>CM053622.1:468684980-468728991 GCA_028646595.1 Phalanger gymnotis | reverse complement strand
TTCCTTCCTTCCTTCCTTCCTTCCTTCCTTCCTTCCTTCCTTCCTTCCTTCCTTCCTTCCTTCCTTCCTTCCTTCCTTCTTTTCTCTCCCTTTAGTGGCCACTTCCTCCTTTCTTCTGGTTTCTTGCTATGAAGTGAGAACGTCAAGACTGATGATACAAGTTCAATTCTTCTAGCAGCATGTCTACTCCTGGATCATTGGAAAAAGAATTAACATAGAGAATATCAATGTCCATGTTAAAGATTATGAAAGGAGAATGTATTGGACTGAGACCTATTCCTTTTTTCAGGGGTGGTCATGTCTGAAAATGTCCTTATCACGTGGCCAGTCTATTAGGGATGAACCTTTCTGTACTTTGTCTTAGTCTGTTACCAGAGCCATAGTTGAAGTCTTTCCAGCATGGTAGAATCTTTGAGTTTGTGCTTTGCTGGTATAGTTTGATGACCGAATGCTACTGATGGGGCAGTAGTGATGGACCCCTAAAAGGCCCTGGAGTTACCTACATGGCCCAGGTCCCTGGTGTTCACCTGGGGCACCTGGCTCTTTCCAGTTAATAGTCCTTTCATTGTGGCCCTCACTGTCTGCATCTGGCTCCATCCTGGACCACCACTCCTTAATTCCACCTAGACCCTTTCTGTTACCTCCCAGTCACCCCAGACTACTTCGCCACTCTCAGATCAAATCCAGATCTTCCCAGTCTTTCTGTATAAAACGTTTAATTTGTCTCCTAGCCCAGGGGCTCAATGTTTCAGCCATATCATTGCTGCCCCTTCCTCTCCTGCCTTCGCGGCTTCTGAACTCCCTGTCTCCTGCTCCTCTTCTTATCAGAACTACTTCCTGGGATGATTCTTGCCCCTTATGGCTTCTTTCTTGTTTCTCAGGCTACAATGCAGCAATTGACTGTCACTGGCTCCCCTGCTTTTGCTTCCCAGTTTCCTGTGGCTGTCAGCTCTAATACCTCTTTCCTGGGAGTCCTCCTTATCAGCTCATTGTCAGGTCTTTTACATCCTCATCCTTGAGGCCAGGATCTCAAAGGAACAGGCATCGGACTGTGGTTTCTGCCCTTTCTTTTCATCAGGGTAGAAAGGCTTACATGTCAACAAAATTCAGCTGGATGGGGTCCAATCGAACAGGGGATCAGTAGGAGGAAGTTAAGGTTTTCTGCATTTTCCCCTCCCAGCTGATGCTGTCTCTAGTTGTTGTTACATTAGGAATAGGGAAGAAGGATTAGATAATAGAAATATTGTGGACACAGAACCAACTGGTTTAGGTACCTAAGAAGAGAGATGGGAAGGAGAAAAAATAAGAGATAACTAAGTTTACAAACAAGGAAGACTGTGTGAATGATGGCACTCATTTGGGATGTTTAAAAAGTTTGAGGGACATAGTTTCTGGGTAATTAATAATTTTATCAATAATGATAGAATTTTATTAATAAAAGGGTGAGTGACACTCTCAAATGCGAAAGACCCCTCATGACAGTGGGCTCACAGTTAATATGCCCTTGGAAGAGTAGGTGTTCCTGAGGGTAGTGATCCACTTTGATTGGTTAACGTGTAATGGGAGACAGACACATAGACAGAGAAAGAGAGAGACGGAGAGAGACAGACAGAGAAAGATGTGCATATTACAATGAGGCGCTGGACCTATTCTAATGAACTGTGATGATGTCATTTACTTGTAAGTTACTCCCATCCTTGGGCAATCTATTCAAAGAATTTATCCCCATGCAAACTTAAGTAGAGCACCCTGGGCTTCCCCACCTTAGATTAGATTCTTTGTGTGGTTGGGTGTTAGTTTAACTTTCAGAGACTGAGCTTTGAAATGGGTATTTAGGGTTAACTGTATCTCTCACAATCATTGGTTATTAAAAATCATTTCTCTCACTTTCAGTGGAGAATTAGCAGGAATTGAGCCAGATTACACAGGTTTGAGAAGTACTGAGAAATTGGAGACATCACATACAGACAAAATTGGGTATAGAGGCAAATGAAGTCCGAGTAGGGATATGGACTTGAGAAGATGGATGATCCATGTGATAAAAGTTCCTAATGAGTTTATGAAATGTTCACAAAGGCAGCTATGTGGCTCAGTGGTTAGAATGCTAGACCTGAAGTCAAGAGGACCTGAATACAAATTCAGCCTTAGACATTTAGTAGCTGTGTGACCCTGGGGAAGTCATTTAACCTCTGTCTACCTTAGTTTCCATATCTATAAAATGGGGATAATAACAGCTACCATACGGGGTTGTTGTGACAATAGAATGAGTATTTTTAAAGTGTTAAGTGCTTTTTATTATTATTATCAATTACTACCAAAGAACAAGTTTTGCATGAATGGCAGAGTGGGAAAGGTGGAAAGATAGGGAATTGGGTTTGGAAAACAAAGTTTTGTAGTTCTGAATGTTGGGAGCAGTACATTTCTGCCAGCTGATGAAATCCAAGGTATGGTCATGCTTGTGTGGGGCTGATGTGGGGGTGGAGAAGGTTACTGTAAAGCAATTATGTGGATGTGAGTGAAGGAAGAGAGATCGTTAGATTTGAGTTCTACATTTTGGATACTTCTTGAAGGGAAAGAACAATTCTACTGTGAGACATTTTCTCTTTTCTTTAGAGCAAGGTGCGTCCACCCCATTCCAAGATGGGCTTTGATACATGGCATTATTGCACTAGAATAAAACACTACTGCGGGCTCACCTTCACCTGGAAGAGCTAATCAGAAATTTACATTTGCTCAGGTTGCTATTTTCAGGGGTCAAGTCCTTGAATGTTTTAGTGATTGGCTGACAAGGCGTCATTGAAGGCGCTTTAAAGAGTCAAGGGAATAGTCTATAGGCGTGTGAATAGTTTCATTCATGCCAACATTGCCTGAAAGAAACAGTAACATCAGGGATATGAGAAATTCACGTTTAATTCAGATGTAGGCACACTCCCCACTCCTCCTCCTCCCCAAACTCTTTGGGATCTGTCCAGAACCTGGCAATGCTCTCCATTATTATGAATATGGTTTAGTTTCTTTTCTTTCCTTTTTTGGACCTGTGACCCAGAATCTAGCACATTGACTTGAACAACTTAATAAGTGTCTGTTGATTGACTGATTTCTTTGCTGTAGGTTAACTCTTGGTATGGAAAACCCCTCTGCTAACACAGGTAAACACCTTGACTACAACTTACCTGTTGTTAGAGAATTTTCTAGAGCTTAGAAGGGGTTGAATGACTTACCTGTGGTCACATAGTCAGTATGTGTCTGAGGCAAGACTAGACACAAGCCTTTTGGACTCAAGGCCCGTCCTTAATTGCCTTAAAATCTAGTTTTGATGTGAGTGTTTCTAGTTGGAGGGATGCACACCCTCTCCCCCTCCCCTTATATATCTATATAATGTGTACACACACACTACACACACACGTACATATATAAGCATATGCACGCATGCATACAACCATATACACATACACACTCTTATATATCTATATATTTATACACACATGTATACAACACACATATGTACACATATACATCTATGTGTATGAACACACACATACATACATACACACTTTTATAGATCTCATATCTACAAAATGTATTTATATACACATTTATATACATGTACATATATACATATATGTACATGCACATATACACACGATATATATATATATATACATGCACATACTTCTAAGTAATAAAGGCAAGATGCCACACTAATTTAATTTCTAGTCACATTGTGGCATGGGACTTTAGGCAAGTCAAGGAATGTCTATATAGTGTATTTATATACACACACATATACAACACATGTATGTACATATACATATATGTATATACACACAAACACACATACACTCAGTGTGTTTGCAAATTTCAGATGTTTAGAAGTACTGAACAGTGCTTAGGCATCTAGAGGGAAGCATACTGCCCCAGAAGAGGACATTCTAAAACAGGCTTCATTAAACTGACATATATCCATTTGTCAACTTATGTGCTGTCTTTCAGTGTAGAAAAAGGCCAGGATTTATGTAACAAGCAAATGTAATAGGTAGCTACTTGAGGAAAGACAAATGGTTCCCTTAGGCCTCTGATCTGAGATGAAACAATCGCAAAAGTTTATAGGCTATTCAAGTTGGAAGGGACCATAGAGATAAAATAATCCAACCCCTTCATGGTACTGAAGGAGGAACTGAGACTGGGAGAAGGAGATGGACTCTTGCCTGATGTCAGATAGGGAAAGGGTGGAAGAAATGAGACCACAGCCCAGGTCTTTTAGTCCTTCCCCCTTACAAATGGGTCTTCACAAAGTTAAATAGGATTGCAGCAGGAATTATACAGGAATGATATAGATTATTTAATTTAGGTAATATTTACATATGCAAAAGTGAGATTTATCTAGTTAATTCAGGCGATAGCTTTAAGTCTTCTGGCTCATTTATCTGGAGATTTTTTTGGAGGAAGCATGGCTTGGTACTGGCATATAAATACTTGGCCCAGTTCTCTACTGTACATGTAGACATAGGAAAACCAATGTGAAAGTCAGGCTTCCTTTTAAACTCACTGAATTCTGAACATGGATTGGCCATTGAACCACTTCAAATTCTTAAGACCCCACATAAAACACAGGGCCCTGGGAAAGGTCAATGCTAAGTCAAGGTCAATGGTGTATCTAACCCTGTGCTCTGCCTCTAACAGAGATACCAAGAATTCTTTCTGGGAGAATATTTCTGCCTTTCCTAATATTGACTTCAGAAGGTTGAGGATCCTAACCTTCTAACCACCCTTAATAAAGGCAAGATGCCATACTAATTTAATTTCTAGTTACAATTGTGGCGTGGGACTTCAGGTGAGTCAAGGAATGTCTCTGAGCCTCTGCTTGGTCAATTCAATCAGAAACACTACCTACTCTAACTAGCTCAAAGGCCTATTATAAAGCACAGGAAATGGACCTGGGAGTTTATTGATACAGAAACTTTGCGTATGTCAGGAGGATTTTGTTATCCTTTTTAGAGTGCAGTTTCTCAGCATCCATGGCCATGGCAATGTCTAATTTCCAGATGTTAGATAATAACTCCCAGAATAGCCCCAAGGATCCCA
Source organism: Phalanger gymnotis (assembly GCA_028646595.1). Classification (NCBI taxonomy): domain Eukaryota; kingdom Metazoa; phylum Chordata; class Mammalia; order Diprotodontia; family Phalangeridae; genus Phalanger; species Phalanger gymnotis. The sequence continues at coordinate 468,723,906 of CM053622.1, read as the reverse complement.
GGTAGTAATTCCCAGAATCATAGTGATAGGCACTCCTACTGAAGCTGCACTGTGAGATATGGGGGAAGGGACATAACTGACATTTACTACTCTTGTGCAAAATGACGATGATATTGTTAAAGTTAACCTGTGAGGCCGTTGTTGGCAACATGCCTTCTTTGTCTGTTGCCCTATAAAGCAGGTGGATGCTGGTCAGTGACGGGGGGAATCCATGTGGGAATCCACGGGTAACGCATAGAGGATTGCATGTACCTGCGTCAACTGGCCCCCACTGAGGCTTGGGGGAATTTAGGGGAGGGCACAAGCTGTGCTTGTCTTAGCTGACCTCATCAAGACTTAGGGGTAGTTGCCCCACCTTCTTGCCGGCCCCTGCAAAGAAGGCTGATTAAGGATCACTGTAGGAATTGAACTTCTCAGCTACCCTTATGAGAAGACTAGACCAGAATAAAGCTGATTATTAACTCCTCCAAAGCTGTCTGCCCGTCTGACCGGATCAAGAGTGAACCTGTTAGAGGCTGGAGTCTGAAAACTCCAGCGCCTCCTGTGTGTTATCTGTGAAACACTCTGGGATGAGAAAAATCCCTCTATCAATAGAGGGTGGCACCTTTTCTGCAATGTGGTTTGAGAGATTTGCTTAGAGCACTGGGAAGTTAAATAACTTTTGCCAAGTTATTTAACATGCTCAGTCTCACACAACTAGCCGGATTTAAGCTAGGCCACCACAGCTTTGAGGCAAAGCTTTCTATCCATCCACTATTACACCATACTGCCTTTCTATGGAACACATTTTTATTTTGAGCTCCAGATATGAGAATGTGGGAGCATTTGAAAATCGCTAAAGCAATATATAAATGTGAGGTGTTATTTTTGTTATTTTAATTAGATCTCTTCTATTCTTTTATTCCCCACCCCCTCCCCCTTCTCTCTATGGTAAATGTTCCAAGTTTTAATAACAGAGTTTGAAATGACTCCCCTCCTCTGCCCTCCCTCTGGCTTCCTACTGGAAACATCTCAAGGTCATATTTAGCTATAATCCTACTACAAGAGGGTTATTTATTGTGTAGAGTAAATAACATGCACTTGAACTGAAGTATTCTCTCAGCCCTATGAGCAGGTTATTACCTCCAGGAGTCATCAGCAAGTCCCTGCTTTTAAGAAATTGAAAAGAAATACATTGCTTTCAACAAGCTATCAAATTGATGTGATGTCGTATAAAGACGAAAACAGGAGATAACATTTCCTCTGACTCCTCATACTTGGGTATGTATACTCAGCAGCCAGGACATCTAGAGTCCTTTTTTGAGCTCTTTACACCCCGACCACCTCTTTGACACTAGAAGCCATGCCTTGGATATGTTAAACTTTTCATTTCTGAAATTTCTTCCCTGAGATTCTACCATCCTGGTTGGTGGCTGGCTCTTTACTTCACTTCTCCCTACTTCTCAACAGCCTAGACAACCAATCCCATGCCCATGTCCCTGCACCATTCCCTCCCTCCTCCTTTCCCTCCAACTCCCTGCTCACACGCCTGTGACCATGATCAAGCAAACTCTGCCAATGTTCCTGGAAGGGCATTGTCAGTCTATTCCTCCCCAGGTCCCCACACAACTTCCTTGGCCTACATTTAGCCATGGATATTGTCTTCCTATTAGAATGTAAGCTCCCGAAGGGCTGTCTTTGCTTTTGTATTTGTAGCACGGTGCTCACACATGTCAAGTACTTAATAAATGCTTTTTTATTCTGTCATTCATGTATCCATCCATCCACCTTATGCACAAGGGATTAAAAGACCTAGATAGAAACAGACACATGAATTACTGGAAGATGTGTCTTGAGATGATATTTCTCATTCTCAGTCCTGGTGATAGTATTTTCTCCTCTGTTTACAGAGTGGACTCAGGTAGAAAGCAATTAAGCATCAAAACATTGTCTTTTTCCTTATCCTTCCATACAACAACACGGGTGTACTTCAAGATTGCAAAGCAAATTCCATACTAAATACTTGGTAAAGCGGAAGGGTCATTGCATAGTTCATAACTGGATCATGCAGAGAATGACCATGCCTTTTCAGATTTGGTTTTCAGATGCTTAGGTGGCATTTTTTTGCATAAAATAAAGCCATAAATGAATATTGAAAGTTGAATTCTATGATTATCATTGGCGGAATTTCCAATATGCCTTGATGGAAGGGAAGTGCTTGGCTGGAAACAATGTAGCTCTCCTTAGATATAATGTTCCATTTTCAATATGTGCTGGAGACAAAGAGAATATGAGAACTATAAAATCGACAATATATAAAACTTGAAAATGACAAATTTGAGATTATAAATTACTTGATTCCATTCTTACATCAACATGCATTGGATCTCTGGCTTCGACAATAAAAGGGTAGACATTTTAAAGCAATCTCTTGAGCGTGACACAATAAGTATTTAATTATGGAAATATAAATCACAGATCCAAGAAATTTAGATATAGAATTAAAGAATTTCCAATTTGCAAACTATTACAGAAGTCATCTGCCTTAAACCATACATATAGCAGCAATGGCATACTTCAATTGTTTTGGAATCTGATGGAATTCGCTCTATGTCCAAAGGTAATTAGGTAATAAGGTAATTAGTTATTGGCTTGACAAGAATCTTTTTTTTTTAAGTAGAGGAAGCAATGAAAGGAACTCCTAGTTTGATCTCATTATGATCAACAAAGGGGTACTGTAGCTAGGTGGCATTGTGGATAGAGGGCTAGGCCTGGAGGCTGAAAGACCCGAATTCAAATCCTGCCTTAGATACTTACTGGCAGTGAGATCTTGGGTGAGTCATTTAAACTGTTTGCTCAGTGTTCTCACGTATAAAATGGGAATAGAGGTAGCACCTCTAGCCCAGGATTATTGTGAGGCTCAAATGAGATAAGAATTGGAAAACACAGCGCCGTGCTGGTATGTGGTAAGTACTACACCAATGTTACTTATTATTATTGTTTGGTTGTTCTTCAGTTGTTTTCAGTCATGTCTGACTCTTTGTGACCCCATTTGCGGTTTTCTTGGCAAAGATACCATAATAGTTTGCCATTTCCTTCTCCAGCTCATTTTACAAATGAAGAAACCGAGGCAAATAGGGTTAAGTGACTTGCCCAGGATCACGCAAACAGTAAGTGTCTGAGGCTAGATTTGAACTCAAGTCTTCTTACTGCTTTCTAAAATAGAAATTATGGGAACCTCATCTAGGGGAAGTGACCATTCCATCTTATAATTTGTGATAGAGAAGGAAAGGATTATATGTTTGACATAAAATTCTGATTTTGGTGAGAACAGATTTCAGGGAATTCAGAGAAAAGACAGGCTTTTTCCTGTCCAAGATGTCTGAAGAGAAGGTCCTAGCCAAACCCAGTTCCCTTTACTAATACCTCAACAATCGCCTAATGAAGCAAAAAACGAAACAAAACAAAAAAAAAACCCAAAAAACAAAACAAAAAAACAAGCAAAAAGAATGGTAGCGGGAAAACCTTCCTCAAGGTAATCATCAAAGTGAAAAGCATGAAGCAAAGGAAAAAACCCAATGATTATACCAATGAACTATCCAAGTCATCACATCTTCTTCCTCTTTCCTTCTCCTTTGCCTCCCCACACACACCTTGGGCAGAAGGCTGAGGGACCTAGGCTAAGGGTTGGCTGAAGGGCTCCATGCTGAAGAATGGAAGCTCCATAGGACCTCTGAGATTGCTCTCTCCACCCTGTACCAGAGGGCTGACTGAAGGCTGAGGGCTCCACCTGGAGGAAGCTTCAGCAATTGTAGACTTGAAAGATGCTCGGGAGTGAAAAGAATTTTTGACAGAACTGATCACTTTTAAGCAGTATTGTTGGCAAAATTAGAGTAGGGAAGATGTTGGAAAGGCAACCACAGAGAAGAACATAAATATAGAAAGGTAAAATGAATTTGAATAACACAGAAAGGCTCAATGTTGGTGTGATGCATCCTGACAGGAAGAAGAGATTTTTCTCAGAAAGTCCATTGTTTCTAAGGATCAATGAAAGAAAAAAGAGATTTTTTTTCAAGGCTTGAGTGTTCAATGAAATAGTAATATTCTGCATTCTGTTTGAAGACTTCCTAGGCACGAGAACCCATCACTGATGCAGATGAGCTTATCACCTGTAATTTACAGCCTTAGATCAATCAATCTGCATGTATTATATGCCAAGCATTGTAGAGAGTTGCATATAGTCAGTACGTATCAGAGGAAAGACTTGAACCCAGGCATTTCTGATTCGAAGTCCAACCCTCTCTCAACCCATATTGAGCTATAAGGGGCTATGCTTAGGAATCAAACGACTACCATTTCTCTGAAAGAAGAATGTTAAGCATTTTCTTTTAAATGGGGTTCCCAAAGGAATTGCAGAAATATTATGAGGGAAAACCAAATACCAGTTCCTGCTGGAAATAAAATAAAGGTCTGGCAACCAATGGGAACTGTTTGTGCCAGTCAAACCTTGACGGGAAAAGATAAGGGCAACGGGTACAGGATAAATACCGTAAGTGACAGCCTTTCAAGAGGATGAAAAGGGTCTTCAAAGGAAAACAGTTGAAAGCAGAACAGATAATAAATAAGGAGAGATCAGAAATTTGAATAGAAAAGATGATGAATGATAGCAAAGTGGTGATGGTATTTTTTATTGCACAGACCAAAATGCTTTAAATCTCTATATTAGTTATTTGTAAAAGCCTGAAAAAGGTTAGATACTCATGACTAACAGCAAAAAATACAAAAACAAAAAAAAAACTCTTGAGCTAGCTGGTTACTGCTCAACTTATACAGTTGACCATCCACAAGAATGTTTTCAAAGATACAAATAACAGGGCTTGTAATGATCAAGGTCATGTGGCTAGAGGGTGACAGAGTCAAGACTCAAATTCAGGTTTCTTAAATACCAGTCAAATGTCCCCCCTTTAATGAAATCACACATTTTATCATAGAAAGTGGGTACCAGTTTCACTAGGCTCTTCTACAGAAAATAAAGGTACTGTTGTTGTTTCTTTAAGAGTCAAGTGGAATGTTATGGAGATAACATTTTGGAAACTTTAAAAGTTATTTTTAAAAAGACCCATAACTTAATTGAGAGAGAAACTTGAAGAAGACAGAAAAAAAGGTTGAGGAAAAACTTCTTTTGGGGGGAGAAAATTACTGTAACTCATATTGTGAAGGTGCATAGAGGTCTTTGAGGAGTGAGTCTAATGAACAGAATGGGCTGAGAGAAGATAAAGAGATTGTTTTCCCGTCATATCTGGAGAGGAACTGGAAAAGACAGAGAGAAAGAAAGTGAGGAGAAACTTCTTTTTTGGTTAGAATTGTGTTAGCTGTTATTTTATGAAGAGACATAAAAAAAATTATGAGGAGTGAATCTAGAAAGACTAAGAGTGATGGCTTGAGAAAAACTGAATATACTGCCTTCCTGTCATATTTGGAGAGAAAGTGAGAGAACAAAGAAAGACTACTTTAATAAAAAAGAAATCATTGTGACTTTTATCTTGTGAAGAAAATGGAGAATATTCTTATGAAGAAATTTCATTTGTTATCCTGAATGAGCTAAATGGTTTGGGATTGTGTTCTTACAATTAAAGTCATTTGCAGTTAAAGTAAGGATTTGAGATGACTCCAAGAGGTTGTGAATAATTATCTATGTCTTTGCTTTAGCATTGATTTCATGTTAACAAATTACATATTCACCAACTTTAATATTTGTTTAATTCTAGGGGATTAAGGGATTTAGCATAGAGACACGAGTAACTTATTAAGAGAGCAGATTTCTCCAGGTTATCAAATAAATAATATTTAATGAACTTGGGTGAGAACTTAGCTTGGTTGATTAATTGAGAGATATATTGAAATGTTATCAACTAATGAGGAAATATCCAAATAAACCCCTGGATTACTCTAGAATTAAGGATGATAAGATTAACTACAGGAACAAGTCAAGTAGCAGGCTGAGGATGGTGACCTATGTAACCATGTTAATCATGAGAGGTTGTCCTCTGAACCTCGCTACAGTAGGAAGAGGAATACAAATATATGAATATGCAATGAATTTTAGGTATCAGGGAAATTCTTATGTGGGAACCACTGCCACCAACACAGGTTGCAACATAGTAGATAAATCCTAGGCAGATAGAGGTTAAGTAAATGACCCTCTCAGGGTCATGTAGCTAGTCTATGTAAGATGGATAGATAGATAGATAGACAGATAGATAGATAGATAGATAGATAGATAGATAGATAGATAGATAGACAGACAGACATATAGATAATCCCAGAAGAAAAAGATGATTTGCTCAAGGTCACACAAGTAGTCTTATCAGGAGTGGAATTTGAACCCAGTTCTTCCTGTCTCTAGTGCTAGATTCACTATACTGCACAGTGTCTAGGGAGAATATCTAAAAGTATAACAAAGATTTAGGGATTCTTTTGTCTTTCTTTTGGGAGAATCTTATTCATCTTTTTTCTGTGTTAAAAAAAAGAAACAAATTGACCTTTTCCATGTTTCTTTTAACACCTCTTACTGGTTTCAAGCCAAACTTGTGTGTGTGTGTGTGTGTGTGTGTGTGTGTGTATAAAAGCATTCGCCTACCTCCTTTCTATAATTTAGTTCAAGAAAGGTCCAGAGGGGGCAAATATTTATTAAGCACCTACCAGTACAGTGCCAGGTACTGTCCTAGTTTCTAGGAGGTGAGACAACTCATTTCATCTCTCTGGATGTTGTCTGCTGGAGAAGGGCAGCTGTTCTACCCTCCTCTTTCCATCAGTATATAGACCCTGAAATTGGCTAATGACTGATTCAAGAACTGAACAGGAGAAGGAGGAGAATAGTGGGCTGGATTGCCCATGGGAAAGCACACAGGACCTTTTATGATCTCATGAGACAGTGGCCAACATTGGGTAACAATATTATTTTTCTCGTGATACTGATTGATTACGAATCATGGAGCACTACAGTTTTGTAAGAGCTAAAGCTGTGGCTCACCCAAAGGGCAACAGAGACACGTGTGGCAGGTCATGTTACACATCACCATCAAAGAAATAGCCTAAAATAGAGAGAAGACCAAGTTAGCTAGACCACAAAGTCCAGGTAAAGATGCTGGGGAGGCCAGGTGACTAAAACTGTCCTCATCCTAATGATGTTCAGTTTTTTAACTCAAATATCACCCATGCTGACTCAACCAGTAGAAAACGGGTGTGGGAAAATCTGGGTTATTAAGGGAAACTTTTAAAAAATGCAGTAGGAAAGAGGGTTGAATTTGGAGTCAGAGGATCTAAGTTCAAATCCTAGCTCTTCTAATTACTACCCATGTGAACTAGGGACATTTACTTAACCTCTCCGGGCCTCGTTGCCTCATTCACAAAATTAAGAGATTGAAATATGTGATTCGTAAGGTGCCTTCCAGTCCTAATTCTATTATCCTAAGTGAGATTAGTATTATTAGACAGTTTCTAGTGCATAGAAGAAAAACATGTGTTCCTGGCCCTGACATTATTTCCAAAAGAACATTCCAGCTAGAAAACTCATAGCAATGATCTGAGAAGCCATTCTTCCTTCTTATAATCCCTTCCTCTGCACAAAACAGTTTTCCCTTCTACAAAATGCTTTTTAACAATGGCAGGCTGTTATGCTTCTCCATCAATCAGTCATACTCTTCATAACACACATCAGTCACTGATTACCCTCACTGGGAAACCAGCCTCTCACTTTTTCCTATTAGAATGTGCTTCGCTGAGTCCAGTATTTTCTATGTAAATATATATGTATATATATATAGATATAGATATAGATATATATGTATATCCATATGTATGTGTGTATTATACATATCTATACATATAGATGAATAGATATGTGCATGTAGATATGTATGTATGTATTTTCATATCTTATAAGTGTGAGTATTCTCTTCAACAATGAAGAATGCAATATATCAAAGGCTTCTCCTCCTATGTTACCTTTGACTGTGCCTACCCATAAAGCTCCACAAGTGCTCCATCTAGCCTATTGAAAGCCTTCCTCTACCAAAGAAATTCTTAACATTTTTTGTTTCATAGAACCCTTTGGCAGTCTACTGAAAACTATGGAACCCTACATAAAATAAGATACATGGGATTTGAAGGAAATCAATTCTATTGAAATACAATTATTACAATACATATTTTTTAAATACTTAATGGATCTTGGATTAAGAACCTCTGCTTTAAAATCTTTGTCATAGCATGGATATCATTGGAGCGTGCAAACTGTCCATTAGTTAATCCCTCATTCTTGCTGTATAACCAGACCATCTTTTTAAATTCTACTTAGGATATATTTTAGACTACTTTTTATTTGTCTATATCATATACATTTTGCATTCCTGCTGTATATAATTCTACCAACCAATCATTAAGCATTTATTAAGTTTTTGCTGTGGACCAGGCATGATACTAAGTGTTGAGAATACAAAGACAAAAGTAAAACAGTCCCTTGCTTTGAGGAACTTACATTCTAATAAGGGAGACAACATAGATACGTGTGTATGTATATCTATATCTCTCTATATTACATATAACTATATACATATACACATAATACATAGATACATGCATGCATATATCACACATAATATATGATATACTAACATACACGTATGCTAATATACAATATACATATTTATGCATGTGTATATTTATATGCACACACATGCATATATGTATATATTAACAAACATATATACACATGTGTGTATCTATACATATATGCACACATATACTCAACTACATACATACTCACACCATATATGCATATATGTACATATATGGATATAGATATACATATGCACATAAAATCAATTCAAGATCGTTTGGGGGAGGGAATGCTTTTGCAGCTTGGGTGGTCAGAAAAGGCTTTAAGTAGAAGGTGATGTACGAGTTGATTTTTGAAGGAAATGGAAGATCCCAAAGGTGAGGAGGAAGTTTATTGGAGGTATGGGGGAAAGTCAGTGTAGAAGTATTGAGATGGGAGATGGAGGGTCCTGGTCCTGTATGAGGAACAGCAAGTAGTCTAGTATGACTCAGATCACAGAGCATGCAGAGTCTGTAGGCATAATTAGTAAGAAGACTGCAAAAGAAGGGGACCAGTTTGTAAAGGGATTTAAACATTGGAAAAGTTTCTGTTTGATTGTAGAGGCACTGAGGAGCAATGGGAGTTTATTGAATAGGGAGTGACCTCTAAATTACAAAAAGCACTTTGGTCATGTGGTAGGAACAGCATCTGTTTTATGTAGGTGGGCCTGGTTTCCCCTTAAGGGGCAAGGAGGTTGGCCCCCAGATTTGGTTGGTCCAGGTCGCTGGAGCTAGTTCAGCTGGCCTTGCTTCCTTATTGACTGAGGTACAAAAGCCCATTTTAGCAAAGATTAGCAGAATCCCCATAGCATTCTGAGACATATTTCTGATCCAGCATTGTCATAGCAAATTCAGAGGTAGAAGGAAGTAGCATCTATTTTAATTACTAATTAGAAATTATTCTTTTAAATACCCTTTAAAATCTTTATTGTAAATAATTTTAAAAAATTAATTGTATGCTCCACAAAAGTTAAATTGGATATAATTTATAATGATCTTGTATTACTGGATTGGCTTGGGTTAGGTCTTTCCCAGAATAGACACGGAGGATGGATTGGTATGGGGAAAGTCTTGAGGTTCTGAGAACAAAAGGGAGGTGATTGTCCAGGTGAGAGCAGAAAAAGGCCAGAACTGAAACAGTGGTTGTGTGAGCAGGAAGAGGCGTTGTCGTAGCGGCCAAGATAACAAGATTTATGAAGTGAGTCAATAAATGGGTTTCGTGAGAGTGAGGAATCAAGGCTGACACCAAAGCTATGGATCTTGGTGGTTAGAAAGATTGGATCACTTCAAGCAGTAATCATGAGGTTTGGAAGCAGGACTTGTTTGGCGCATCTAAACATGTTTGGGACACGTTGAGTTTGAGACGCCTATCAGATGTCCAGCTCACAATGTCACTAGGTGAAAGGAGAGATGGCAGAGCTAGATATATAGAACTGGGAGTCATCTGGACAGAGTTTGAAACTGACCTCAAATAAGTAGATGAGCTGACCAAGTGAGAGGCTGTAAACACAAAATAGAAAAGTGTCCAAGACATTGCCTTGGGGCACACTCGTAGTTAGGGGGCATGACATGGATTCTGTACTCACGCAAGAGACTGAAAAAACACTGGTCAGAGAAGAAAGGAGAGAACTCTGGACATGAAAACCCAGAGAGCAGGGAGTACCCAGGAAGATACTATGTTTACACAGTGGTTAACAGTATAAAATGTTGTAGATAGGTCAAGAAAGCTAAACAAGAATAGGCCACTAAATTTGACAATTAAGAGGTTTTTGATAACTCCAGAGATTAGTTTAAATTGAATGTGGTGAAATTTGAAACCATATGGTTGGGGAAGGGGTGGGGAAGGGGATGGGTAAGGAGAAGAGGAGGAGAGTAAGAGGAGGAACCAAGGGTAGATAACTTTTTCAAGGAGTCTGAGAAAAGAGGAGAGACATGAAACTTAATGGTGTTCACAGGCAATAGGGAAGGGACCAGTTGACAGGGAGAAATTAAAATCAGTCATCAAACATTTGTTAAGGATCTACTCTGTGCCAGGCTGCTCTAAACCCTGGGAATACAAAGAAAGGTAAAAGTCTCTGATCTCAAGACACTCGCAGTCTAATAGAGAAGACAACAAGGTGCGTACAAGATAACTTGGAAAACTTTGAATGTCAGAAAAAGGAATGTCAACTTAATGCAAAAGGTGATAGGAAGCTACTAAAGATCTCTTGAGCAATAGAATGACGTGACCAGATTATCAGGAAGATTTGTCATCAGTGTCATGAAGGATGGCTGTTAGATGAGGCAGAGAAGTGAAGCAAGAGAGCCATTTGGAAGGCTCTTGGAGAGGGTGAGGATGAAGGTCTGCACTAGGGTCGTGTGTTGAGAATAGAAAGGCAGAGATGCATTTCTTCATTCTCCCCCCTACTCAGACTCCCAGACAGACCTCATCCTTGGTCAAATCCACTTGGAGAACAGACAGAAAATACAGAACAGGAGTATATGAGGCACACTGCTACACTAATGGCTACTGAGACTAGAAAGAAATAGAAAAGATAGGGCTCTGTGCTTTTTTAAAGTCTCCTTTTTAATTTTGTATTATACATATTTCACAACTTTTACTTGCAATAAGCACTTTGACATATTACTTCTTTACTTGCCAAATTAGCTGAGTCAGAAATGCTGATAGGGAGGCAAAGGAATGAGTTTTGGTTCTCTAGGCCACTAAATAGCTATAAATTTTCCTCAGGGAATCAACAACCCTAGCACAACGCTGGGTATAGGCATTCAATAAATATGCATCAATTGATTCAAAGTTATACATTCATTTAGCTTCTCTCTGCATTTCATGAAGATTTAATACTTTCAAAGCTAGAAGGAACTAAAGAAAGCTGTCAGCTTGGCGGTGTTTATTAAGCACCTCCTATTGAACAAGAAAACAAAAGAAACAAAGTGCTATGGAAGTATAATGACCAAACTTGGGTCCAAAGAAGAAATATGACAAGGAACCTCCCCAGGGCTTTGAAATGACGAAAACTATGAATATGGAACACTGCAGATAATGATGGACTTTTTCAACAGACTGGTTATCATTGCTGAGCTTTTCCCCCTTTTAAAAATATTTGTTATTTGGGACTACTACTTCAGGGAGTGAAACATTGGGAAATGTAGTTTTAGGGGACACAAAAATGAAAGATATCAATAAAACTTTACTTAAAAATAAAGAACCCATTATCTGGACTCAGACTCTGCAACGGTCTTTGTAAGGTCTCTGTCTCCCCAGTAAACACTGACCAAAAATCTATCAAACATAAAATATGATGTCTGACCTCAAGGAAAATAAAATTTAGTTGATGAAATGTATTTTGCATAGATACAGTAGAGCATAGGTCGGCACAAGATAATGCTCCACATAATTAGAGGCTGAATACACACACATATGTATATGTGTGTGTTTGTATTCTGTATGGGCTCACCAATGCCTGAGGAGAAATCAGAGAAGGCTACTGTACTGGGCCCCAAAGGATGATAGAATTTGAACTTATAGAGGGGCTAGGGAAAGCATTCTAGGGGGAAGGAATAATGAAAACAAAATCTTATGAGCACATTCAAGAGGTGCCTGAGATTGTTTTCAAAAAGAGATATAGTGATGTTATTTATTCCAAGGATCATTTGCCCATCTTTCGAAATAACAACAAAATTTAAGGTCACAGGTATTTATTGAGGATTTTCTGTCTGAACAACTACACTAGGAACTGTCGGAAGTGTGTGTGTGTGTGTGTGTGTGTGTGTGTGTGTGTGTGTGTGTGTGTGTGTGTAGGTTCCTGATTTCAAGGAACTTACAATTTAGTTTAAGAATGAATAATTATTATAATATTAAACAATTCAAATCAACAAATATCGTCAAGTCAGTACTCATTTACTAAATACTAAATACATACTATGCTAAACCCAAGAAATACAAAGAAAGGCAAAAAAATGATACCTGCCCTCAAGAAGCTCACATTCTAAGGGTGAAGGGAGACAACAGGCCAACAACTCTGTAATACAAAATATATATAGAATAGATGGGAGGTAATCTCAGAGGAAGGGCAAAATCTGGGGGAGAGGAGTGGTAAATGGGAAAAACTTCTTGCCAAAGGTATAATTGAAATTTAATTTTGAAGGAAGCCAGAGAATAGAGGAAGTGAAGATGAGAAAGGAGAGCATTCTAGCAAAAGGACGCAGCCAGAAGAAAGGCATAGAGTTGGAAGCTACAGGGTTGTGTCTGAGGAACAGAAAGGGGGAAGTTATTGCTCATAAAATAGTTATAAAATATGTAAGAAGACTGGAAAGAGGAGAAAGGGCAAGATTGTGGAGAACTTTAAAAGCCAAAGGATTTTGTATTTGATTCTGGAGCTAATAGAGAGCCACTAGAATTAATTAAGAAGGGTGTAGCATCACTTGTCCTGCACTTTAGGAAGACCACTTTTAACTGAGTGGGACATGGATTGGAGAGAGGAAAGTCTTGAGGCAAGAAGACCAAGTAGAAGGCTCTTGTCATAGTCTAGTCATGAGGTGATGGATGAGAGGCTGTGCCAGGATTGTGACTGTGTGAATGGAGAGAATGGGGCACAGACAAGACACATTGTGAAGGCAGAAACAACATGACTTGGATATTTGGAGTATGAGAAAGGAGTAGAAGGCAACATTAAAGTTGCAAGCTTGGATTATAATGAGAATGATTATTCTCTTGACAGTTATAGAGGAGAGGAGGTTTTGTTTTGAAAGATAACGAGTTCTCTAGGACATTTGAGTTTGAGATGTCCCTATTGGACATCCAATTTGAAGATGTCCTATAAGTAGTTGGAGCTCAGGAGAGAGGTTGAGGCTGGAAAGATAATAGTTAAATCCATGAGAGGTGATGAGATCACCAAGTGAAATAGTATAGAAAGAGAATAGAAGGGCCCAGGATGCAAACTGTTTTCCATGTGTGATGGCTCAGGCTCTATGTTCAGTGCTTGGAAAGAAAAGAAAAAAAATGAAAACAGTCTCTGCCCTCAAGGAATTTACATTCTACTTGGGAAGAAGTGGGGGGAGGAATTAAGAGCAACAGGAAGAACTCAAATGATCCTATTTAAGTCAATTTAATTCAACAAGTGGATTCAACTCTCAGTCTTGTTAAGAACAGATAGTGTGATATTCAGCAAATAAATTGTCATCTCTGGGTCTCCACTTCATCATCCGTAAGATGAGAGAACTGGGCCCAATTATAATCTTTAAGATTGTTCCCTTTCCAAGATGTGTGATTCTGTGTATTTATCGAGTACCTATATGCAGGTAATTGTGGTAGAAACTGATCAGGATTTATATTCAATCATCATTTATGGGCAGATATTTCTCTTCCCCTTTACCATATCATGCTCCTAGAGACTGCATGATAAAGTTTGAATGTTTTATGGGATCTTCCTTGTTCCCTTAAGAATAATATTATAATTGGAACTTTTAGACCTTGACTAAGGGCTTAGAATAAAAAAAACACATGAGCGATATGTTATAAAGGCAAAGACAGAGCAGTTATAATTTTCTACTATCGTTAAAACATTTAAATGTCTTGCAAAGGCCCTACAAGTCCTGCAAAATGGGCATCAGCACGTTAGTCATAGAAGAAACCACAAATGTACCAAACTGAGTCTATACCTCATACATAATAGAATTCCAAAATAGATAAACCATAATAAAGATTGTTAAAAGATTCACTAAAACTTTAGAATATTTCTTAAGAGCATAGCATCATTGGTTTCAATCTGGAATAAAAGATTATCTAATGCAACTTCCAGTCAGCCTTGACACTCATACCTCATAAATACTGTCTGCCATTCTGATTAGAGGCGAGTCATGAACTCCTGTACTTCTACTTAAGGAGAGGCTACAGATATCTCCTCATTTTCTACCTGGCTGCACTCATTTTGGACTTCTTTTGTGCATTGTATTCCCCCATTAGATTTTAAGCTCCTTGAGGGTAGAGATTTTTTTTTTAATTATATCCCCAGCACTTAGCACAGTTCCTGGCACTTAGTAGATGATTAATAAATGTTTATTGACTACCAACCTCTTTATTCATGACTTCAATGTATTTATGTTCTTACTAATGGGAATATTGGCATCAATTCCTTCCAGACTGCTTCTTCATTTCTAACTGCTATTCCAGAAACAGGTACTGATACGCTTAATAAAACATTTAATTAACTATAGTTGTTTTATATCCTTAGCATTTTGTGAAGACAAGAGGGGAATGATTGATCGATCTCAAGTGCTGATTGCACTTTTTATATTGTGGGATTTTTGTTTATGGATCCTCAGGGAATATTTACTTAGTGTCCTGGAAACCTTCCTCAAGTCTTTTGTATCTTGTAAGAATCAGTGAGCCATCAGTTCTCACTTACTCCTAAAATATGACCAGCCTACCTCCTTTCATAATCATACATTTCTGCAATTACATTCCTTTAACTACTCCTCGTGATAAGCCATTTTTGTAATATAAATATAATTATGATATGATGTGATAGATGAATTATAATATTATTTAATATTAGATAATATATGACACAATATAATTTGAATATATATAATCCATTAGATTATGAGCTCTTTGGGAGCAAGGTCTATTTGTTTTTTGCCTTTCTTTGCATCCCTGGTGACTAGCACAGTGCTTGGAACATAGTAGGTGCATAATAAATGTTAGTTGACCGGATAACTGACTGTTTCAGTCTGCTGTCACTGACTACACGTGTCTCTGTTGCCCTTAAGTTACCTATGACTTTGATAGTAGGAAGAATGGCTGGGGGAACATTTGTATTACAACTTTTATTCCAGGGATGTATGTCACAGCACTTCCTATTTTCCCCCTGCCAAAAGGGAAGGGACAGATGTTGGAAACTATTATATTTCTGAAATGCAATCTAATCTACTTTCTCCTTTCAAATTTTAGGCCTAAATCATTGTTCATCCATACTGGCTATCTAATAAATATGAACTGATGTGCCAAAGAAAAAATCCAAGTAATTCCAATTTTGTTTGTCTTTTTAACTTTGTGAGGATGGGGTAGGGACAATTGGGAAGTTCTAGTTTTCCACAAAAAAAATCAAAACTTTCCAGAGAGGTTTAAAGTAGCGAATTATTTTTCTTTAAAAATTTCCTCATGATTTTAGGGCTATTTAAAGCAATCTAGTAACAACATCTCATATTGGATTAACCTGATATTTGAAAAATGCTTTTACGTAGATAATGTCATTTTAAATCCTAGATCCTATCTCTAATGCTTAAGAACCTATGTGTGACCTCAGGCAAGTCATTTAATTTCTCTGGGACTCAGTTTCCCCATCTGTAAATAGGAGAGCAGTTATTTTCCGGTCTAAATCTATGACCCCATGATTCAGTAAATAGTAGAATTGAGGTATGAATGTTAATTAAGCAGTGGTAAACAGGTGGAGGGCTTCATGTGGAAGGAGATGGGAATCATCTGGGGTCTAATGTCTTTTCCCTTGTCCACTGATTTTATAATCACTACACTTTACTGATATAACACATATCGATTACATTATGTACATATTTGATAATATATTACATTATGTCATGTTATTTCATGCATTTTATTAATTATATAATATAACTTAATATTATACCATATCATATTGCATTATATTAATTATATAATATTATACAATTTTATATTATGCTGTATTACATTATGTTGGAATATAAATGTTATAATATAATCAATTATATTTGTTGATACATGGAAGCTGTGGTACTGGAAAACTATTTGTGAAACATATGGAGTTATTAAATTCTAAAAATCCAAAAGGGATTGAAGGGGAAAGACAGAATGCATCTTCTAGTAAACCACATAGTACCAAAATGTCAATTTCTTAAACTTGTCTCTTTATCTGACTTGCAAAAAGCTCTTACCCTTCCCTTGGAAGTTTTTTGTGCAGCTCCTACTCTCACTTTGGTTCTTTGGCATATGTCTCTGAAACACATGCTGCCAGCTTCAACCCATAGTTTTTCCTTGTGAAAGAATTAGGATTAAGGTGGGATCCTATAAAGATCTGGGATCTCCTTAATTTTAACTGCAAAATGTATCAGCTTTATAGGAGCTAGAGCTGAATGGAATCTTAGTGATTCTCTAGGCCAATGTTGTCATATAACACATAACCAAATGGAAGCCTGTAGAAATTTCCTGCATTTTGAATCTTTCTAATTTGATTAGTACTTGATAGTGCATATTAGTACACATTTATTGAACAGCTATGATATGCAAGGCACTAGGGTTATAAAAACAAAAATAAATAATGCCTCTATTCCAAAACCTCACAATTCCATTTAGGGGAAACAACCTGTGTATAGACAAATAAATACAATATGTATGATAAATACAAATTAATTTTGGGGAAAGGAAAACCTTGTATAGAAAATGGCACTTGAGCTGAGCCTTGAAGGGATATACGGATTCTAAGATGCAAAGGTAATGATGGAGGACATTTCAAAGATGAACTGCGAAAAGGCACTGGGTCAGGAAATGGCATGTTGGATAGAAGAAACAACCAAGAGGTTGGTTTGGCTAGGAAGCAGAGTGCACGAGGAGTTATCGTACAGAATCAGTACGGCAGAATAGGTTGGAGTTGAATGCAAAAGCATTACTGCCTTATCCAATATCACAAATGTAGGAAATATCACAGCTGTAATTAAGTATAGATCTTCTGACCTCATCTCCAGTACTCCTTCCACTCTACCCTAAATGTATAGATATATTCCCTTCCAAATTCGGGCAGTCAGTGTACTGAATGGAGTGACTGATTTGCCTCCATGGAATAGGGACTATCCAAGAAATTTATTGACCTTAACCCCCTCCCCCGACACCTAACCCTCTCAAAAAGAGAAAGAAAAAAACACATACGCAAACAAATTGGGAACTTTCAACTTCTGTGAAAGGGAGATAACAACATCTTTAGTACCTGTATCACAGGGTGATGTCTGGAATTCTCAAAGATGCCCTAAAGTTGATGAAGCATGGTGTCAGTGTTGCTATATCAGAGATACAACCAAAATGTTTCCCAGAATGTAAAATTACAAAGTAATTTACAAATGTAAAATGTAAAATCACAAAGTAATGTGAATTAAAACCAACATAAATTTTCACTTTATATTCATCAGATTGACAAAGATAACAAAAGACAAAAATAGTAAATATTAGAAAAGCCAAAGAAAGACTGGCACAGTAATTCACTGCTAGTAGAGACATGAATTTGCCCAGCTGCTCCGGAAAAGAATTCAGAATTATACTAGGAAAATCAATGGTTATCTCTAGTAGGCATACACCTGGATTAGGTTAAAGGCAGAGAGAAATGTCCCATATATACCAAAATATTCATAGCAGTAATCTTTTAAAAGCTTTTTTCTTTTTTAAAATTTTATTTATGTTTTTAGTTTTCAACATTCATTTCTATAAGATTTTGAGTTCTAAATTTTCTCCTCCCTCCCTCCTCTCCTCCCTTCCTCCTCTCCTCTTTCCCCAACACAGCATGCAATGATATAGGCTATACGTGTACAATCATATTAAATGTATTTTCACATTAGCCATGTTGAAAAGAAGAACTGAAACCAAGGGGAAAAACCACGAGAAAGAGGAAATAAAGAGGAAACAAAAAAATAAGAGAAAATAGTCAGCTTCGATCTGCATTCAGACTCCATAGTTCTTTCCCTGGATGTGGAGAGCATTTTCCATCATGAGTCTTTTTGGAATTGCCTTAGATCCTCATATTGCTGAGAAGAACTAAGTCTATCAAAGATGGTCATTGCACAATGTTGCTGCTACTGTGTACAATGTTCTCCTGGTTCTCATAGCAGTAAGTTTTGTAGATGCAAAGAGATGAAATAAAATTAGATGCCCACGAATTGGGATTGGTGAACAAATTGTAGTGTATACATGTAACGGAATAACATTATTGTACCAAATATGTACCAATAATATATGTACCAAAAAAGTGGTACATATGAAAAATTCAGAGAAGCTTAAAATTTTATTGAACAAGCCCAGTCTAAATAATGACCATAATAAAGCAAGGGCAAACACTAAACTCTGCTCAATGCAACGGCCAATTGTGGCTTCAGAGAGCTTGTGCTTTTGGCCCCTTGGCACAGAGATCAGTGAATTGTAGATGCAGGATGAAACATACGTTGTCAGATACAGTCAATGTATTTTTTCTTCTGTTTTTAAATTTTAACAAAATATACAGTGTCTAAGTAAATTTCATGAAATTGATTCAAACTGAGCTGCTTCTAAAATTTTTATTTTATTATGCAGCATATGTATTTTAGCCATACAATTATTTAAAATGCAAATGATGTCCACCTCGAATCCTGTGTACTTGATCAATTTTTTCAATATATGTTCCCCATTCATTCCCAATGACAGCAATACCATTCCCATTCCTACCCCATTGAGGCAGCACATTGAAATACTTATTTTTAGTTACTGGTTATTGTTAGTGGTGAGATGATATAGCACATTATCACCATTTCTCTTTGACTCCTGTCACTGGTTCATTGCCTGCAGATTTAATCCAGAGCAATACCACTGCACAATAATGAATTACATTGAAATTAATACTCCATATCACAGCATAAATAAAATTTGGTGTTTTGTCTTTTTAAAAATTAATCCATCCTCTAACTTTTAAAACATCAATAAAACATTCAAAAAAGAATGGTCTTGCCATTATGGACTTACTTCTAAAAGAAGGCTGACTTCCAGCCACTGGGAAGGCACCAAGCACATGGTCACACTAGGAATGGAGGAAAGAAAAACTCAGACATCACATAAATGATCCTCTGATCATTTTCCCACAGATCACTGTTGCAGGAGTGACACAAAAGCCATGGCCAGATCTGGAATATTTTGTGAAGAACCCTAATAATGAGTCTTTGCCTTACTGAACCATGGATATTTGCTTAGGTCAGAATCTCTTTCTGCTTAAGACCAGCTTGTTAACAATCTCCACATTTGCATCATCTAATTGGCTATGAGCAGCTGGCACTGACTTCTCCCTTAAATTGCCATCTAGCAGCCTAGTTAGAACTGGATTGCCTCCTCGTAGCCATGCTTCTGACCCACCTAGTAGCTATATGTGCCACCATTTCCTGGCAAGATGCTTACATTGATAGTCAAATATTCTAGCATGTTTTATCATTCAACTTTTTAAGGTTAGTTTGCATTTGGATAATTTTAATTTGTATAAATAATGTTCATAATTTGTATTTAGCTCCTTTAATTTTGCATCATGGTACATCCCCTTGGAGTTCTGGAAGAACCTTTCTCTGAAGATACTTATTTCTTTCTTGGAGATAATATCTTGGGAATAGACAAAGGGACGGCATCATGTTCCTTATTTCAAGACCCCTGGTTATTCTCCATAACTCCCATTGAAATACAGAGCACAAAAATACTTTGCCAGGGTTGTAAATTCTCATAGGAACAAACAAACAGAACGGAGAAAGTATCCAGTCCAGTATATTGGTGAAAAAGAACTATTAATCCCTGACTGTATGGGAAGAGATTTCACCAGGATTAATGGCCTTGAAGATGTAGTAGACAACTTGAGCAAAGGAGGACACATACATTCAACAGCCTGAATGTAAGGTATGCAGTGGCCTGTGGCTCCAAGGACTGACATACTGGGTGCTGAGTGCATACTCCACATGGGGGATGTTGCCTGGGTACCATCTTGAGCTGTTGCCAAAAGTGAATTGTCTCATCCTAGGAACCCAAGCATTAGGTGTTTGCAGACTTAGGTGCCCACCCAGTACTTTATTCCCAGGCCCCTGGTGTTTGTAGTGGTCTTTGGGAGTACTGGCACTGCTTAACATGCAATAATGCCATCACAGGACCATGGTAGGTAAGGGCCTTAGTCAATTGATTTCTCCCTCATTCTGTCCCTAAACGTCTATCTCTTGTTCCTCTAATCCTTGTCATGCAGTCACTGCACAGTGCCTTGAGCACCATAGTAAGCACTAAATAGATATTTTTTTGAATGGGATGGAATTGCCCAGTCTTTTGTTAACAAATTTGAAGTTTTCTTTGTGCAGTATAGTAATGGGAGAAGGTATGGGTCATGTATAAGCATGTGGGTAAAATAGAGCTTCTTTTGTTCCCATCTGGGCTAAATGATTCACTCTTGCAATGATGCTAAAGCCAAAGACAGGCTCATGATCAGATCTCTAGCAACGTATTGCTGCTGTTGGCTTTTATAGGCTGGTATGACTGCCTTCAGTCAAAGAGAGGCATCAAATACAGTAAAGAAAAAATGTGGCTAGTATGCCACCACCATGAAAGAATAATGTCTTTTGGGAAAATATCACAAGAGACAAGATAGTATTTCATTCCCCACTGTGGTGTATTCTCAGCTCCTAGCTGAATTTCCATACTTAAAATCATTGTTACAGATCCCTTGTCTTCCTCTCGTCTAGTCCTTGGATATAGTTATCTTGTAAAATCTGCCTCGAGTCAGCACAGCATCCTATTTATGACCTAGATCACCACTTGGACTGTGGCATTTTCCATTTTCCCTCAGGTGGATTCTTTCATTCCCCTAAGCTCTGTGAATTGACTTCTGATAATTGGCATGGGTTAGTCTTGCCATGATCCTGGATGTGAATGTTCTTACTCTCTGTTTTCCAGAATTCTTGACAACCCTTTTGCTATTTGTACTTTCAGGGTTGTCATAGCTTTAATTATAGGTCTGCATGTCTGTGACAGAGCCAATTTACCCTGACACCTACATCTGGAGCTACTGGAGAAACTGAGTTTGAATGAAGAGGCTTCCTTTCATGGACTGTGTAATATCAGAACCAAATGCCTTCCTTTTCCACTGTAAAATCTCAGATATCAAGAGAACTGACCAGTTTTTGTCTAATGTGATTTATATGGTTACTTTAATACCATATCGCCATATGAACAATCCTATTAGTCACTCTTCAGATACATTCTAGTCATTAAAAAGAATTAAAATTCTGGTTTAATTATCATTTGATCTTGTTTTCTGCTTGATTCAAGAAGCATTTATTTAGCTCCTGACAGACAATAAGCAGTGGATAGAGAGCCATAATTGGAGTCAGGAAGTCTTGGGTTCAAGTTTTGTATCTGACAGAGATTGGCTGTGTAAACCTAGATAAACTACTTAACTTCTTGTTCCCTTAGGAGATTATTTAAGATTGTAAGTTGCATAGAAGGCAGTGATCTACACTGTCAGAATAAATTTCTTCAAGGCTAGTTATGTGTATGAATAAAATCACAAATCTGGTACCTTCTCCTGCCAAAAAAAGTTCCTCTGTGTTAGGTGCTGGAGATACAAAGACAAAATGAAATAGTCTTTTCTCTCAAGGACTTTACCATCTACTGAAAAACAAAATCACATTATCTAATTTGGCCCCCACAAACGTCCTGTGAGATAAGTACTATTATATCCTCATTTTCAAATGAGGAAACTGAGGTTCAGCTAGGTAAAATGACCTTGGGCACACAGCTTGTGAGTTCTGAAGGGGGGATTTGAACCCAGGTCTTACCGATTTGAGGTTCAGCACTTCATTCATTATACTATACCTTCTTGTCATTCAGTCAGTTTAGTCACATCTGACCATTTGTGACCCCATTTTTTTTTGGCAAAGATACTGGAGTAGTTTGTCATTTCCTTCTCCAACTCATTTTACATGTGAGGAAATTGAGGCAAACAGTTAAATGACTTGCCCAGGGTTACACAGTTAGTAAGTCTCTGAGGTAGAATTTGAACTCAGGTCTTCTTAACTCCATTCAGTGCACCATCTTTGTTCTTATTGCAAATAAAGACAAATAAATGAACAACTTGATTTAGAATTATACATTATATTCTCCATATGAATAGAGAGCAATATGTGCTGTTGAAGAAGGAACATTAAATTTCTCAAGCAATGAATGATGCCATTTAGTTCACTAGAAGAGACCACTTGCTAGACAGTGTGGCTCATAAGTGAAGAAAAGAGTCAATATTGGCTCCCAGCTGCCAGTAGGGATTTCTGTCAGCCAATTTTCAACCTGTTTTTGGCTCAGCTTAACTTCAAGTCTTCCTCTGCAATGGACGAGTGGGACAACGTATGGGTCACATAACACACATGAGGGTAAGATGGAACTTCTGTTTTTCTTGTCCGGGCTAAAAATAGCTTTTCTCCCTTGTCAATAAACATGGCCATCCCTGATGATGGAGGATATGCCTTTGAATCTAATCTGGTAGAAAAGATTGGTGTCTAAAAGCTCGAGGGGGAGATCTCAGGATCATAGATCTGCCCAAGGAAACTGGCAGAATCAATATTTTGTACCTTGAGAAGGAAATAAAACCCATTTAAACTGTGAACTTGGCTAAATTTGTTTAAATTAGGATTTGTTGAGCCTCTGCCTTCTGGCAGCATGAAATGAACACCATGTTGTCTGGAGCTTTGTAACCGACACAAAATATAGTAAGTAGATTTGTTCAGCCCAGGCTCCCTCAGTCAAATGCTTTCCTGGATCTTTTATTGGCTCACCTTCCTTTAAAAGGTGCTCATCTGAACCATAGTAGCTTGTAACAAAGTGGTAGGCAAGGCCTTGGTGAAATGCTGCAGTATGGTGCATTTTTAGAGATAGCTTTCTTAAAAGGACTTTTCATTGGCTCATAGCCTTTAGAGAAGGAAAATACCTGAGAGGTGAGTAAGGCTAACATCTCTCTCACCTTCCCCATTTCATGGACAAAGAAACCCAGAAGGCCCTGAGAGGGAAAAGGACTTGCCAAGATCAAACAAGTGTCCTAGAATCACAGGATTTATGAGCTAGAAGGAATCTCAGAAGTCATCCTATCAAACCCATACCTTGACAGAAATCTCTTCGAAAACTCAAGTAAATCTCCAGCTTTTGCTTGAAGTACCATAAATAAGGGGGAACACACCATGCCCAAGGCAGCCCATTCCATTTTTGGATAGCTTGAATTGTTAGATTTTTTTTCTCCTTATATCAAGCCTAATTCTGCCTTTCTCAAATGTCTGCCCCACTGCTCCTATGTCTACTCTGTGGGGCCAAGCAGAATCAGCATATCCTTGCTTCAAATGATATCCTTCCCGATACTTGGAGATCTTTTCATCTCCTCGCCTCCTTGTTTTCTGCCTTGTCTCCATCCTATCCATCCTATCTTCCATACAGTAGCTGAAATAATTTTCCTAAAACAAGAGAACTGACTGTACTGCTTCCTACACCAACTCCAATGGGTCTTTGTTACCTCGAGGATTATATATAAACTTCTGTTTAAAATCTTTCACAACCTGCTTCCAACCTAGATTTCCCATCTTAAAAGACATTACCCCCCTTTATACACCATATGGTCCAGCCAAACTGGCCTTTTTACTATTCCTTACCCACAATCCATCTGCCACTTCTAACACCTTTGCACTGGCTG
Organism: Phalanger gymnotis; assembly: GCA_028646595.1. Lineage (NCBI taxonomy): Eukaryota > Metazoa > Chordata > Mammalia > Diprotodontia > Phalangeridae > Phalanger > Phalanger gymnotis. The sequence goes on along the minus strand of CM053622.1, from coordinate 468,699,796 downwards.
TATCTTATGTACTCCTCTTCATGTGCACCTCTGAGAATCCTTAGTTTCCTTCAAAGTTCAGCTCAAATATCGCCTTCTACATAAAGCTTTTACATGCCCTATAACTAGTGCCCCTGCAAAATCTTCCTTTTCATATATCTATATATGTACGTCTCTCCTAAAAGAGTAAGAGTTCAATGAAGGCAAAGAGGGCTCCGTTTTTGTCTTGATATATCCTTAGCTCCGCATACAGTACCTGGCATATAGCGATACTCGTTGATTGGATAACAACAAATAAATACGTAAACAAACAAATAAACAAATAAAAAATGATGCTTCAAGTGAAGGCATTTACAACACCTTTTAGCTATTGCTATACAATGGACACTAAAATGCCTTTATTTCCAGCCAGGTATCCATAGCTGAGAATATATTAAAATAAGGGAAACTAAGGGGGTGTAGGGAGAGAGACCTAGTAAAGGGAAACCCTCTTCTTTTCTCTATATCCCTTACAATGCGACAAACGTACCATTTCTTTCAATTGAGGCATATTTTACTAGTTGGTTTCACTACGGCCAGACAAACAGTTTGACGATAAATGGGGAAAACCCACCCACCACAAAGTTAGATTTCTCCATTTCGAGCCTACTAAAGCCTACTAGATTTTCTAAAAGAGAGGAGTCAGTGATCCTAAGTGCACATTTAGTGAACAGTGGCCACAAATAAAAAACTTTCAGTGAGACTAAAATATGAAAATCCAGAGTTATGGAACACAATAAATACTTAATCAGCTCCTTCTTCCTTTTAGTGTCTATAGCAAATGTATAAAGCTCTAACTGTATAATAAACAGTTTTTGGTTCACAAGGACCTGGTTCATATCCTAGTGTGGCACACTGACCCCAAGGCTCTTCTCCCAGCCTCTGGCTATTATACCCCTACCTCATAGCCCCAGAGAAAACTTCTTAAAGCTTAAGTTTGCCTCATATCTTGTGGATCTCTGAAAGGAATTCACAGGGATCTTTCTAGAAAGGTACTTGATGTACAAAGTAGATCAGGTACAGAACAATTATTTTCTCTACTACCAAAGAAATGCTTAAAATACAAAAGAGGAAAAGCATGCACTATCAAATACCTAAAAACATAAAATAGTAATTTATAACAAAGGAATGATGGAAGACCACAAACAAATAAGCACGTGAAGGGTACAGAGTGCTTACAACTTAAGCAATTCTGAAATACCAGATGCCTGTGTGAAGACTATTTCAAAAATGTTTTCCAGTTCTCTTGCCATCTTTCTTATACTTTCCTGCCTGGATGTGCTGCAGTTTATGTCTATCTCTCCTAAAATGTGATGCCTAGATCAGTGTCCTTCAGATATGGCCTGTCTAGGACAGAGTGTAGATAAGTTCTGTGTACTAGAAGCATCAAACTCCTGGAGGGTGCAAAAGGCCTGCAAAACTTCACCAAACCAGATTAAAATGTAATTGAGAAATGTTTAACAAAATAGATAAAAATGTTCTTGAATTAAAACTTATGTTAATTTGTGGTTTGCTAAGTCAGCAGAGATCTGTATCTATTGAGCTCTACATCACTACTACTGACTCTCAACGAAGCCTAGGACAATATTAGCATTATCTTTAAACTGCCATGTTACTGTTGACTCATATGTTTCCACAATCCGGCTAGCAGCTTCTGTTGGGGTGAAAGATCCACCCACAGCCAGCACCCAGAAAGCTGCCAACAGCACAGGTTCTTTTGATCTGCTTAACTAAGGAAAGCAAGGTGAAGGGGTTGACAAGCTTACTTTAATTCAGCATACAAATATCATTCACTTAGTTCAGGGGAAGAGAGCAGCAAACTGAACTTCAGAGCAAATTACAAACAAATTACAAACATCAACAGACAGACCCAATACAGATTCATAGTTACCAACATCTAGGTTCAGCCCAGGAGCTCAGAACAAGGGCTGGCCTAGAGTCATGCGTGCCACTACTGCTGCAGGAATGAGCTCCAAGGAAGAGGAGGCCAACCCCTAGTCTTATATCTTTTACAGTGTCAGGGGTGAGTCACACATGCGACTCACCCACGTGACCTAGAATCTTCACAAAGAGGCAACCTAAACCCAAGTGGTCTAAAAGCCTCTGCTGTGCCAGACATGTAAACTAGGTCCTCCCTGGAGTTAGCCCCATCTTGGGCCCCACCTTAGTTGCCAATCCACTCCCACATGGGTTTTACACCTAATAGGGGTTTGGGCCTGGGGCTTAGCACCTAGTAAGACTCAATGAAATACACTGAATTACTCAAAGCAAACAAAAGCCAAACTCTTCAAGGGCACTTGGTTGAACTAAGTGCTAAGAAGATCATTTTGCTTACCAACACATCATATTGAATTCACCAAAATTCTAAGATCTTTGCCATACAAACCGTTCTCTAGATACGTTCCCAATTGTGTATTCATGAAATTGATTTTTGGAACCTGTATAGAATTTTATATTTATAATAAGAATAATAGCTAAAATGTATATAGTGTTTATTAAATGTTATTTAATTATTGTTTGATTATACAAAATTTTAAAAAATGTTTGGAATACAGGTTTAAGCTAGCAATTGGGATATTCCTTTATAGGTATAAATAACAAGTTATGACTCTTAAATGGTATTTTTAGTAACTGTTGAGTTTCCTAGCTGTTATTCCACCTTTTCCTTTGTGATAACAGGGAGTTTTCTTGTATCTTTGAAATAATTAGCTTAGTCTGATCATATGAATGCCAATGTAGGGATCAATGTGTATTTTATCCTTTTCATAGACAATTAGAATACTGAAGACCAGAAGTTCAGCAAGAATCAGAAGGGTGATCCCTTTGAAAACTGCAGCCATTTATGTCATTAGCCATGTGAAGACACTTAGCTTTAAGGAATCCATCAAGTCTTCTACCAGAAAGAGGAGGATGATAAACTTGAGAGCCCTGTTGACATGTCCCATAGCAGCATTCTGATAATTATGGAAAGTTTCTGAGTTCAAAACAATGTTCATTTCCAGGGAGGATTTGAATAGATGACTTCTGACTTCTGTATAGCTTGCATGAGAGACTCATAGACTCTAAAGCTGATGGTTATAGACTGGAAAGATCTTTTTGGATTCTGAATCTGTCATTCAACATGATATCTGTCCATCTAGAATTCATGTCATCTGAAAATTTGCTATCTAAACTATCATGCCATCTAAGCCTTCATTCAAACCACTGGTAGAAATGTTGGACAGCAAGGGGTAAAGAATATATTCTTGGGCCATTCCACTAAAGAAACCCCTCCAAAATGACATTTAATCCATTAAAAGTGACTCTTTGTTATCATTTAGCTCATATATTTCCATCTTATTCAGTGAGACATTTTGTTGAATCTTTTGATGAATTCTAGGTATATTAATTCTTTAGCACTTCTTTGTCAAAAAAATCTTTGTCCATCATGACTTGTTCTTGAAAAACTCACGCCAGTGGTTTGTGGTCAGCACTTTAATGTCTAAACTCTTGCAAACTGTCCATTTGATAATGAGTTGCAGGATTCTTCTGGCAATAAAAATCAAGCTCACTGACAGAATCTATTTGGAGTTTTCTTTCAGGAGGTAACCATGTAATTCTTTCTATTTTCATTCTGCCCTGTGGATCAAATGGGTCTGGTCAATTTTTATCAATGATTTCTTGAAATATGGTATCTAGGCTTTTTATGGTCATGTTATTTTGTGTATCTAAGGATTCTTAGATTTTCTCTCCTTGACCTGTTCCTTGGCCAGTGGTTTTGGATAAGAGATTGTATTTTCTGATTACACATGTAATGCACACACACACACACACACACATGCACACACACACACACACACACACACACACACATTTCAATCAGGCAGCTGATGGTGCAGTGTATAGACCATTGTACGTGGAGTCAGGAATCCCTGGGTTCAAGTCTGGCTTCAGATACTTACTAGCTTTGTGAGCCTGGTCAAGTCACTTAATTTCTGTTTACCTTGATTTTCTTTACTGTAAAGCAGAAATAATAATAATAGCTCCTACCTGTCAGGTTTGTTGTGAGGATTAAATGAAATAATATTTGTAAAGATGCTTAGCACAGCACCTGGCATATAGTAGAAGCTATAAAAATGCTTATTTCCTTCTCCTCCCTTCCCTTCAGTAATCTGAGTTTGTTCTATTTCTTACTGTCTTATGGAATGACTCATCTCTGACTTGTTCAATAGATTTTTTAAGAGTCTGTTTTCAAGATTGAGATTTACATTTTATTAAGTTGTTTATTCTCTTGCCAATTACATCCTTTAGATCTCTCATTTTTGCTACAATTATTTCCCATGGAGCTCTCCTTTCATTTGTATTATTATTAAAAACCCTCTTGTTTCATATTTCTCAGGAATTTCAGCAGACTTTATAGCAAATATTTCACTTTTTTGAGGTTTTGCTTGTAGTTCATGTGCAGTTCTTATTTGCTTCTGTTGTTGTGTCTCATATCCCTGGCTCCATAATATTTATCATTTGTGTTTTATTCTGTTTATTTATTTTTCCAGCCTTATTGAATTTCTGCTGGGACCAGACTCTGTGTACTTCTGGAAGGAATGATGGAGGCTTCTTTTTTATTGATCTATATTGTCTGGGGGGTAGAGATACTAAGTATAGTATTCTTCAGGAACCTTTGCAGTTTCTGGTCAGTATATTGAGTGAAGTCTTCTATATAAGATGGAACGTTCTTTGCTGGGTGATCTCATCTAGGATATGCTTTGATTGTTGCCTGCTAGTCTGAGCCCACAGGTGTCGAAACCTTAGAGTGACACAGCCACAGTCTACCACGTAGCTCCTGGTTCACAGCTTTGGGCTCCCACCATCCCTGGCTTGTTCCCAGGCTTTGAGATGCAAGGTTTTCCATAACCCGTGCTATGTAACTGGCGTTTCTGTATGGACTCTTTCCCTCACTTCCATTCCCTTAGTTCCTAAAGGCTTCTAGCTCTCTTGGTAAGGGTCTAGGCTGGCAAAATGCAGTTATCATAGTTTATTCTTGGGATAGTTTTAAAATCTTGAACACTTCTTTTTTGTCCTTGCTGACCTGTTCTTGGATTTACCGTGCTACCTTGAGGAGAATCTGACCTATAGTTTTATACATCACCTTTTTTCTGTATTGAAAATTGGAACAATTGACTTTCTCCATTTCTGTGACATATCTCTAAACCTCCATAATATTTTAAAGATTACTTATGTAGTTGAAAAATCTCCTTTGTTAGTTCTCTCAGTACCCTGAAATGGGGTTTGTCCAGATCTCATGTCTTGAACTCGTAAAGGGCAATTAGGCACTCACTTTGTATCTCTCTGCTTATCTTGGGGCATGATGCCCAATTAATCATTTTGGTATTGCCAGTCTGAAAAAATCATTCTTTTTAGCAGCTAAAATAGAATCAATAGGACTATTATTTCCTATGGCTCTTTCATTCACCACACACCCACACACATATACACAAACTCACATCTCACATGCCCTTTTTTGCCATTAGCATTTATAACAGACCTTAGATCACTCAGTCAATGAAGATCCTCCTGTGACCTAATAAGAAACCTCATCATAGTTAGAAATGAAAGATGGGTAATTGTGATATGTAGGTATTTAATGAGTGGTACTGATGACGTGACATTAAAAAAAATAGTGAAGTATAGTTTCTCCTGAATGTGTCTGGAATGTGATAGAGAGCCTCTCAAAGCTTATTGGATCTGCTGACCACTATCTCCTTTTGGTGATTGATGGTAAGAAGGAAACTTAGAGAACATTTCTAAGAATCATTAAGTCTTAGTTAAGAACTGAAGGGAAGCATTAGAAACATAGGTGGTATTTTCATTGCTGCTACTGACTGAAAGCACAGGTTTAAGAAGATAAATACAGATTTGGGAAACAGCTGGTTAAAAAGATGATGTTTGAGAATGGGAGTGGCACTTCTAGACTATGGTTAAAGTGTCATAGGGCTTTTGGAAATGAATGAAAAGCAACTAATAAGGACTGATAAAAAACAAACTTTGTATGGAGTCTTCAGAATCTGGTTAAGAGGAATTTAAACTGAAAAACAGAAGTAAAACGAGAATGCTGTCCCGTATAGCCACCAAAGCAAACACATAATGTTAATAGCGTTTATATAGCACTTTAAGGTTTGCAATCACTTTAAATGTGTTACCTCTTTTGAATCTCACCACAACCACATGAGGTAGGTGCTACTGTTATTTTCATTTTACAGGTTAGAAAACTGAGAGTGAGAAATATTGAGAGATTTGTTCAATGGAACACAGCTGGTAAGTGGCTGAGCCGGTATTGGAACTCAAGTCTTCCTGATTCCAAGTCTAGTACTCTGTCCATTATGTAACTCAGTTGCCTAGTAGAGTAAGTAGCTGGAATGGCACAGGAAGACAAACATCAGCTGACACGATATTCAATAGAATGAGCAATAATAAAGCTCGTGCCCTTGCTTATCTATGAACAAAGGTACAGAGTTCTTGTTGCTTACATTTTGAGTCATGTCTGACTCTTTGTGACCCTTTTCGGGGTCATCTTGGCATAGATACTAAAGTGACTTGCCATTTCCTTCTTTAATTCATTTTACAGGTGGGGAAACTGAGGCAAACAGAGTTACATGAATTGCCCAGGGTCACATAGCTAGCCATTGTTTGAGGCCGGATTTGAATTCAGGTCTTCCTTTCTTTAGGCTCAGCACTCTATCCACTGTGCCACCTATCCCCAAATGTACAGAGTATGAGTTATAAATAATTGGGATGGGATAGTTATGGAAGATTATGCCTCGTTTAAAAGGAACTCATTAGATAAAGGAGTAGCATTGGTTAATGAGGCATTACGCTTCTGTGAAATTTAGAAGGAGACAAACAATTTAATGTATACTTAAAAAAAGAAGCAATCTCTGCTCAAAAAAGATTTACATACAGCTCTCCTTTTGTGTCCTTTGTATTTGGAAACATTCCAGTCTGTTGATGTTTTTCAAGTTCATAATAAAAAAATCAGAAAAAAAACAGACAAGAAATTCTGGGAGATGTCAATTATGCAGACAGTTTCTGAAGAATTGGCAAATTCTTGATTTTCTTTAATTATAATTTCATTCTTTAGACAGTAGAGGAAGCAACTAATGGAAATCTGCATCTTATTGTAACCAATAGGAGGGGACTAGTTGTCAAAGTTTAAAAGATAGTTACTTTGGAAGGCTGTTACCACCTCACCCTTGAATTAATTGAGAGGAGGCATACATAGGGAGACTCCTGATTGCACAGTCTAGATTTTGTGAAAGATTTTGAAGGATTAAAAAAGGATAGGCAGGATTCCATAGCCTAGTTTCTGATCATAGTGTTAGTCTTTGTATGTTTTGTTGTTGCCATATGCATATTCCTCCTGGTTTTGCTCACTTCCCTCTGCATCAGTTCTTGCAAGTTGGTACATCCGCAAGCAACTATTAAGTGTCTATTAAGTGACAAGCACTGTGTTAAGCATTTTCCACTTTTCTCTGAAAACATGTCTTTCATCACTTCTTACAACACAAAAGTATTTCACTACGTTGGCACATCATAATTTACTTAGACATTCTTTAATTGATAGATGCCCCCAACCACTAGATCCATTTCTTTATCACAACAAAAACGCTGACATTTTTATATAGGTGGATTCTTTTTCTCTTTCTCTACGTTCTCTGGGATATAGACCCACTAATTGTTTCTCTGGGTCAAGGGTATACACAGTTTAGTAACTTTTTGTGGCACAGTTCTAAATTGCTTTCTAAAATGGTCGGGCCAATTTGTAGCTCTACCATGAGTGCATTAATCATGTCCCCACGGTCCTTCTAGTCTTTGCCATTTTCCTTTTCTGTCAACTGCCAAGCTGAAGGTTGGGAAGTGCAACCTCAGGGTTACTTTAAGTATTAACAATTTGGAGCATTTCCCACTTTGGCTATTGATGCTTTTTGAAAATGTCCTCTTCTTATCCTCTTACCATTCCTCAGTAGGAAATCTGAAACAGTTCCCTCTATATCTTAGAATAAATCTTTTGGCAGAGAAGCTTCGCCAAAGAATCTTCCCTAGTTACCTGCTTCCTTCCTAATTTTAACTACTTTGGCTTTGTTTGTACAAAGTCTTTTAAATTTTGTACAGTCAAATTGTCCATTTTATCTTCTGTTATCCTCTCTGTTCTTTGTCTGGTGATGGACTCTCCCACTATCCACAAATCTGGAAGGTAATTTCTTTCTTGCTTAATTTGTTTATGATATTACCTTATATATTAAACTCATGTACCCATTGGGAATTTACCTTGGTATAACATGAAATCTTGGACTATATCTAATTTATCAAGGACTACTTTCACAGTTTCCCATCAGTTTTTGCCAATAGTTAGTTCTTACCCAAGTAACTGGGGTCTTTGGGTTTTTAAACAGTAGGCTACTGGGTTCATTTGCTTCTATATGTTATGTACTTAATCTGTTCTACTGATTAACCATTCTATTTCTTAACTAGTACCAAATTATTTTGAGGATAACATCTTTGTAGTAGAGTTCGAGATCTGGTAAAGCTAAAATCTTCTTCCTTCTAAATTTTCCTCATTATTTCTTCTTGAGATTCTTTACTCTTTGTTTCTCCTAAGAATTTTGTTATTTTTTTCAAGCTCTATAAAGAATTCATTTGGTAGTTAGATTGATATGGCATTGAATAAGCAAATTAATTTAAGAAGCATTATAATATATATTAGTATATTGGCTTGCTCTACTTATAACAATTAATATTTCTCCCATTATTTAGGATCTTTTTCATTTGGGTAAAGAGTGTTTTGTAGTTGTATTCATATGATTGCTGATTGTATTTTGGTAGGAGGATTCCTAAGTATTTTAAACCTTATGCAATGGTTTTAAATAGATTATCTCTTCCTATCTCTTCTTCCTAGATTTTATTGGTAATATATAGAAATACCAATAATTTGTGTGGGTTTATTTTATATCTTGCAACATTGCTGAAGTTACTGTTTCAGCAAATTTCCTAATTGACTCTAAGTTTCTCTAAGTAGGCCATATTTTCAAAAAATTCCACCCCTCTTTCCCCATGTTTATTCCTTCAATTTCTTTTTCTTGTCTTATTGCTATGGCTAGTATTTGGAGTATTCTATCAAATAGTAACAGTGATAATAGGATATTCTGGCTTTACTTTTTCCCTCCCCTTCCTTCCCTGCTCATTTCCTTCCCCCTCTCTTCTCTTTCCTTCTTTTCCTTTTATTTTCTTGTTGTGTTAATACACTGATTTATCAGGTAATTGAATGAATGGATAGATGAAGAAAAAACAAAAACAAAAACATTTATTCAACTCTTATAATGTGCCACTAATTGAAGTTTCATGTGCAAAGAGTGAGATAGTTCCTTCTCCAAAGAAGCTTTTGGTCTAATAGGGGCAGGTAATTCATGGAATGGAATGGAGGAACATTTATTTGACCCCTATGACGTTACAATATTTATAGGGGAATGGTGGGTAAGGAGGAAAGTTTTAGTTTGAGGAATCACAGGAATGGTGAGTGGAGCCATATGGGGAGCTTATAGATTCATGCTTTTCAGTAATAAAGGGAGGAGATTGGGTTTCTGCTTCCAAGCAGGAAAGGGAGGGAAGTAGAGCAAAGAATACTGAAAACATAGTACAAGTGGTTTATCAAGCCATTTGATAAGTGGTTTATCAAGCTCTCATGATCTATAGGTACACAAGAGAGAGCGATAGTAAAGTCAGGTACATTCATATTAGTTGAATGACCCAATCTGAATAATAGTGATCAACGTTACCTTGAATAGGGACTGTAGAAGAGTGGCCCATGCATTTGTCCTTTGTCCAGTTCTCTTCAACATTTTAATCATGACCTAAATGAAGTCATACTAATCAAATTTATAGATGACATGGAGGTTGAAGGGATGTCTGATATGCTGAATGAAAGAATCAAGTTCTTTCAGAAAAAAATAAAACCTTGACCTTCAAGGACACTGGATTAAATTCAATAAGATGGGGGAAAATGTAAAGTCCTGCATTTAGGCTAAAAATAATACCACCTGAAGAAGCAATAACAACAGCTAACATTTATATTAAGCTTTAATGTTTGAATGGAGATTTATAATTTCTCATTTGACCCTCACAATAATGCTAGGAGGAGGTGCTATTATCCCCATTTTATACATGAGGAAACTGAGTTGTATAAAGGTTAGCTTCACTAGGGTCACACATAGCAAGTATCTGAGGCCATATTTGAATTCAGCTTTTCCTTACTCTAGGTTCAGTTCTTTACCTCCTGTGCCACCTAGCAATCCTAGTACTAGATGAAGTACTGGATTTAGGAGATATACAGCTAGACAATAATTTATTTGAGAATTATGGACCTCAAGCTCGGTATAGGTTGGCAGTGTGACAGTAGCCAAAAATGCTATGTGAGCATAGGCTGCATTAATCATGGCTGAATGTTCTGAATAAAGGCTGTGATAGCCCTGGTACATTCTACTTGGGTCAGACCTCATATGGAGGATCATATTTGATTCTCAAAGTCAAATTTTAGAAAGGACATTGACAAATGTCCAAGGGAACATGATGCTGGAGTATACTGAAAATATTAGAGGTCATATTTCAATTGACTGAAAGAACTAGAAATGTTTGTTGGGGAATAAAGAAGACTTAAAATACCAAAGAGGGTGTGGTAAATGATAACTATCCAGTTATTTTTAAAGACTGGTATACAGAAGGATAGTTAGGCTTGTTATGCTTGGCCCTAGAAGGTAGAACTTATTACTGTCACACTGCTTAACACAATTTAGTCTTACGTTAGTGATTTGTAAGACACTAAAGGATTTCCTAACACCCTAGTATGATCAAGATTCAATTCAGGAGTTATTTCTAATTGCTGAAATGTTGTTGTGATTTAATATTTGATTCCCGTTATTTAGGTTTTAGATAAATGGGATTTTATAGTATATAGTTTTTCTGAAAGCAATTCATTACCCATTTGTCTAATATAAATAATAATTAGTGACAAGTAAGTAGAAAAAATGCTGATTTAAAAATTTTATTATATGCGATGAAAGAATATTCTGGTAAACAATTTTAAAAGTAGTGCATTTTCCCCTGACTTTCAGCCCATGAAAGGAACAGGGAGACAATAAGGCAAATGTGTCACTTTTTTTTCTTAAAAAAACCAAAAACCATAACACTCCAATCTTATCGTTGAATACTTTACAAGAAGCAATTTCCCTCATGTATCTTGGAGCCATATCCCATCCTCCCTTCCCCCTCAACAGATGAACATAATAGAATGTTCATCTCTATTATGAGATAATTTTGATCTAAATAGTTCATTTCTCTCCCTTCACCCTCTGATTGCAGTACCAAATCTTGTTTTATCTCATTTGGGTCTCTTAAAATGTCTTCCCTACGTATATCCCTCCATGAATTGTTGCTGAGAGACACACATTTCATTTTTATTAGCTGAGCCGTGTGAGTCATCTCACTAATTGGCACCAGCACCAAGCCCCCTTTCCCCACGCCCCCTCCCTCTACCAGACTGGCCTTTGCTGAACAGGCTAAATTTAGAAACAGAATGAGATTGCCTCTGGGTTATATAATGATGCGGTTATTTTTAGATCTCCATGAGAGCCCTGCACTGCCATCTGATTTGTTAACAATAGACTGACAGGAATGTGATTATTGATTCTCTCCATGTGCTATTTTCTGGCACCAAATCCCTTGGGACTGAATGACATTTGCAATTTTGTTTACCGGCAGTTCTGTGCGTTCCTTTCATCTGTGCTATAAACACATTGGAAATCAATTGTGTTCAAACACAATCGTCAGAGTTAAGAAAAGGCTTTTTTTTGGGTGGGTGGGGTTTGGGGAGGGGCAATTTATTTAGAGATTCTTCCATCAGGCATTTTTTTTTTCTTTCATGAAAGGACAGAAGGAAGAAAAATAAGAAAAGAAGGAAAGATGAAAGAGGAAGAAAGGAAAAAAAGATAAAATCCCAGGAAAAACAGATTTGGGCTGTTTGGTCCTCTAATCAGGATACCTCTAAAGCTGGTGGCAAGGCAAAGCAGGATCAACCGTGTTTCCTTCATTAAGGTTTTAACATCGAGGTGCTTTTTCTTTCTTGCAAACTGTAGCCTATTGGGGAAAAATAGTAGTGACACAAATGTTATGAGACATTTTGTAATTCTGGCAGTAAATTAATGGCTGCAGGCCTTTGCTGGAGAGAACATCTGCACCGCAGTTTGTTACCTGTTAGCATCACCCCTGTCCTGTTGCCCAGTTTCTAAAAGGCAACATCACAGAGATTTCTTACTCTTTGGGATTTTGTGTTTGCACTTAGGCTAACCTAACTGCTTTGAAGTCAAATATAGCATGGAAAAATCAGTGACTCAATGATTTATCTTAAAAAACTAGAGTGCCTGTATAAAAGCCTGCCTATGAAATTGGCCTACTTACCAATAAACTGTTTTATATAACCAATGTAGACATGGCGTCAATCTTGCAGCTGATGAATCCAGTCCTTCTCTCCAGGCTTTAACTAGTTGACTTGTGGGGGATGGGGGGGTGGGGTAAGTTGCCAAAGACCTTGGGAGTTCCATTTCTTCCATGATCAACAAGAGAAGAAGCTAAATGAGAACAGGAGGACAGAGTTTGCCATTTTAGTTGGAGTTAAGACAAAACTCTCTTAAGAATGTTAGAGAAAAGAGCAGAGAACATACCAAGGAGAGGGGAGGTGGGGGGATTCTGCTCTAGCCACATGGCACAGTAGCAGCAGCAGCTCATTATATTCCAATCCTCAAACCCAGACTTCTGGGGAGACTGGAGAGGGGAAAGCAAAAGGGGCAAGCAAGTGACACGGCATAAGACTAATTAATTAATTGATTGATTTTTATTGGGCTATTTACTCAGGTGGTTGGAATATAGAGAAGAAAAAACAGTCCAAGTCTTTCCAGGAGTGTTGCAATAGTTAAAAACAATATGTCAAGGAGGAATTCACTGATTTACTCTGAACATTTATCAACAACTCTGTCTAAGACCCTATATGCAAAGAACCTGGACCTTGCTCGTTATGATATACCTAGGTTATATTTAATGGAATTAGGTAGAGGACTACACAAGTGAAACTGACTCAACCTTCTAGCTCCTGGATAAGATGAAGGATGGAAATTTAGAGAATGAAAGGGATTCCATACCTGAGTTCTTAATTAAAACTTTACACCTAGGGCATTAAGAAATGAATGATACATCCTTTTGCCCTGAAAACCTAAGCATAAACCTTAGTGAAGAAGTACAAAGCTGAGTACTTACAGAAGAACCCAATTGTTTCTTTCAATAAATGTACCCTTTTAACAAAATCTAGCTAAAACATCATTTTGTTCAGCTGTAGGGAGATCCTGCGATAGGAGTCTGGAACTCTCAGCTCCACCAGTTTAATGCTAAAAGAAGATAGCTCGAATGGTCTGGACTCTCATTCAGCTTCAACAGCAAACATTTATGCACATCTTGGTATGGGCTTGGGAATTGGTGATGCCTGACTGATAGCTGTCACCTGTCACCTGCCTGTCAATGAGTTACATGTAACAGTGAAAGACAATCCTCTCCAGCTCCTGCACCTCTCAAAGTCACACTGGCAAAAAAAGCAAACAAACAAAATCCTTTCCACTTGCCTTTCAAAAGCTCTAAACCACCTGGTACCAAACAATCTTCTCATTTAAAAATCAGGCTCTTGCCTGACTCCTCATCCTCTTTTTAGGCCTTCCAAGAGCAGAGAGGCAGAGTAAAGGATCTGAGTTTGAAGTCTGCCTTGGTCACTTGTTCCTTGTTTTACCTTGTGCAAATAACTTAACTTTTCTGAGTCTCAAATTTTCCTGCTTTTTGTTTTGTTTTGTTTTATTGATGGGTTTTGTTTTTGCATTACATTTACAGGTTGTTCCCACACCATGAGTGGTTTCTTATAACAGAGTAAAGCAATTAAGCAAAAGTAACAACACAGTGACCTCATCTGGAAGTGCATACAGTTCTATAGCTGTAGCATCCCGTAACCTCAAAAAATGAACGGAAGCTTATTTTTTCTTCCTCTCACTTCCAATCTTCTAAGAAAAAAAAAAGAAAAACAAATTCCTTGTAATAAAAAGCATAGTCATGCAAAACAAATCCCCTTATTGGCTGTATATATGTCTTCTGTATTCATGCTGTAAATCCATCCCCTTTTTCTCAGGAGTGAGTTTCATCATCAATCCTTTGTGAACATGCATAGTCATAGTTCTTACAGCTTTCAAAGTTGTTTATCTTTACAGTCTTATTATCATATAAATTGTTTTCCTTGTTTCATTCTTCATTAATTGATGTCTTCAAAATTACCTTTATAATATCGATGTTTTAGTAGGAATTATTTTTCTGATTCTGCTTACTTTACTCTGATTTGGTTCATATATGTCTTTCAATTTCTCTTTGAAATCACCCATTTACTAATTTCTTATGGCCCAATAATATGCCATCACATCCACATAGTACAACCTATTCAGTTACTTCTCAGCTGAGGGGCATCCCTTTAGTTTCCAGTTTTTTTTCCCCACAACACAAAAAAGCAACTATAAAAATTTTTGTACATACAGGACCTTTCCCCATTTCTTTTTTTAAATTTATTTTAATATGTTTAGTTTTCCACATTGATTTTCACATGTGTTTGAATTACAGATTTTCTCCCCATTTCCACCCCCCCACTCCAAGATGGCATACACTCTGGTTGCCCTGTTCCCCAGTCTGCCCTCCCC
>CM053622.1:468662344-468675688 GCA_028646595.1 Phalanger gymnotis | reverse complement strand
TTGGGATCTTTTTTTCAGGAGGCGATCTATGTATTCTTTCAATTTCTATTTGCCCTGTGGCTCTAGAATATCAGGGCAGTTCTCCTTGATAATTTCTTGAAAGATGATATCTAGGCTCTTTTCAGGTAGCCCAATAATTTTTAAATTATCTCTCCTGGATCTATTTTCCGGTCAGTGGTTTTTCCAATGAGATATTTTACATTGTCTTCCACTTTTTCATTCCTTTGTTTCTTGATTTGTATCCTTTGTATCTTGATTTCTCATCAAGTCACTAGCTTCCACTTGCTCCAATCTAATTTTTAAGGTAGTATTTTCTTCAATGGTCTTTTGGACCTCCTTTTCCATTTGGCTAATTCTGCCTTTCGAGGCATTCTTCTCCTCATTGGCTAGTACTTTACTCCAAGCTTGAGGGGATGCGTTGTTGATTTCAGAGCTATTTCTATACAGCCAGCTCTGCCACACTAGCACTCCTCCTTCCCTAGGAACTGCCAACCCAGACCTGACCGCAAATCTTAAGCGGGCTCTGCAATCCTGCTCTGATCCGCCACTTAATTCCTCCCACCAGGTGGGCCTGGGGCCGAAAGCAACTGCAGCTGTAGTTCTGTAGCTGCACTGCCTGCCCCACTCCCCTGCCCCCGCTGCCCCAGGGCGGTGGCTGAGCCATGAACTCTTTTCACTTTGTCCCCCGTAGCTTTTCCCACTAACCTTCTCTGTTGTTTTTGGTGTTTGTGGGTTGAGAAGTCTGGTAACTGCCACAGATCACTGATTTAGGGTGCTATGGCCTGTTTCTCCTGACTCCTGGTCTGGTTCGTCCACACAGCCCATGCTGGGTTCCACTCCCCTCCACTCCATGCATGATAGACCTCATCCAGCGATCATCCAGGCTGTCCTGGGCTGGAGCCCTGCTTCCCTCTGCTATTTTGTGGGTTCTGCAGTTCTAGCATTTGTTCAGAGCCATTTTTTATAGGTTTTTGGAGGGACCTGGAGGGGAGCTCACATACATCCCTGCTTTCCAGCCACCATCTTGGCTCTGTCCCCCCTTAGCTCTCTTCTTGTTCAAAGTTCTATAACCAATGATCTATTTATTATCTCTGCTCACATACTGGATTACACATTTAAACCTGAAAGATATCTTACAAGTTGTCTAGTACATCTCATTCATTTTACACAAGAGGAAACTAAGGAGTAGAAACAGGATTTGAACCCAGGTCCCTTGACTCCAAATTCAACACTCTTTCCATTGTACCATGTTGATGGTCTCATTGGAAAAAGGGGATATACATGTATGCAATGGAACAGAGCAAAGCAAACCCATATTTAATTAATTGCCAAATTGTGCTTAGGCATTGAGGGAAATAAGATGAGAGTGGCCTAAAATATCTGGAAAAGGC
The DNA here is from genome assembly GCA_028646595.1 of Phalanger gymnotis. Classification (NCBI taxonomy): domain Eukaryota; kingdom Metazoa; phylum Chordata; class Mammalia; order Diprotodontia; family Phalangeridae; genus Phalanger; species Phalanger gymnotis. The sequence continues at coordinate 468,674,297 of CM053622.1, read as the reverse complement.
CTCATGGAAGAAGTGAGATTTGGTATGAATCTTGAAAATCCTAGAATCCGTTAGGATGGGTTTGAGGGTAGGGAGGAGAAAGAGTACCTTCTAGGCAGGGAGGACTTTAAAGCAGAACATTAGCATAAAGTTGCTGGGAGTCAAAGAGGAGCCCATCCTGATGGCAGCATAAGTCCTATGATAAGGAAAGGAAAGTAATAAAGTTGTAGAGGTAGGATGGGACAAGATTATGGGAGGTCTTGAAAGGTAATCTGACCTTGATGGATTAGTCATCTAGAGTAGGCCAATTGCCATGGTTATGCTTATATTTTAAGAAAAATAATAGAATTTCAAAGTTGGATGGTAACTCATAGGCTATTTAATATACCTCAACACTAAATGGGAATTTCCTCTGCAGTATTTTTGACAAATGGACATATAGCTTCTGCTCTAGGAACTTGTGTCTCTCAAGAAAGCCCCATCACATTGTCAAATTCATCTGGCAGATACATATAGTATATGGTAACAGGCAGAAAATTTGATCTCTGGACTAGGAGGTTGTTGCCATAAACCAATGAATCTGACATACATTTTGAAGGGAGAAGCAACAGGACTTGGTGACATATTGTTTTAAGAGATGAAGGAGAAGGAACAGCCAAAAATGACTTCAAGCTTTCTAGTGTGGAAGACTTTAAGAATTGTACAAAAAGAGAAATTGTCCTATCTTTGTGTCAGTGCCATTTATATCAGTAGGATTGCAAAAGCAATATCTAACCACAAAATTCATAAATCAAATACTAAGTCATTGCTATCTTTTTACTCTAATTTAAAAGCTCTGCCAGAAAGGGTCATGTTTTAGAAGGATTTTTGTTGTTCAGTTGTTTCAGTGGTGTCTGACTGTGATGCCTTTCAGGGTTTTCTTGGCAAAGATATTGGAAGTGGTTTGTCATTTCCTTCTCTAGCTCATTTTACAGATAAGAAAACTGAGGTAAACAGGACTAAGTGACTCCCATAGTCATATAGCTAGTAAGCGTCTGAGGCCAGATTTGAACTCAGGTCTTCCTGACTCCAGGCTCTGTCTCTATCCACTGTGTCACCTAGCCGCACCTCCTCCCCCCTTAAGAGAATTACTCTATCACTAGTGCCAAAATTTCCTATTTTTTTGAAAACATGAATTGCACATAAGTAGGTTCTTTAATAAAGTTGGCTGACTTGAATTGACACTGATAGACACTCCCTTCTTGTCTCTACTTCACAGAGTTTCTCTTTAAGAGACTGTGCTAGGTGTTGGGGATATATAAGTATAAAGAATAAAACAATCTCCACTCAAAAGGAACTTGCATTCTAATAGAAGAAGGGGAGGCATAGGTATATATCTAAAGATCTATTCTACATAAACATAATTTAATCAATACAGATATATGCTTGAGCACAAGCACAATCTGGTACATGAGGTTTACAAATCCTCTGAAACTACTAGTAATCTCCCAAGCTACCTTGTAGTTGACTACTTTTCATATATTTGTAGTTATTAAATTATGTTTGTGCTGGATAAATATTTAGATTACTTGTGCCTCCTCTCTTCCATTAGGATATAAATTCCTTGCAAGTAGGGATTATTTTATCCTATGTACTTGTATCCCCAGAACCTCAGACAGTGTGTGGGGAATGGTAGGCACTTTATAAATGCTTTGATTTGATAGATCTGTGGGGCCATTGCTTTGAGGGTGTGTCAGTTGACTGAGTTGTGTTGTCCTTGTTTCTGCATAAAATCTTAATTTATTTTCAACTGGTCCTCCCCTCTGCCTTACTTCAATTTACTATAGATATTTATTTCAGACTTTCACAAAGCACGTTAGATTTATATTAATTAGTGTATAATGAAACCTGCCCTTTCCAACAGATTTCTTCTTTTGTTTGCCTTCCATTGAGCCAACTGACTTTATGTGACTGTGCATAAGGGATACGCTGAAGGATGCTTTTAAACAACAGGAACAGATAATAATAACTACCCTCCCCTTCTAACACAATCTCCATTCTCTTCAAATATTCAGAATTTTCCATGTTTGATAGCCTTGTTGGGAACTGGAGATTTTGAGATTGTTGTTTTCCAATCTATGTGAAAGACACATTTTCTCACGAAGCCTTCCCTTCTCTTCTACTCCCTATTTAGTATTCAAGGCCACTACTCATGCTATCAGACGGTGGCAACAAAGCCTCTCAGACTGAGTCTTTTGTGAGGTGCTGGTGGGCTGGTCTGCACAGTAATGAGCTGTTTTGCTGGCTTCCTTCAGGATCCTTTTCTTACATCCCTTGGCAAGAGAAGCTAATTCAGAACAGCAACATAAACCTGTGGACCCCTAAAATTCAAGGAAATTCAGCTGACTTGGCAGGAAATCTTGCTGAAAATTTAGAGTGTTTCTGTATTTTTTTGAAGGGTGGGGTGTTGCAGAACCATAAATAAGATTTTTTTTTTTGCCCAGGACAACTATCACAAACCAAGTCTGGAATAAGCTGAAAGCATGGAGCTTTCACTTGGTGGGAGATCAAGATGGGACACTGGACTGGTTGGAAGAAACAAGGTCACTGCTATTCTGGTAGCTTCCTATTTTAAATAGCTATTCTTGCAAGATAGATGCTAAACTCTGTTGTTTATTTGTCACTAAAGGGACAGAAGATGTTGTTAAGTGCCTTGGGACAAAGTTTTAATCATCCCATCCTAGTCTAATGGGGAGGGAATGTGAAAACAACTATGAACAAACAATATATATGAAAGATAAATTGGAAAAACCAACAGTCAGAAGTCAGCAATATTAAAGGGAATCAGGAAAATATCTCTATTTTAAAGCTGACCAAAGATGGTAGTGACTCTACACTACAAAGGGTGTTCCAAAATTCTTAATGTAGTTTTAAGCATTAATAGTATATAGACTTTCCTTTTGTTCTTTATTGTATAAATAGAGATGATTCCTGATGTGCAAACACTCCTTACTAGTATGAATTGCAACCTGATTTTGAGTTGATAGTTTCATCCTAGGGAATTGTCTGAGACATAAAGAAGTTAAGTTACTTGTCCATAGGGACACACAGCTAATAAAAGTTTTTCCTATATTCAACCATAAAATATCTATCATATCAGTTACGTGAAACAAAATTCTCAGATGATTTTCTTCTGGAAAGAAATGCACCAATTTCTTTGGTCTATAGATGTTAAAATTGATCTAATTGAATCAAGTTACTTAATCAAGGATTACATCTCATTCCTCAAAGTTTAACTTGCCGATATTTGCACATAGTGTGTGTTCTATAAATACTTGCTAAATGAATGAATGTTCATTTGGCTTAATAGTATCTGTGCCCTCTCTTATTGAAACCTTTGAGTATCTATCGTTACTTTCTCTAATGCATTTCTGCACTTGGCCTTTATAGGGAATCACCTCAGCCAAGGGACCTGTTGTGTGACAGGCTTTCCCCCCTCTATTCTAGTTGCCAAATTAGAAGTCAAACCTTTCCCTGGGTCTGACTTCTATTTTCCTTCTATACCATGTTCTGTCGTTACCACTAACAATCCTGTTTTCCACCTTCCTCTTTTCACCTCATAATTTAGTCTACTTTTTCCCCTCTAGAGAAGTTTCTCATTGTTCAACATGGAAATGGGCTAAAAGACTAAAAGAACCTGATCTCTTCCCACTGACTGATAGTCCGGTACTCAGCAACCCAAGTATCCATCTTCTTTTGCATCTCCAAACTTACCTTTAACTTCCTCCTCTTCTAACATTCATTTTTGAAAAAAATAGAGATCTAGATTTTCTCCTTCCATTGCACCCCTCACCCACCCATTGAGAAGGCAAGCAATATGATGTCAATTATATATGTGAAATCACGAAAAATATATTTCTGCATTAGTCATATTGCAAAAAACCCCAAAACAATAAAAGCAAGAAACACGAAGGAAGTGAAAAAAAGTCTGCTTCAATCTCTACTCAGTTCATCAGCTCTCTCTCTAGAAGTGCCTGGCATTTTTTGTCATGAGTCCTTCAGAATCATCTTGGATCATTGTCTTGATCTGATAATCATTGCAATATTGCTGTTACCATGTAAAATGTTTTCCTGGTTCTGTTCACATCACTTTGCATCAATTCATATTTGTCTTCCCGTGTTTTTTTCTGAAACCATCCCCTTTTTCACTTTTTATAGCACAATACTACTCCATCATAATTATATGCCACAACTCCCATTCCCTAATTGAGCATCTCCTCAATTTCCAATGCTTTGACATCACAAAAAGAGCTGCTATAAATATTTTTGTATGTATCAGTCCTTTTCCTTTTTCTTTGATCTCTTTTATGTACAGACCTACTAGTGGTATTGCTGGGTCAAAAGGGTAGGCACAGTTTAGCCCTTTGGCTATAGTTCAAAATTGTTCTCCAGAATGGTTGGACTAGTTCACAACTCCATCAATTCATTAGTGTATCTACCCTCCCTCAACCCTCCTAGCATTTGCAATTTCTGACAGGTGCGATGTGATACCTCTGAGTTGTTTTCATTTTTCGTTTCTTTAATAAGTAGTGATTTAGATTATTTTGTATAACTATAGATAACTTTGATTTCTTTTTCTGAAAACTGCCTGTTTATATCCTTTAATTATTTATCACTTAGGGAATAGCTCTTATTTTTATAAATTTGACTCAGTTCCCTATATTTGAGTAATGAGGCATTTATCAGAGAAACTTGCTGTATGATTTTTTGATGTTACTTACTTGTCTATGGTATCTTTTTAGCAAAATGTAATTTCCCTGATTGTCTCTTTAATTATGTCTATTTTTGCTTTTGCTTTGTCTCAGGTCATGATTGCTGTCCATGTTTTTTTTTTTCACCTGAAGCATAATAGATTCTGCTCTAGCCTCTTATTTTAACTCTTTCTCAGTTTTGTCTTTGTGTTTCAAGTGTGTCTTTTGTAAACAACATGTTGTTGGATTCTAGTTTCTACTTCATTTTGCTATCTGCTTCTGTTGTATAAGTGAAGTCATCCCATTCACATTCATAGTTATAATTAATAATTGTGTTTATCTTCTCTCTTTTTATTCTGTAGCTCCTCAACAGACTGTTTTGCTTTTGACAACTGTCTGCTTTAATCCATGCTCCCTATTATCATCCCCCTTTATTTTACTGTTGGATAAGATGGATTTCTAAATCTAACTTTCTGTCTCTATCTCTCTGTCTCTGTCTCTCTCTTTGTTCTTCTCTTTCTCTCTGTCTCTGTCTCTCTCTCTCTCTGTCTCTCTCTCTCTGTGTATGTATCTGTCTCTCTCTGTCTCATTATAGTTACATTCTTCTATCTTTGAACCAATTCCAATGACAATGATGTTCAAGCATTGTCTGACACCCCCCATTTCCCTCTCCATTTTAAAAGTTCTTCCTTGCATATCTCTTTTATGTGAGAATATTTTTTTTACTAACTCTTCTTTTCTTTTAACTCTTCCAGGAATTCTTTTTGGGCTTGTGTCCAATTTGCAGTTTTTTCTTTGAGGCTTTGAATGTAGCTGCTTCGTATTGTTTTCTTCTGGGTATGTGCCATGGTCTTCCTTGCCACCATAGTAGCTTTTTGTGGTTAAGTTATTTTTTGTTGTTGTTTGCTCTTTTTCCCAGCCTATTTCTTGACTTTGAACTTTATGTTAAAGTTGAGCTCTGCATACCTGGGGATGAGGAGGCACTGTCTTAAGCCTTAGGCTTATTTTGTGCTGGTGTTTTCAAAGATACTTCTGAGAATCTGCAAGTTTTCAGTGCTTCCAAAGTGGTGTGATCTGGGGGGAGGTGTGGTCACTTTTTCCTCATCTGTGTTCTGGTCTTCACCCAGGAAGGGCCCCTGTTCCCCTATAGCTGCAAATACTAGTCCTCCTCTTGGCCCTGGAACTGTGACCAGGTCCCCTCTTATGTAGCTGCAAGTAATAGTGCTTCTTTCTGCCTTGGAAATGCAACCTGTGACCCTGCTCCCCTGTGACTGATAACAAATGCTTTTCTCTGCTGTGGAATTAGACCCAGAACCATGTATGGGCAATAGAGGTGCCATTCAATGCTAGCTGTACCCAGTCCCAGCAAGGGGTTCGCTGTAATTTTCTCTTGACCAGTTGTCCAATTCCCTTGGTATCTCTGGGCTGAGAACTCCCAAAGCTGCTGCTGTTGCTTTTGCTGCTTTTGTTACAACCCCCAAGAGCCACCACAGATGCTGACACCTCATGCTGTCCAGCTGGTCCCCATCCTGGGTGTCACAAACCTCACCTGCTGACCTCCTAAGTTGTCTTAGGCTGGAAAAATATCCTATCCTGACCTTCCATTGACTCTGCACCTTCAAATTTTGAATTTTGACTTGAGATGTTACTTTAAAGTTGTTTGGAGGGGAATGTTAGGAGAATTTGGCTGCATTGTTGCCTCCACTCTGCCATGTTGGTTCTGCCTCTCCCTTGATTTTAAAGAGCTCCCTGCTTTATTGTTTCTTGATATTTAATAAACTCATTAGGAGAGGATTCCAGGAAGATGGAGGAGTAGGTCAGAAAATTCAAAGCTCTTCAAATTTTCCTGCATAAAAGAGACAAAATAGTGCCTCAGGGTAAACATAGGACAGTAAAAATAAATAAGAGAAGAGGCAGAACACTGGTCTTCCCAAGACAATTGGAGAAAATATGAAGAAAAATATCTGAATAGGGGGCAGAGCCAATATGGCAGAGTAAAAGCAAGGACTCACTTGAATTTTCCCCCACATCTCTCCAAACACCTGTAAAAAATGACTCCAGACAAATTCTAGAGCAGCAGAACCCACAAAAAGACAGAGTGAAACAAATTTCCAGCCCAAGACAACCTGGATGGTTTACAGGAAAGGTCTGTTGTGTGGGGCTGGGAGAGGAGCGCAGTCCAGCCTGGGCTGTGCCACTAGAGACTGGGCCCCAGTAAACCTGGAGCGGGCCTCAGGGGCCTGAATCACTGGCAACTGATGCAGTTTCCAGATTTCTCCATCCCCAAATTCCAAAGACAAGTCAGAAGGTCAGCGGGAAAGGTCTGTCATACCTGGGCTGGAGAGGAACACAGACCAGCCCTGAGTCCAGCACAGCCCCGGGGAGGCAGTGGCTGCTGCAGCTGCTTCCACAGCTCTTATCCCACAGTAAGGGGATCAAACAACTGATGAGAAGGAGATTACAGGGATCTCTTTGCTGGCACTGAGGCAGGACTCTGTTGCTTTGCCCATACTTGGATCTGAGTGGCAGTCCTGGGGGACAGTCCCAGGGTGAAGAGAAGCACTGACTTAGCAGAGCTTGTGGCAGCAGTGTAGAGGGAACCCTCCTCACAGTTCCAGGGTGGAAGAGAATGCTTGTGGTCACTCACAGACCAGAGCACAGGCCAGGAGAGGAGTAAACAACTCTTTTGAGATCATATCACCTTAGGAGAACCGAAAACTTACAGGTCCCTTAAGTATCTCTGAAAACAGCTACACAATACCCTTGAAGCTTGGGACAGTATGCCCTCCAAACTGGAAGCAGAGCTCTACCTTAACAAAGACTTAAGAGGTCAAGTAATTGGCTGGGAAAATGAGCAAACAGTGGGGGGAAAACGCAGACTATAGAATCTTACTTTGGTGACAAGAAAGATTGAAACATACACTCAGAAAATGACAACAAAATCAAAGTTCCTATATCCAAAGCCCCCAAGAAAAATATGAATTTGTCTCAGGCCATGGAAGAACTCAAAAAGGATTTTGAAAATCAAGTAAGAGAAGTAGAGGAAAAATTGGGAAGAGAAATGAGAGTGATGTAAGTAAATCATGAAAAACAAGTCAACAGCTTGCTAAAGGAGAACTAAAAAAATACAAAAGAAAATAACACCTTAATAGACTAATCCAAATTGCAAAAGAGGTCCAAAAAGCCAATAAATAGAAGAACATCTTACGAAGAAGAATCAGAGAAATGGAAAAGGAGGTCCAAAAGCTCACTGAAGAAAATAATTCCTTAAAAATTAGAATGGAGCAAATGGGAGCTAAAGACTCTGAGAAATCAAGACATTAAAAAACAAAGCCAAAAGAATGAAAAATAGAAGACAATGTGAAATATCTCACTGGAAAAACAACTGACATGGAAAACAGATCCAGGAGAAATAATTTTAAAAATTATTGGACTACCTGAAAGCCACAATCAGAAAAGAGCTTAGACATCATCTTTCAAGAAATTATCAAGTACAACTGTACTGATATTCGAGAACCAGAGGGTGAAATAGAAATGGAAAGAATTCACTGATCACCTCCTGAAAAAGATCCCAAAAGGAAAACTCCCAGGGATATTATAGCCGAATTCCAAAGTTCCCAGGTCAAGGAGAAAATATTGCAAACAGCCAGAAGGAAACAATTCAAGTATTGTGGAAACACAATCAGGATAATACAAGATTTAGCAGCTTCTACATTAAAGGATCAGAGGTCTTAGAATATGATATTCTAGAAGTCAAAGGAGCTAGGATTAAAACAAAGAATCACCTACACAGCAAAACTGAGTGTAATCAATGAAGGGGAAAATTGATATTCAATGACATAGAGGAATTAAGAAGCCAGAGCTAAATAGAAAAATTCTCTTTCAAATACAAGCCTCAAGAGAAGGATGAAAAGGTAAACAGGAAACAGAAATCATAAGAGACTTATTAAAGTTGAACTGTTTACCACATTCCTACATGGAAAGATGATATTTGTAACTCATGAGATCTTTCTCATTATTAGAGTAGTTGGAGGGAACATATACATATCTATATCTATCTATCTATCTATAGAGAGAGGGCACACGGTGAGTTGATTATAAAGAGATGATATCTAAAGATAAGATGGAGGGGTGAGAGAGAGGAATGTACTGGGAGAAGGAGAAAGGGAGAAGTAGAATTGGCCAAATTATCTCACTTAAAAAGGGCAAGAAAAAGCTTTTACAATGGAGGAGAAGAGGGAATGAATGATAGTGAAGCTTGAAAAGTTAACTCATTATAAGGCAATATGGTATAGAAATATGTATTACCCTGCATGAAAGTAGTGGAGAAGGGGAGAAAGGGGGGGGTAATAGAAAGAAGAGCAGATTGGGGGAGGGGGTAATCAGAATGCATGCCATCATGGGGTGGGGGAAGGGTAGACATGGAAAGAAAATTTGTAGCTCAAAATCTTGTGGGAGTAAATGTTGAAAATGAAAATAAATAATTTTGAAAAAAAAGAAGAAAAATACATGGATGAGTTTTGGTTCCCCTGAAGAGTAAATACCTCCAGGCTAGGGAACACTTAAACAACAATCAGCAAGCCCTTTGGTTAGCTGGGTTGGGAAGCTGTTTTAGCCCTACCCACAGGAATTTTTACCCCTGGGACAGTGAGGGGAGATGGGGATCTGAGCCAGGGAAGATCAAGGGAACTTTTGCTGACAAGGAACACCTGACTCAGCTGTGCTGGCTGGGGGCAAGAAGGAACCAGCACATGCCTGGTGAATGCAGAAGCAGTGGGATAGGGATGCTGCTTGCTGTGGTACTTACAGGATGCTAGAGGTCTTGGTTTGAGTTCAAGGTCAGAGAGGAGAACTGAAGGAGAATCTGAGGCCAGAGGCACCACTCTCCATACTCCAGGACTAGAAGTGATTATAAAAATTAAGCTATTATAAAAAATGCACAGGCAAAGGAGAAAATCCAACCACAGAGAACTACTATGGGAATAGAGAAGACCAGGGTTCATCTTCAGAGGAGTACACTGAAGCAAAGAAACCCTCTTCTACCCCAAAGAGTAACATCAAATGGTCACCTGCCCAAAAAGAATTCATAGAAGAACTTAAAAAAGACTTTAAAAATCAAATGAGAGAGATTGAGGGAAAAAATAACAATCCAAGAAAAACAAGATTATTAAAAGAAAGTCAACAAATTAGAAAAGGAGATCCAAAATCTTAAGGAAGAAAATGATTCCTTAAAAATCAGAATTGGGGAAGAGGAAGCCAGCTAAATTATAAGAGATCAACAAATAATAAAGAATGAAAAAATATATAAAGAAACAAAATATGAACAATGAAAAAATAGAATACAACATGAAACATTTCATAAGGAAAACAACTGATTTGGAGAACAGATCAAGAAGAGAAACATAAGAATGATCAGATTACCTGAAAGTTATGACCAAAGAAAGAATCTTGATATAATAATAAAAGAAATAATTAAAGAAAACCGTACTTAAGCACTAGAACAAGAAGGAAAAGTAGAAATAGAAAAAGTCTACCAATCACCACCTGAAAGAGATCCTATGAGGAAACCCCACAAGAACATTATCATCAAATTCCTAAACTCTAGGATAAGATATTATGAGCAACAAGAAAAAAACAACTTACATAAGGCGGTGCCACAGTTAGAATTACACAAGACTTATCAGGGGCAACACCAAAAAACACCAGGGGCAGTTCTTAGAATACTAAATATGGAAGACCAAAAGGGCTGGGGTTCCAAACGACCTCTGATCCCTTGTAGCTGTAAGTGATACTTCTCCTCAGCACACTTGATTCCTTTTGACTCCAAGTACTCCTCCCGGCTCTGTTACTTTGACTTGGAAATAGGTATAGGCAATGGAGTTGCCGAACAACACCCTATCCTGCACCCAGTTCTAGAACAAGGGTTCCTTATGATCTTTTTCTGACCAGTTGCCGATCCCTTTACTGTCTCTTCCTGGAGAGTGCCCAAAACTGCTGCTGTTGCAACCTCCAAGACCATTGCTGGTGTTGAGGCCATGTGTACTTTAGGCCAGCCCCCATATCAGTGTCACACACAGTGACAGCCCCTACACAGTGTCCTAAGTTGTCTTGGGTTGGAAAAAATCTCACCCCAACCTTTTGTTGGCTCTCCTGCTACAGAATTCAATTTGAAATATTATTTTAAAGTTGCTTGGTGGGTAATGTTGGGAGAACTCAGCTCCTTCCTCTACTCTGCCCTTTTGGCTCTGCCCCTAGAAGTCTGATAGTGTGCTTAACTTCCTCCTCTTCAAAGCCAGCTTCTCCCACTTTATCCTTAAGAATCTCTTCTTCTCTCCCAAACTGACTAGATAACCTCGGGTTTGGCCATATTTTTTCTCTTCAGCCATCTCACATTTTTATCTATCTTGCTCTTCTCTTCCTTAGGATTTTTCTCTCTTGGATACCTTCTCTACACCCAAAGGTTTTTTTTTTTTAATTTTGGGCAGCTGCCTAGATAAAGGGAAGTCCTTGTTAGAGTCATAAATCATGTCTTAATATTTCCTATAGAAAAATGTCCATATATAAAGTTGGTAAGTGAACACTTTCCTATGTTATAAGAAATCTTATGACTGAAAGAAATGTGTACAAGTGAGGAGAATGCTTTTAAAATTTTTACATAAGCTGATATTTCAGAATAACTTACCAACATACATACACACCACAATTTGGGATTTTTTTTTGTCCACTCCATAAATCTCAAAAGCCCAAATACTGACTTCTGGCTATAATTGGTAGAAGGGACGAGCTGGTCCTAAATAAAATTATGGAGTAGGCAAAATTTGCTTTAGAAGGTCCTCCAGGTTTTTTTTTTTTGGTCTCCCTTTTCTCTGCTGGCCTTTATTTTCTGAAGCTCCTTAATTACCGCAGGTTATCAAAGAAATTCCTCTGCTTGCCACTACTGCTTCTCAGACAGGACCTCAAGTTATGGGGCTTTTCCTTTCCTATTTCTTTACCAAAACTTCTTATCCATTTTGCTTCCCATTCATGAAATCAAAGAGCCACAAGAATTTCAAAGCTGGAAGACACGTTAGAGATTATCTAGCCCAGATGTCTCATTTTTTAAAATAAATTTTATTTAATATATTTAGTTTTCAGCATTGATTTTCACAGGAGTTTGAATTACAAATTTTCTCCCCATTTCTACCCTCCTCCCCACTCCAAGATGGTGTATATTCTGGTTGCCCTGTTCCCCAGTCTGCCCTCCC
>CM053622.1:468590305-468661844 GCA_028646595.1 Phalanger gymnotis | reverse complement strand
AGAGCTGAATAGAAAATCTGATTTTCAAACACAAGAATCAAGAGAAGCATGAAAAGGTAATCAAGAAAAAGAACAAGAAAAAGAAATTGCATGGGACTTACTAAAGTTGAACTGTTTTGTTTACATTCCTACATGGAAAGATGACGTGTATGATTCATGAGATCTCAGTATTAGCGTAGCAGAAGGGAATATGCGTGTATGTATTTATATATATATATGTGTGTGTGTGTGTGTGTGTGTGTGTGTGTGTTTATGTATATATATGTATATGTGAGTGTGTATGTAGGTATATGTGTATGTATATGCATATATGTATACATATATATATATATATACGGAGAGAGAGAGAGAGAGAGAGAAGGCACAGGGTGAGTTGAAGATGAATAAGGGACAAGAGAGGAATATATTGAGAGAGGGAGATAGAGAGAGATAGAATGGGGTAAATTAGCTCACATATAAATGGCAAGAAAAAGCAGTTCTGCAGGAAGAGAAGAGAAGGCAGGTGAGCAGGAATGAGTGAATCTTGCCCTCATTAGATTTGACCTGAAGAGGGAATACCATACATACTCAATTGGGTGTCTTACCCCACAGCTAAAAAGGAGGAAGAAGATAAAAAGGGGGAATGATAGAAGGGAGGGGAGATGGGGGTGGAGGTAATCAAAAACAAATGCTTTTGAAAAGGGACAGGGTCAAGGGAGAAAATTCAATAAAGAGGGATAGGTTAAGAAGAAGCAAAATATAGTTAATCTTTCACAACATGAGTATTGTGGAAGGGTTATACATAATGATATGCATGTGGCCCATGTTGAATTGCTTGACTTCTTAGGGACGGTGTGTGTGAAGGGAAGAGAGGAGAGAATTTGGAACTCAAAGTTTTAAAAAATAGATGTTCAAAAACAAAAACAAAAATGTTTTTGCAGGCAACAAGAATATAAGATACACAGGCAATAGGGCATAGAAATTTATCTTGCCCTTCAAGAAAGGAAGGGAAAAGGGGATGGGAGGGCAGTGGGGTGACAGATGGGAGGGCAGACTGGGGAATAGGGCAACTTGAATATAAGCCATCTTGGAATAGGGGGGAGGGTATAAATGGGGAGAAAATTTGTAATTCAAACTCCTGTGAAAATCAATGCTGAAAACTAAACATATTAAATAAAATTTATAAAAAATAAAAAAATCAAATTAATGAAAAGTTCATCTATTTTATTTTTTTCATAAAACCAGCTCTTAGATTTATTTGTCAGTTCATTAGTTTTCTTACTTTCAATTTTATTAATTTTTCCTTTAATTTTCAGAATTTCTAATTTGGTATTTAATTGAGGATTTCTAATTTCTTCTTTTTCTAGTTTTTTAGTTACTTATCCAATCATCGATCTTCTCTTTATTTTATTCATATAAGCACTGAGACACATAAAATTTTCCCTAAGAATTGCTTTGGCTGTATGCCATAAATTTTGGTATGTTGTCTCATTATTGTTGTTCTTTTTGGTTAAACTCTTGATTGCTTCTATGATTTGTTGTTTGACTCAGTCATTCTTTAGGATTGGATTATTTAGTTTCCAATTAAATTTTAGCCTGTCTTTTCATGGCCCTTTATTAGACATAATTTTTATTGCAACATGATCTGAAAAAGATGCATTTAATATTTATGCCTTTCTGCACTGGATTGTGAGGTTTTTATGCCCTAGTACATGGTCAATTTTTGTGTAGGTGCTATATACCACTGAGAAAAGTTATATTCCTTTCTGTCCTCATTCAGTTTTTTCCAGCGGTCTACAATATCTAACTTTTCTAACATTCTTTTCACCTCTTTTACTTCTTTCTTATTTATTTTATGATTGGATTTATCTAGTTATGAGCAGGTGAGGTTGAGGTCCCCCACTAGTATAGTTTTGCTCTCTATTTGTTCCTGTAACTCTCTTAACATATCCTCTAAGAATTTGGATTTCTTACCACTTGGTGCATATATGTTTAGTATTGATATTTCTGCACTGTCTCTGGTACCTTGTATCAAGATGAGGTTTCCTTCCTTATTTTTAATTAGATCTAATTTTATTTTTGCTTTGTTATCTGAGATCAGAATTAGTACCCTTCATTTTTCTTTCTTTCTTTTTTTTTATTCTAGCTTTAGCATAACATAGTCTACTCCAGCCTTTTCACTTTTATTCTATGTGTATCTCTCTGCTTCAAATGTGTTTCTTGTAAACACTGTATTGTAGGATTATGACTTTTCATCTGCTCTGCTATCCACTTCCGTTTTATGGGAGAGTTCATCCTATTCATACTCATAGCTATGATTACTGTGTCTTTCTGTCCATTCTATCTTTCCCTCCCATTTATACTTTTCTTTCTCTTTTCACTCTTTCCCTCCTCACCAGAGGTTTACTTCTGACCAATGCCTCCCTCAATCTGCCCTCCCTTTTATCAGCTTCCTCCCCTTTCTTTCTCCATTCCCCTACTACTTCTGCCGTCCATTCTCATTATTGCTTTCTTTATGATCATTTTGACCACTGTGTAAAAAATATAAAATAGCTTGATACAGTAAAAGTGATTTTATTTTTGGTCCGGGCCTCTTTTGAATTTCTGGTATGGAAACTGCCTGCACCAGTGCAACTCATCTGTAATTTTTATCTTTATAAGCATGCTTGTGACACTGAGAGAATAAGTAGTTAAGTCCAGGATCACACAGTTAAATGTGTCAGAGGCAGGATGTGATGAACTCATGGTCTTCAAGCCCAACTCACTGTCCACACTGCTGATTTCAGCAGCCTGAATACTTCTTCCAATTACATTGGTTGTAGTCCTTTCATATATGGTTTCATGAGTTGGTCAAAATAATTTTTTTTTCTCTTAGTCAACCTTTTGATAATGAGATTTCACAAACTCAGTTAGGCTTGTCCTTGAATTACAATCTGGTACTGGGCCCATGCTCAAAACAAAAGGCAATGTGATGGTGGCAGAATGTGCTAGAAATGGAGTTAGAATATCTCAGCTCTTGTCCTCACTCTGCTACTTACTACTTTGTGGTCTTGAGCATACCACTTAATATTTTGAGATCCCAATTTCTTCAGTTGTAAAATTGGGGATATGGACTAGATGACCTCAAAGGTACTTAGCTACCTTTTTATTTTAAATCCATTATCTTATGAATACTTTCTAGGTGGTAGGAACCAGCAGAGCTTGCACTCTACCTTCTAGAACACAGGGTCATCTTTGTCATGAGAAAGTATCAGAATTGAGACTTTAGCAGAAAGAAGTGTTATGATATATGAAAAATGGACTTTCGGGTCAAGAGAACAACAAGATGGAAGACTAGACAATTTCTCTGAACCTTCCAATCTTGTAAGCCTCTACAAAATAGGAATTTGGCAAAAAGGTAAAGCGATGTCATCTATCTTTGTGGTTTAGGACACCAAGAACCTGAACAGGGTAAAAACTTGAAGAATTGATAGCAGTGAAGGCAAATCCTTAATCCCATTCAGAAACTCTTTCAGAAACTGCTTACCATGCTCTGACAGGGCTATATGAGTTGACCCACAAAGCTTGCAAAAGAACTCTATTCTATCCTTCCTCTACTCCTCCTCATTGGCATGGAAACCAAGAAACTAAAGAGGTGAAAACTTACCCTGACTGGGACTTCAATGCTATGTGCTGCAAGACTACTTAGACATAGCACTGAGGAACTGAAGGAACTGGGGCAGAACACCAGAACCTGTCTGGATACTGTGCCTACCTATGAAGCAAAGTGCTAGGTTCTGTTCTTCCAAAGTCAGTTGGAGCAAAGACTAAACTTGGGAAAACATGAATTATTCAGCATAGCAAGAGGCTGAGATGGTTGTAAGTTCTCCCTCACCCAGGGAAATATTCATAAAAGAGGAAAATATAATACTAAAAGTTAGCAATAGGGCAATGTAAGAAGAGGAAAAGCCCAAATTACCAAAGATTTTGGGAGGAAGAAAGCTCAAAGACCTTAAACATGTACAGATAAACCAACATGGAAAATATTAATTACAGTGAGGGAATCCAGATCCTCTAGATAAGCTAAGTGAATCCAGAAATCTAGGAACAAATGTAAAAAGAAGAAATATGAATTGACACCTGCTGAGGCAGAGGATCTTATGGATTCCCAAATGAGCATGGAACCACAGAATGATAAGTACTTTAAAAGACAAATAAGAACTGTAAAAGCAGAATCTATGGCCTACAGAGTAGGAAAAAATTGGTAAGACAGAAAAACTTGAATCTATGGTGTCGAATCAAGACAGAATAACTGATTGGAAATGCAAGCACACAGAAATGAAGGACAATCTGGAAGTAGAGAAGGAAAAACTAATAACATTAAAATAAAATGCAATATCCATATATTCAAAGCAAAATGATCTGAAAAACAGGCTGTGTAGAGACAAATTAAGGGTTTTATATCTCCCAGAAGAACATGACAAATCAAAAAATCTGAGCACCTTAATTCAAGAAATAATATAAGAAGACTTCACAGAAGTTCTGAACATAGAAATCAAAGTTCCAGTTTAAAGAATCAACAGAGTGCCTCCAGGATTCTGTGTGTGTGTGTGTGTGTGTGTGTGTGTGTGTGTGTGTGTGTAACAAACATTATGCTGCAAACTCCAAGCAACAAAGTACTTACATTTTACAATTCCAATGACAAACAATGAATTCTGAAATCAGCCAAGAGAAAGACCTTCAAATACAAAGTAGGAGAAATTCAAATAAAACAATAATATCCTGTACCCACTAGAAACTGTAGGAATAAATGGAATAATATATTCTGAATATCAGAAGAGATCAAGATGCAACCCACGATGACATACACTGCAAACATGAGCTTAAACACTAAACACTAATGAAGAAAGAATCAAATCAATCAAAAAGAAACATCCAAGGTGTGTCTAGAAAGAGAACCAGACCTGGACTAATTATTTGCTTGTTGAATACTCCACAAAACAGAAATTCAAAGAAGGTAAAATAACATAGCAACTAAGGACAACAACAAAATAACCAGAGAGAATATTAAGAGATTTCTTCCTAAAAGTACATAAGGGGACAAGGGTTAAAGCAAAAATCAAATATAAATGGTGGTGGAGAAATAGACCTCAAACATAATAGAGTGAGCCTCACAGTATGCCTCCTTCAGATGATTTAATATTTTTATGGGACTGAATCACAGAATAAGCGAGAACACAGAAGGAGAGAAGGGAGGAAGAAGATAATTGGGGAATATGTGATGCAGTCTAATCAAATGAAAGGTTTACTGAAAGGAAAATAACTTTTTTAGCCTCTCAGAAAGAGAGCCTACAGGAGAATGGCTAATGAGGGAAATGGAAGAATTGAAACAAGGGAATATAAGAGAAAATCTTGTTTTAGTTGTGGGAAGGGGTACCATTGAAAAACACTTCCATGGGTGACAGGTCCTAAAAGGAAGAGGGGGCCTTTCAATGGGTATACCCTATGGGGTTTTGTTGCTTAGAGAGAACACTTATCCTTCCTTAGGAAAGGGGGAATCAGGGCTGCAAGGGTCAACTGAAACCCAGAAAAGTGGAAGAATATGGACCCAGGGAGGAGATTTCATGGCAAACTGAGAAAATGGCAATGGAGGTGGAGAAATTTGGTAATGAATTCTGCGTACCATCAGTGACATAGGGAAATTCCTCTCATGGGGTAATGTCCTCTCTTATCACCTGCAGGAATTGATATTTCTAAGTGGCAGGCCTGACAGAGAAAGAAATATCTACAACAAAATAATATGGAAATTCTTTCAAAGAGAGAACCCACAATGCATACTTTAGAAGCCTTAATTCCATTAGTAATACAGAAGAATAAAAGAAGGAACAGGTCCTTGAATCAAAGAATAAAAAACAAGAATGGATAGAAATGGAAGATAAATAATGGATCAAATGAAAAAAGAATATTATTTTTAGAAAAAAGGCAATAAAATGAAATTTTTAGAAGCTAAAAAAAATTACAATGGAATAGAAAGGGGATTTTACCTGACAACTAAATAGGAAAAAAATGTGGAAAAGAATTAAATAACAAACTAGGGGGAAAAAAAGAAGGAAAATGAAACTAGCAAGTGTAGCTAAACTCCAAAACTAGGAAAAAGTGGTACCAAACTGAATAGGAAGGTTGAAATTCAGTGGAAGAGTGGTAGTGGGAATAGAGTCACCTAAAATAGATTAAGGTAAAATAACTAAAAAGGCAAACAATTGCAGTTACAAAAGAAAAGAGAAAACCCAAACAAAAAAGCCCTAATACTATAGCAAATGGGAGAAAATAGAAACCTAACTCTTCTAACTTTAAATCTGAATGGATTACAAATTCAATAATGTGAAAGAGTGACAAATTGAATTAAAAGAAAAAACAATCCATGATCTATTGATTGCAAGAAACACACACACACACACACACACACAAAATGAAGGGCTGGAAAAATTTACTGTCTAGGGAATACAAAAAATCAGGAGTTGCATTCATGCTATAATACAAAATTAAAACAAACCTCTACCACATGAAAAGAAATAAACAAGGAAACAGCATCATGCTAAAAGTAGCTATATATAGCAAATCAATATACATATTAAACTTATGTGCTTGAAATGCTTTATCATCTATGTTCATAAAGCAAAAATTAACTGAACTACAAGAAAACATAGACAATAATACAACAGCAACAGGAACTATCAATATCTCTTTTTCAGTTTTGGGTAAGTTTAATAAAAAGATAAACTAAAGGGAAATATAGGACTGAACAAATTCCTGGAAAGACAAGAACTTAAAGACCTATGACATCTTTTAAATGGGAATGCTAACGAATATCCATATTGCTCAGCACCACTGAAACTTTTATAAAAATTGACTATGGGCATAGAGATATAGCAAACAATTTTTAACTGGAAGAAATAGAAAACATATCCCTTGTAGATAATAATGCAATTAAATGATAAACATGATAAACAAAATGCAAACAAAAGATAGACCAAAATGGAGACCCCAATGAAAACCTAAATGATGAATAAGTCAAAGAACAAATCATGAAAACACGGAATAATTATGTGAAAGAAAATAATAAAGATAAAATCTCAGGCCAAAATTTCTGAGACATAGCTAAAAGAATGCTTAGGTAATGCATTATGTTTCTACAAATATCCAGAAAAAAAAGAGGATTAGTGAACTGAATATGCATTTAAAAATTAGAAAAGCAACCAGTAAACAAAAGTAAAAGAGCGACAAAAGAGGAGATGCTAAAAATTAGAGGAGAAATAAATGAAAAACTGAAGAAATGATAGACAATTAAATGTTTGTTCTTTGGAAAGATTAACAAAGTTAATCAACATTTAGCCAATGTGATTAAAAAGAAAAAAAAATCAGAAAATGAAAATCCACAAAATAGCAAACGAGCCAGATAAAATCCTTAAAAAGCCAGAAGAAATAAAAAGAATGGTAAAACTCTATTATACACAGCTATATGCTAACAAAACTGAGAAAACAAAAAGAAATGAAGGAATTCCTTTAAAAATATAAAATGCCTAAACTAAGAGAAAGCCAAATAGAGATCTTAAGGAACATAATCTCAGAAACAGCAGTAGAATATATATATGTAAATTTTTTTAATACATATATTTTTTTTTCCAAAGGGAAACTTTGTTAATTCCTTGTCCTGATGGATTTGCAGTAGAATTCTATCAAACTTTTTAAAAGAATAATTAGTACACATACTAAACTGTTCTCAAGAACTGGGAAAGTACTCTATTAGGTTCCTTTTATGAGACACATATAGTCTTAGTACCTAACCCAGGAAAGTATATGGTACAGAATGAAAACTGTAGAACAAAATCATTAATGAATATTGATTAAAAATTTTTATATAAAATCCTGTCAGACTACAGTGATTCCTCTAAGAAATCATTCAACATCACCAAGTTAGATTTACATCGGAAATGCAAAGACGATTCAATAGTGGGAAAGCAATCAACATGATTTATAATTGATATATCCTTATATAGCTATAATTAAAAATAAAAACACTTCAGATCATGTCCATCTCAATAAATTTGAAAAAGGCCTTTGACAAAGTACAATACCCATTTATGCAAAAAAAAAACCCTACAAAGTATAGCCATAGAGGGACCTTTTTAATTCTCAAAAAAAGTATCTATCTTAAACCAAAAGAAAGGTCAATATACAAAACCCACAAAATACTTGTGCAGATTCAATTACAAAGTCCTTCTTAAAGAAATAAAGCACAACTTAAAATATGAATATGCAGTACTTGTGTGTGCGTCATGCCATTATAATAAAAATGATACTATACCAAAGTTAATTCATGGTTTGCATCCTATACCTATAAAATTATCAAAGGATTATTTTACAAAACTTGATAAAATTATAACACAATTCATTTGGAAAAAATCAAAGATCTAAAAATCAAGGCAAGTGCCAAAAAGAGGTGTACACACACACACACACACACATACACATATATGTATCGTTTTATGTAGAAACAGACATAGATACACAGACAAACAGACGTATGCTACATATCTACTGGGGAAGAAAAAAATAAAAGCAAACAAAAAGACTCACTGGACCAGGTAGCTTGGCATAGGAGTAGATCACTGAGAGACAGTTTGCCAGATGGCCACATGCCTCATCATTGAAACAGAAACTCTGAATCTTGGGTCACTGTCCAGTAGAAAGATTTCTTGTCATTCTTTCTCCATGGCCCAGGGGACAGAAAGATGACAGTAGCTTGAACACAGCCAGAAGAGAAGTGGAGATGGTATGGCTTGGTACAGAGTGGAGGTTTTGGGGAAAAGATGGAGATAGTTTCTGACCCTGACTCCTGTCATGAACTTTTTATGAGCCAAGCTGAGTGAAGTGGAAATGTATATTCTCTTAGTTCTCTTGGGAAGAGCAAGTGTGTGAGGTCAGCTATTAATATGGCAATTGCTGCTGGGCTACAGATGCCTGATCCTTTATCTGAGTGCTTATGTGTGGAGTTTCATTATGGTGTCCTTTTAATTAGGTTTTCCTGCAGTAAAAGCATAATTATGTCATGAGTATATTTCCTTAAGGATCACTCTCTGAATAGGGAGACATAAACTATATCTAAGTTCTATTTAGGAATTTCCTTGGAATAAACATTTAAAAATTCATATGTGAGTAAAGATACAAGATAAATTTGTGATGTTATGAATTACTGGATGCAAATGATCTTTTCCCCTTTTTTAAAAAAAAGTGTAGCCTGAGCCTAGAGGAAATTGGTGGAAGACAAGAGAATCTTAAGAGCTTAAATCCATTAGGATGACTTTCTAACTCTCCCACCAGCTGGGCAGGGAAAACTCTTTCTTCTTCTGTCTACCTTTCCACACGGACATCAAAACGTACCTCTCGTGTAGTATGCTTTATGTTGCAAAAACTGTTGGAATAAAGAAGCAGTTTTCTCTTACACATTTTCATTTTGTAATCAGTTACCTGGTCCAGTCAGTCTTTTTGTTTGTTTTTATTTTTTCTCTTAGTAGTACATGTCTGTGCGTCTGTGTGTTTATGTCTGTTTCTACTTATAAGAATATACTTCTATGGGGTGTAGTGATTTCCCAAATATATTAGTGCTATGTAACGAAAGGCCCAAAGAAAGAATCAGAATAATTAAAAAACAGAGCCACCCAGCTAAAGATTCACCAAATTTATTGCACAAGTGGCTGAAAATCATAAAGACCATATGAAGTATTTTTTTTAAAATTCTGTCTCTGTTTCTCTTTGTCTCTGTCTCCCTCTTTTTCTCTCTTTCTACCCCATCCCCTTTTGTTGTAAACAGGGTGAGCTTTAAATTGAAAGATAACATGGGATTGACAAATTATAGCTGAAGTCTCTGGAATGGACACAGGCAAGTATAAATATTCACTTAACAGTGACAGAAGATTTGGTGAATCCAGTCTGGCCTGATGTGGTCCTGCCACAATCAGGAGGATTTGTCTCTAAAGGACATGACCTAATTCTTTGCTGCAGCTGGATGTCATTGACTAATGAAAATATATTGGCATGACACTTGCAGGGTATTGTTCCACGTAACTGCACCTCTTAACTGTGTATTTGTAAGCAGGCTGTGATTGAAAGCAATGTGGATGTTCTTGGTTATTAAAATATTCAAAATAAAGCCTGTTCTATTTATTGGAAACAAAGTTTGACAAGATTATGTTGATACAAGGAGGGGATAATGAAACATCGCGTTGCATTGGCACTGGCAATGTCAACTGTGCAGAATTACGGTCCTTAAATATTTATATAGTGAAATGAAATGCAACTATTAATACTTTCAGGAAGCCATGCAATAGGAGGATGGAAGATAGATGTGAGAAATAGGAGCCTGGGCTGCTTCAAACAGGCCAATTTATCTTCTTTTTTTCCTTTCAGAGTGACTGTGTCTCTGACCAGTGGGCAGTTTGGGAAGGATGAGAAAAAAAGCAAACTGCAGAAGCATGGCCTTGCTTAAGCGTCTGTGTCCAGTAGTGCGATAACTCAATTTATATTAGCAAAATTATTATATTATCCAGCATCGGAAGGACAACAATGCTGCTGCTTATTCAGTACTATGTTATTTTTGTCATTCCTCCAAATTGTTTCTTATCATTCATTAACAAATATAAATCTTTCAATATACAGAGAAAAATCAAGAGACATACAAGAAACTGCTAACAAATACTTGAAGAAAAGGAAAATGATTAAACTTATTTACTTATACAAAAAACTTTAGATCCTTAATCTTTAAAAAAAATTCAGTATATCCTTTTGTTGCAATTATATGTTGTACATGCTTTGGCCTTGGGGAGGTGTCACATGATTTTGACACATTTTTTTAATTCATTGTGAAACCACATTTTTGTCACATTAGATATTATGTATCTTTGGCAAACACTCCATTTCCTCCAGCATGGCCTTAGTTGGAGGCCCCAGCTTTTCAGTGGAGTTTACATCAGTTCCTAGGTCACTGAATGTTTGTTTCCATGTTCTGAATGAATTCCATAGGAAGAGAGAAGTAGAAGGACACAAAGAAAAAGGGGAGAATCATTTGCTTAGGCCAAGTTCTCACTCTGTATTCTTCCCTTTAAAGCTTTTTTCTCCATTTGTAATAATAATAAAGACAGTAGTTAGCATTTAAGGCTTGAAAAGGGCTTTATAAATATTATCTCATTTGGTCCTCATAACAACCATGGGAGATAGATGCTATTATCACCCATATTTTACGATTGAGAAAAATGAGGTAGAGAGAGATTAAGTAACCTTTCTTGGGTTACACAGCTAGTAAGCATTTGAGGTTAGATTTGAACTCAGATCTTCCTGATTCCAGGTCCTCTCTATCTACTGTACCACCTAACTTGTAGCTTTAGGTGCTCCAACATTTTCCTACTAATCGTAAAACTAGATGAAATAATTTCACCACGGTTTAAAACACTGACGTCTGTAAAAATCTTCCTCCGTTCCTAATTTTTTTTTTTTTGCATCACGTAAATAAAAGAAATAAACCAAAGAAAAGAAGACTTCCCTTTACCCCTTTTAAATACAGACACATTCCTAATTACCCAGATAACTAACAATAAAAACCAAGAGTTAGTACTTGAGGAAGCATTTACATATTTTGAATTTGTATAATGCCTTTCAATCTGCCATTTCACTTTATGCTCCATGGAACTGGCATTAGAAGACAAAAATCTTTAATCCAATTTTACTTCCTGGTGTGAGTTTGTTATGTGCCAGGGGAGCACAACAACAGATTTCATTGTAAACCCCACAATGTTACTGATGATCCTCAATTAATCAGAAGGGGAAAATTCATTAAGCCAACATGTCATCCACATCAAAATGGTTTCGTGTGTTCTTTTTTTAAATTTCCATTGCGATATACGCTATCTAGTTAAAAAGCTAGATGTGCATCTTCACACATGTATGTACATGTATGTTCTTGTTTGGTCATTCAGACGTGTCTGGTTCTTCGTGACCCTGTGGACCATAGCACGTCAATATTGTCTATGATATTTTCTTGGTAAAGATATTGGAATGGTGCGCCACTTCCTTCTCCAGTACACACACACACACATGCGCACACACACACACACACACACACACACATATGTACACACACATATATACATATATACATACACAAGTATATATACATATATACATACACAAATATATGTGTGTATATATGCATATATGTATGTATATGTACATGTATATATGTATGTGTATACGTGTGGATGTGTGGATGTATATGTATATATATGTGTATGTGTGTACATATATGCATATATATGTATATGTGCATATATATGTATATGCTTATGTATATGTACATGTATATATGTATGCGTATATGCATCTTCACACATGTATGTACATGTATGTTCTTGTTTGGTCATTTAGACGTGTCTGGTTCTTCGTGACCCTGTGGACCATAGCACGTCAATATTGTCTATGATATTTTCTTGGTAAAGATATTGGAATGGTGTGCCACTTCCTTCTCCAGTACACACACACACACACACACACACACACACACACACACGTACACACACATATATACATATATACATACACAAATATATATACATACATACATACACAAATATGTGTGTATATATGCATATATGTATATATATGTACATGTATGTGTATACGTGTGGATGTGTGGATGTATATGTATATATGTATATGTATATATGTGTATGTGTGTACACATATGCATATATATGTATATGTGCATATATATGTATATGCTTATGTGTATGTACATGTATATATGTATGCGTATATGTGTGGATGCATGTGTGTATGTATATATGTGTACGTGTGTACATATGTGCATATGCATGTACATGTGTGTATGTATGTATATGTACACATGTATTATATATGTCTCTGTAATTGTATGTTTATAATGTTCTTGCAAGAATATGTATACATGCATATACATATTACATATATGTATATATGTATATATCCATCTTTTAAAATATATGTTTATTTTAAAGTAATATATATTCTTTTCTTCCTGGCAGAGTGTTACTTATATTTAATTGTAGATTTCCATTGTAGTCATTTCAACCAAATAAAGCTCTTGAAAAGTTAAGGGCTTTTGGTATAAATGTACAGAAACCATACTCTTCTAATTAGATATCTAATTCTACTTAATAAGTCAAAGAATTAAACTTGTTGAAGAATCCAGTTTGTTAAAAACAGAGAGGGAAAAATCTGCTAGTACTTTTTAGCTATTGGGCTTTCAGCTCCAAGCCATAATTGCATAATGAGAATTAGAGTGCAAGGCAGGTAATCATTACCAAATGTACTCAGCCCCGCCACCAGTGGTTTTGGAAGACAAGAAAAGTGAGCCTGATTCATCCTAATAACACCCAATAGGGAGGAATTTAATTTTTATGTCCTGCTTATTCCATCTAGGGATACAGAAAAGGTAGAAAGCTTGGCCAGGACGACTTAGGAAGACGGCTCTAAAACACCACTTTATTATCACCTACACTAATGCTGGCAGATACTTTGGGTGGGATCTGACCAATATCCTTCTTCTGTCAACCTCTCCTATCCCCAGTCATTACAATGAAAACAAAAGGGGAAAACCAACCAGGTTCCAATACCACAGGTGCCACAGCTGTCCCACTCTCTTCAGTGTCATCTGGCTTCTCTCCCTCCACTCCTATCACTCTGAATCACCTCATTTCTCCCCCGCTATCATGTACTAACGTACATGTGAGACCAATACATTTGTCTTTTAGTACTTCTGAAGAGTATACTGACATCAGACCCTTACTGAACAAGTGACATGAGGTGCTGAAGAATGAAGCTTCTTCCCAAGACTCTAGAACCATAGCTCCCGAGCCAAAAGGTCTTTACAGGCTGTCTAGTTTCACCCTCTCCTTTCGTAGATGAGGAAACAAAGCTCTAGAGAGAGTAAATGATTTGCTCGTTGTAATATAGTTGTGATAGGGGCAGTATTTGAATTCAAGTCCTCTCATTCCGAAGCCATTATTCTGTCTCTTAGATTGTGTGTTACAGACCACAGTATTCTAACCCAGACTGTTCACCAGTCTTCTCCCCAAGGTAAAGCACTACAAATGTATTCTCTCTTTCACATGATTGTCCTTCCAATGCCTGGTAGTTGCCTTCTAGATACCTTCTCCTTCCTGGGATTTTGTGACATTTCTCCCTTCTAGGTGTCTCCCTACCTGTCTGGCCATTCCTTCTCGGTCTCCTTTGAGGGATCATCACCCTTGTCCTAACCCCTATGTTTAGGTGTACCCTAGGGCTCCATCCTGGGCCCTTTTCTCCTAGTTTCTTCCACTATCCTAGGTACAGTAGTTATTTCTTTCATGACATGTTGAATCCCAGAAGGTCCATTTTTATTCTTTGGAGTAACCTATGGTGTTTTAATATGTATGTATGTGTACAAATGAGTGTATGACTAGTCTGTTTGATTTAGTCTGACACTAAATGTTATAGAAAGGCTGAGGAGCCACAATAGCTCCATACTGGTGGTGGGACATGCAAATACAGTGTCTAGAATTTAAATACATAATTGGTTGTTGTAACTTAAAGCAATTGGGCATTCATTGAGCCTTATTCCAAGGTGGAGAGAGGGAACTCCAGCAAAGAAGCGCTGCCATGTCACAGTAATCATTTTTGGTCTTCCAATGAAGGATAAATGACCACTTCTCATGTGGGATGACATTGTAAAAGACATTCCTTTGATTGATTATTTTTATTGCTATCTTTTCTCCCCATTATCTTCGTTTACCAATATACAAGATGTCCCCAAAGTCTTAGTGCAACTTTAAGCTTTGATAGTTTAAAACTGAACCTAGGCTTTTGGGAAATCTCTCCATTACATTAATATGATGTACATAATTACATTATATAATATTCCATTACATTCAAAACCTACAATGGCTTTGGTCATTCCCCAATTTCTTTGTTATGTAGACAGGCTTCTTGATAGCCTCTTATATCCTTTCCTCCTGTGAGATTTGGCACATATTGCAGTTATCACTGTAAGAAAGTACAACCAACTTTCTGTATTTCTAAAGCTGTTGGTGGTACTAAGGTGTGTGCTGACTTTTCACTGGCTCTCCTTCTTATGTTATACCTTCTTAGTAAGCAATTTAACTGGATCAGAGGAAAGGTAATAATAATAGAAGCATTATTGATTAAGATACAATGTAGATTTTGATTCCAGAGCCCAGCCCCTCTCAAAGGCAGAACCTCATTAATTTGGAGTATTTTTCTCTCTCTGAGTCCACAGATGACAGTTAACCCACAAGTTTGTGTGTTTGTCCCTCATTTTCGAAGAGGACCATGACATCGGGGAAATGATGATGTGACTTGCAGTTGACTTTGACTTGAGTGAGGGAGGGCTGTCACTGTCATAATAGGATGGGATCATAGATGGAGACCTAGAAAAGACCACAAAGGCCATCCAGTCAGTTTCCTTATTTTACATATGAGGAAGCTGAGGCACAGGGAGGCTAAGTAATATATCAAAGTTGCACAGTTGTTCCAACCTTCTAAGAATGGGAGTTGGAGACATGCAGTTAACTTAGATTAGCTTAGCTTCACCAAGATCTATGAAAACTGTGATCCTCACAAACACAGAAGTGTGAATATATAGTGCAGATTTTGTTGTTGAGTCATTTTTCAGTTGTGTCTGACTCTTCATGACCCCATTTGGGGTTTTCTTGGCAAAGATACTGGAGTGGTTTGCCATTTCCTTCTCCAGATCATTTTACAGATGAGGAAACTGAGGCAAATCGGGTTAAGTGACTAGGGTCACACAGCTAGTAAGTGTCTCAGGCCAGATTTGAATTCAGGAAAATGAGTCTTCCTGACTCCAGGCCAAGCTCTCTACCCACTATGGGAGCCACCTATCTGCCCACATAGTACAGAAGGGTCTCTCAAAGGGTTACAAGATCCCTACTCTGCTGAGGTTTGGAACTCTTCACCCTATTCCACCTCCTGCCCCTTTCTGTCCCTATCACCACTAGCAATAAAATGAGGCACAATGAAAACTTCCTAGATGCTAACAGCATTCTAGAGTGCTGTCCAAATAGTTGTGGTTGTTGCTGCTGCTGCTGCTGCTGTTGCTGTTGTTGGGGGTAGGCAGAGGGAATAGATAAAGCCCTAGACACATTGGTGTTCCACTTTTTATTCACAGCTCCATACTAGTGATGCATCTTCATCACTGTTGTCTGTAACCTACCAATCCAATCCAATTTTGTGCTAAGGAAGCATCACTGATTGGTTTGTCCTTGTGCTTATCAAGCTGGGAATTGTAGCCACAGCTATACTATATCCTCTCCCAATAAGAAAAGAAAATATTATAGCCCTTATCAATCACGGAGATTGATAACATTGTGACTAGGTATATGTACAGATAGGTACCTACAAAATCAGAGAGAAGGTCACAGAGATTGATAACATTGGTGGTTCTGTGAAAAATGATTAAGGAGAATATTGAGAAATATTGTCTGCTAGAGTTATCGAAATTAAAGTTTTATTACAAACGTCTTTTATCATTGTTTTATTTTACAATACATGGATCCCCTCCCCCTCCATAACTGTCATCTCTAGTGGTATTTTTCTTAGGTCACAAGCATCAGGCAGAAGGGATACTCAGAGGCTGTTGTTGGAGCATCAAAGATATTTCCCTTATTTCAGTTATGACTGGGGCCAGAAGTGCTGAAATACATCGTATGTTGTTATGATATATTGTGTTCACAACATAACAACTTATTTAAAGACAGAATTAGTTGTGTGTTATCACTCCCACATTAGCCATATAAATATTACATTTGATCTCTATTCAGGAATACGGCAGAACTACAAGAACGGTATGTGGTGAACAGCCATGTATATTTCTATGTGAATATTCGCCAGTGCTGAAACTTTTTTCCAAAGACTTCTCAGCTTTTTTGACACTGTTTTAGAGATGGCATAGTAGCATTTTGTGCCTGATTAATGTTTTCATTTAATTCAATCCCTTGTTTCAACCACAACCTCTTTAACAACAGCGGCAGCTACAACAATAGAGAAGGGAAAGTTTGAGAAAATTTTTTTCCAGCATTATTTCATTTCTAAAGCTCTCTTATGCTTGTCTTCTCTCGGATGGAAATTTCTGTGAATACTCAAGAAATGGGAGCTTCTATGAGAAAAAAGCTTTTGAATTCCTTCAAAGGGAAGATTGTTTTGATGCAAAAACACTCACACTTTCCACACAGAGGGAAAGGAATAGCAGAAGAAAGACAAAGTGAATACCAATGATACTAAAAACCAGTTACTAATTCAGCTGAGAAAAAGTGTATTTAGGCAATAGATACCAACCTGCAGGCAAAAGATCCCTGATGGATAGGGTTTTGGGGAATAGTTTTTATAAAGATATCTAAGAATAAACAAAATCTTTAGAATAAGTGAACAACATGTCATACCTATACATGTACACACAGCTGGAAGGGACCACGGAGGCCATTTAGGGCAGTATTCCCCTTTTACAGATGGAGAAAATAATGTAAGAATAAGCCTCAGAAGCAGGATTTATTTGTGTGTCTCTGGCTGTAATGGCAAGCAAGGTAGAACTTTTTGTTGTCTTTTGTTTTGGAGTGCTTCTCAGCACTATGGCAAGTGTCTTTGATAGAGTCTTGCCTTTGTAGGAAGGCCCACACCTTTTTGATAGTTAGGTCACAAGAGGTGTGAAGCCCTCAAGAGGTATGAAGCCCTTGAGAGGTGTGGAGTGTCATATCTAAGTGATTTAGGGCAGCTAGGTGGCTCAGTGGATAGTCCTGGGCCTAGAGTCAGGAAGACTCATCTTTCTGAGTTCAAATCTGGCCTCAGAAACTTAGTAGCTGTGTGACCCTGGGTAAGTCACTTAGCCCTGTTTGTCTCAGTTTCCTCATCTGGAAAATGAGCTGGAATAGGAAGTGGCAAAACTTCTCCTGTGTCTTTTCCAAGAAAACCCCACAAGGGGTCATAAAGAGTTGGGCATGACTGAAAAAATGACTAAACAACAACAAGAAATTGGTTTAGGAAGTTCCTGTTACCAACACAGACTGATGACTCACTAGTGATTTATGATCTTAGAGAAATGGCTGCTAATTGGACAGGTGCTGTGGTCTCACCAGTTAGTGTGTGTCAGAGGCAGGATTTGAATGCAGGGTTTCCAAACTTCAAAGACTGCCCTTTATCCTTTTAGCCATGCTTCCTCTGTCTTTCTCTGTCTCTGTGTCTCTATCTTTCTCTGTCTTTCTCTCTCTATCTTTCTCTATCTCTGTCTCTCTCTCTGTCTCTCTCTTTCTCTTTCTCTCTGTCTCTGTCTTTCTCTGTATGTATGTATATAAATATAATACTTATATATTTTGCCTTTATCCAAAAGTTTGTAGATATTGTTGTGATTAATAAAACAAATTGTTTTTGAAGCATTAAAATAGAATGGGGTAGATGCAAGATAATGGGCCCTCCTTCTTGACATTCTATGCCGGTGTCATAATTGACAAGGAAATCCAATCGCAAAGCCTAGCTAGTCCTTAATAATTTTGGCGGACAAAAAATTGTTTCGCTGTGGTGTTGTATTTCACACCAAACCAGAGGACAAGTCAACAAAGGGATGCTATGGATTGTTACTGACACTAAACTGATGTGACTTTTATCAGTCTCCAAGCATTTATACTTATCATGCTCCAAGCAGTGTGTTAAGCATCACGGTTATGACGAGCCTCTGCATCATTCTAATGGAAATGTTAATATAGACACAATTTGTTGTTGTTGTGGCTCAGTCATGCCTGACTCTTCGTGACCCCATTTGTGCTTATCTTGGCAAAGATACTGGAGCAGTTTACCATTTACTTCTTCGGCTCATTTTACAGATGAGGAAATTGAGGCAAACAGGGTCGAGTGACTTGCCCAGGGTGCCATAGCTAGTATCTGAGTCTGGATTTGAACTCAAGTCTTTCTGACTCCATGTCCAGCACTCTATCCACTGTACCTCCTAGCTTCCTCTATATACGTATGTATGTGTGTCTGTATGTATATCTGTAGAAACACACATATGTAACATTTTGCACATACAAATATATTGTATAGAAAGTAACTATAGACAAGAAGGCACTAGCTGCTGAAGAGTTTGGGAAAGGTCTTCTGAAGAAGGCACAATTTCAGCTGTGTCTTGAAGGAAGCAAGGAATTGGAAGAGGTGGAGGTGAGGAGGAAGAGCCTTGCGGTCATGGAGATAGGCATGGCGATAGGAGATGCAGTGTCACATGCAAAGAACATCATAGTTAGATTGCAGGGTGATGGGGAGTCACTGAAATTGATCGTGTAGGAGAGAGGTGACGTAGTCAGACCTTTGCTGTAGGAAAATCCCTTTGGCAACCATGGAGAGATGTGGGTTTGGAGAAAAGAGATACTTGAGGTGGGAATAGCGATTAGAAGGCTATTACAGTAGTCTAGGTAAGGGGCAATGAAGCCTTCAACCAGAGCGGTAGTTATATATGTGGAAGGAAGGGGGCACAGGTTTTAGGAAAAGAAATATTAGGATCTGGAAATTGGCCAGATAATGTGGGCTGAATGATTTTATCCATCTGGCCTCTTGAACGCTGAGGCAGAATAGGACTCAAGTTCTAGAATACAGCTCACTTCTCAAGTCTGAACTGATGTGTACCTTCCCTAGAGTGAATGTATGAAGGATAGATGACAGCTGTCAGCATGATGGGAGCAAGACACACAGCTGGGCACTGAGGCACAGCACAGCTGAGACTCGTGCACTGGAGTTGGTCTCAGACACGTCTAAAGATTTCAGGCTGCCATGAGCAGCTGGCAGGAATGGCTGTGTTGGCTGATTCTATCAGGTAGGGCTGCAGTAGCCAGAGAAGTTAAGAAAAGAGGGCAGAGTGAGGGAGGTTGGCATCTTTTTTAGACTATGTCATTTAATACCACACTTCACAGAGAGATCAAGCGTAGAGACGAAGCCAGGGCAGAATTAAGGTGAGGTCTGAAAGCCCTGAGTGTGGTCAGGCAGCACAAGTGTCAGTGGCTTGGGACCTGGAGTTGGAGTTCCTTCTCATCTGTTGATGTAGCTCACTGCTTGCTCTTCCCCTTGGGAACTGAAGACATGGAGATTAATAGGATTATAGCATCATACATTTGGATCTGAAAGCAACCTCGGAGGTCACCTAGCCCAACCCCTTCAATTTAGAGATGAGGAAAACGAGGCCAATGGAGGTTAAATGACTTGCCCAATGTCACAAAGGGAGTAGAATTTGAACTCAGGGTCTCTGACTCCAGAGCCAGTGCTTTTTCCTCCTGTTTGGACATGTACATCCCCTGACATCATGTTGTTTGCTTTCCTAATGCTGGGAACATTTTTATATCTAGTAACATGGGGTATGATGAAGGATATGCCCAGGTTTAATAGGAAATATGTCCCTAAAAATCTTATGTGACTCTCCCTTAAAGGTTTCCAATTCCAATCCCCAAAATTCTTCCTCCTTGAAGCCTTGTGATTGTTAGAGCTCAGAGAACATTGCCTGTATAGAATGTTGCAGGACCCCTCAGTCAGGCAATAAACATTTGTTAAGTACTTGCCAGGCATTGGATTAATCATGGGGGGTATAAAGGAAGTAAAAAAAAATGATTTCTGCCATCAAGGAGCTCACAATCTAATGGAGGAGACAACATATAAAAGACATTTGAAAAAGAGAAGGCATGATGAAGCCAGAGAAGTATGGTCCCACAGGAAGTGAAAAGAGGGCTGGCCTGAGGACGCTCCTTAAATGGATGGCCTAGGAGGACATCTCACTCCCTTTCCTCCACCCTCTGCAAAGGTTAGGGGCTTTTGAAGTGAGTTCCAAGGTTGATGTGATGTTGGAAGATGATGAAGTTCTCAAGGTCATGATGAAGTCTGGAGGAGGGCAGCTGGGTGGGAAAAGAAGAGGACCTAGACAGTAAATACAGTTTTCATATATTGATATGTTACCAACAGGGTGGCAAGAAGAAATGTCTGAAGAATGTGTGTACAGACCTTACTCCTCCCTTCTCCTCAATTGTTTTTGGACTCCTATAGAACAACATATGCATATTATCTTGGTCAGATGGGGAGTCATTGGCAATGGAGTAACTTTTTAAAAACTAATACAATGTTAGAAAGGATCCTGGAGACAGTTTCATCCAACTTCCTCATCTTAATGAAAGTAAAGATTACAAAAATGATAAAAATGATAGGAAGCAAAGTGGTACAGTGGAGGGAAAGCCAATAATGATAATAGCTGGCATTTCTATAATGCTTTAAAGTTTGCAAAGTGCTATCTATGTATGATCTCATTTGACTCTAACAACGACCGTGGGAGCTGGGGGTTATGATCACCCCACTTTGCAGATGAATACACTAAGATAGATAGAGTCTGAGAGACTTACCAAGGATCCCAGAGCTACAAGTGACTAAGGACAGATTTAAAATCAGAACTTCCTGACTCCAGGCCTAGCACTTGATCCTATCAGCAGCCTCTGTTGGCAGTCCCACATAGGTAAGAATTTTTGTGTTCTTAGATAATCTCAGGCCTTCTCAACTCCAAGACCAACCCTCTACCTACCATATAATCTAGCTGCATCCTAGGAGACCTGTTTTCAATCTCTGTTCTGACTCATACTGTCTATATAAGCCTGGACAAGTACCAGACAACTCTCTAGCATGCTAAGTTTCAAAGATGCTGCTGGTCCGCAGTAGTAGGAGATTCCTCACTGAGAGTTCCTTAAACAAATGAAATCACAAATCTGCTCAAAAAACAATAGCCACCACCTCCAATACCACCTCCACCACCACCACCACCACCTCCACCACCACCACCACCACCACCACCACCACCACCACCACCACCACCTCCACCACCACCACCACCTCCAACACCACCTCCACCACCTCCACCACCTCCACCTTTACTACCACCATCACCACCACCTCCAACACCACCACCATCTCTACTACCACCATCACCATCAGCACTACCACTACCTCCACCACCACAGCAAACAATAGCATTATCAAAACCAACAGCAGCAACAAAAACAACAGCGATAGCAGAATCAGTAACAATAAGAGATGAGAAGCTGAGGCCCAGATATCTTCTTCACCCAAAATCACACAGCTAGTTATACATGAGTCTGGCCCTAGTCTCTGACTCCAAGTTCAGTGCTTATTTTGTTACATCACCATTAGGTTGTGAGATGAATAGTAGACCCTCAGATAAAGTCAGGCCCTCAATATACTGGCTGTCATAAATCAAAGAACAGTTTTCGATTCAATTAAGGCATTTATTAAGGACCTACTGTGAACAAATACTCATTTTTCAGAGTGGAAAGGGCTATTGGTTGTGCTGTAGGCTTCTCAGTAACATTTTTCACCTTGAATGAGCAGTCACTAATACGTGTTTTAACCTGTAATGTCAGCACAAATATTGGCAAAGGATTAATGTGCCCTGGCAAACTCTTGAGAAGACATCCGTGTGTCCATGTGTTGACCCTGGGGACTAAATTTGAGTGTTGAAGAGAAAAAGAATGTGTATTTCAAAGGGTTTGGCCATGCATTCTTCTCTTTCCCTCTTTTAGTAATGATTGAATCTTAGTCTCTACTTTACCCTGACTCCTTGGGTCAGTGAGCGAAATAAATAAAATCTGGTTATGTGCTCATGTGTGGCACATGATATACGTCCACTTTAGTCTACCTTGGTGTTTAAAGAGGGACATCCTGGTGTAGCAGATATGCAGAGCTATGCTTTTCAGTCAGGGTGACTTGGGTTCAAAATCTATCTCTGACATACATAATTGTTACGTGCTCTTGGAAAACTTATGTAACCTCTCAGGGTTCTAGGCACCTAGCTAGATTGCCACTATGCAGGAATGGAGGGAATTTACTACTGTAGAATTTATAGGATCATTGATTTAGGGATAGAAAGGATTTTAAAGGCCATAAAGTCCAACTGTTTGATTTTGCAAATGAAAAACTTTAGCCCAGAGAGGTCAGGAGAGTTTCCTCAGGGTCATACACAAGTCATGAATGGCAGAAACTAGATTTGGACCAAAAACTAGATTTTGATCAAAATTTCTGACTCCAAACTTAATGCTCTCCTATGCAGCAACAAAATCACAGGCCTGACCTCAAAATAATCACATCATGTCACTGTAAACCACTTTTTTTTGGTGGAGGAAGGACATCTTTGACAAGTGCTAAGACAACATAAAATTAATTACTTAAAAAATTTCACAAATATCTATTATGTCTTTTTACCTCTCCCATATCCTCTTTGTTGTATATTAGAATATCACAAAACAGGTTTTAGAAAAATACAATACTGTTAATTATATCTCCATTTTAAGATGAGTAATATATAATGCTAATGACCAAATTTTTACTAATAAGAGGGGAAACAATGAGAAGATACAATAATTTATGCTTCTGTTTAACACATCTAGTTCTAAAGCTAATTCGATAGTTGAATGGGGCTCTGTATTTTCAAGGAAAGTATTCACACAATTGGAAGTTAAAGAAATTTTTTTCTATTTGGTGTGAAATGCAGGGATTATGAAACTTAGAAATTCCCTGATATCCCAAAACAACATTATCTCCTAATGGCTCCTAAGAGCCCATAAGATTTGCTTAGGGAATTGAAATGTTGAAAAAGATACGTAGTGAATTTGCTAATGTTTATTGTAGGAATAGGGGCTAGAGGATGCCCTAAGGATGGCAGGGATCCAATCTAAATCAAGGTCCAACCTGCCATTATAAGAAATCTATCTGATCTATCTATCTATCTGTATGTCTGTATTTCTGTCTGTCTGTCTGTCTGCCTATCTGTCTATCTGTTTCATTCATTCAAAAAACTAGCAGTGCATAATAAGGTATATTCTAAGGAGGTAAATAACTCTGAGTAAATCAGCAAATGAAGGAGGAAGAAAGAGGAATAGGAGCATCAAGGTTGACTTTACAACAGATAGGGAACAGGGCTCCAAAGGATCATAAAGGAATCTAAAAAGTCCATGGTTTTCATTGAGTTATCAGAAATAATCTCTGCAATTATGCCTTGCTGTATGCCTTTAACTGCTTCACAAACAAAATGAGTCTAAATTATTTGCATAAATCATGTCTGACCACTCTCACCACACATTTGGACCTCATCGTCTTTTACATGGACTATTGCAAGACCTTCCTTTTCATTCTCCCTGCCTCACTCCTCTCCCCGGCCCAATCCATCCTCTGAACAGCTGCTGAAGTGGTGTTCCTAAAGCACAGGTCTGATCACGTCACCCTCCCACTCGGCAAGCTCCAGTGGCTGCCTGTTGCCTCTTAAGATCAAATATAAATCCCTTCATTTGATGTGTAAAGCCATTTACAACCTTCCCCCTTCCTACCTTCCAGCTTTCTTATACTTTGCTCTCCTCCAAAAATTTTCCATTCCAGATATACAAATCCTACTCACTATTTCTCATACAAAATGTTCCAGCTTCTGACTCTATGCTTTTGCTTTGGTTGTCCCTCATACCTAGAAAGGACTTCCTTATTACCTCCTCTTTTTGGAGTCCTTCTTTTTCTTTCTAGACTCAGAGTTTCACATTAAGTTTCACATAAAGTTTCACATTAATCATGAAGCCTTTTGTGGTCCCCCTAACTTCTAGAGAACCCCTTCTTCAAAATACCTGTATCCATTATATACATATATATAGAAATGTATATATATATATATAATATATACATACACACTCTCTCTATGTATATATATGAATATGGGTACATGTATACATATATACATATACAGGTATACATATACGTATACGCATACATATACGTATACATATACATATACATGCATACATTTATACATTTCAGTTCCCTAAGCAAATCTTATGGGCTATTAGTAGCCACTGGGAGATGATGTTATTTTGGGATATCAGGGAATTTCTGAGTTTCATAATCCCTGCATTTCACACCAAACAGAAAAAAATCCTTAACTGACAATTGTACTAATACTTTTCTTGAAAAAAAAATACAGGTATATTGTTGTTCTTGCTACATCGCAACTTTCCCTATACAGTTTTAATATATTGCGGGTTGGCATAAGAAATTAAATGGGAATTTTGGGGGATTTTTACAGAAGCTGCAGATGACCCATAAAGGTCAGAAGATGATGCAGAAAAAAGTTTAGAAACTCAGAAATGAATAAAATATATGTGTAACATTATATAACATGAACCCAAATTTTACAATAAGGTACTGTAAACATCCCATAGAAGAAAAAGAAGGGAGAAGAAAAATGAAGGGAGGGCCAAAAAATTTTTGCTCAGATTTTCTAGATTGCAGTGGCACCATGACCCTAATTCCTGCAATGTGGAAGCGACAGCTGTGTATATGTATATGTAGATACACACATAAGTACATAGATATTTACATACATACACCCCCCCCCATGCACATATATTCTGTACATGTCTTCTTCGCTAGAATATAAACTCTTTGATGGTAGAGATTACATTTTATTTTTGTTTATATCACCAGAACTTAACACTGGGCCTGGGACATAGTCCATATTTAATAAATGTTTGTTGATGGAATATTTAATGATATCTGAATCCAAAAAAAAAACATTTTAATTGTTACAGAAGAGATTTTACAATATGGCATATTTTAAATAATAATACTAGTTTGTCTTTATAAAATGATGCTTTCTCACTGAAATTACTAAAATTATATAGCTGGGCCTCTGTAGACAGTATTGCTATTAACACATAGACCTATTCATGTCCTGGATGGGAGTAGGTAAGGAGATATAAAATGCTTCCCTCTACCCTCTTAAACTGGAAGATTCCCTTAGCAAAGTGAGTTTGCTGAATTCTGTTAGAGCTACTCTTGGCATAGGGCCTGGCACTAATAGGCAAAATGGAAACTAAAATGTCGAGCAGGAAAATGAGACATTTAAGTGCTTAGATTAAATTTTTTTGAAAGGCAAAAAGCATTAGTTTCTAAAGGCCTCCTGCCTCTTTCGATGGGGTAAGTGGGGGTGAGTTTAGCATTGATTTGGGAAATGCCATTTATGAGGACATCATTTAAGGCCACGGATTAATGATAGAAAAAATAAATAACCTATCTCCTGTGCAGGCAAAGAAATAAAATATTGCAAAAAAGACAGTGAGACACAGAGAGAAGGCCGCAACACCAATGAGGGGGAAACATATCCTGAAGGCTGTCCCTCAGGCTTGCATCTTCAAAGTCACATCCTCCAGGCCTCACTCTCATTCACTCTACCTCCTATCTTTTTTACCTCAATATCTGTTATATACATCCTCTTCTTTCCTTTCACAATACCACCAACCTAGCATGTCCTTCTCACCTAGGTTAGTGTAAAGGTCGTCTAATTGTCGTCCCTCCCTTCAGTGTCTCACCACTTCAATCCACTCTTTTCTCAGCGCTGAGATTATTTTCCTAAATTGTCGGCCTGACCACATCATCTCCCCTACTCAATCAACTTCAGGGGCTCTCTGTTACACCCAGGATCAAACATCACCTCTTTTGTTTGGCATTTAAAACTCTTTGTAAGCAGCCTCCTTCTTGTCTTTCCTGTTTAAGCTTCCCTCTACACAATCCATGGCCCTGCTATAAAGGCCCACTTTCTGTTCCTCACACATGAGAAGCTTGCAGGTTCATACCTTTGCACTGACCGTTCCCCCACGTCTTGCTTCTACCTCTTAGTTTAAAGGCTTTCTTTCAAGACTCAATTCAAATGCTGCCTTATTCAGGAGCCCTTTCCAGATCCCCCAGCTGCTAGTGCTTTCTGTTACATGGTTCCCATGCATCTTCTCTCTGATTTTGTAGGTACTTATTTCTATATATACCTAGTATATTTCCTCTTCTGTGTATATAAGCTGGTAGAGAGCAAAAACTGGATTTGTCTTTCATCCTCCCCAATGCTTAGCAACCCAGACATTCGTTGTTCAGGTGTTTCCAACTCTTCATGAGGCCATTTGTGGTTTTCTTGGCAAAGATGCTGAAGTGGTTTGCCATTTCTTCTCCAGCTCATTTTTACAGATGAGGAACTGAGGCAAACAGGGTTAAGTGACTTGCCCAGGGTCACACAGCTAGTAAGTGTCTGAGTTCAGATTCGAACTCAGGAAGATGAATCTTCCCGACTCCAGGACCAGCACCTCCTAGCTGCTCCATATCTTTGCAGATACTTAATAAATGCTTGCTTGCTTAATTGATTGAAGGCTGCAGATAGGATTGTTTTTGTTGTCTTTTGCTCTGTTGTCCAGTCTCTCCTCTGTTTGTCACTGAAACGAGGCCTTTGATATCAAGAGAAAGAGCCTGTGTAAAAAGCGTACAACTCTCAAAATCCAAATTACAAGTTGTAGCCTGTTATTAGGATGTTAGACAAGGCTGTTACAATGCAAACAAACCCATGATGAACTTCAAAAATCAAAAGATATGCTGCCAAGAGAGAATTCAGGGAGCTGCAAGTGCCATTAAAAAAAAAAAAGATTTTTGAGAGATTGCTCAGCCAGAAAGTAAACCTTTTTTAAAAAACCATTTTGAAATGCCAGTCATCTATAAAGCTAGAAGCCAAGACAGGAAGAAATTTATGATCAAGGGTAAGATTGTCATTGAGAAGAAGCTGACTGAAAGAAAACAGAAAGTCCTGTAACCAACTCAATTATTTAGGGCCTGGTATTTAGTTTCCA
Organism: Phalanger gymnotis; assembly: GCA_028646595.1. Taxonomy (NCBI): domain Eukaryota; kingdom Metazoa; phylum Chordata; class Mammalia; order Diprotodontia; family Phalangeridae; genus Phalanger; species Phalanger gymnotis. The sequence goes on along the minus strand of CM053622.1, from coordinate 468,634,062 downwards.
GATCACCCGTTCTGGGCTGTGTCTCCTCCTCCCTCCCTATGGCTTCCCTCATGATAATTTATTATTATGGAAGAGACTGATTTCAGTGACACACTATTAGTGAGGCCTGTGAAATGGTCCAATCATTCTGAAAAAAAAAACAAAACTGTTTATAATTATGATAACAAGTGGCTTCAAACGTCCATGCTCTTCGGTCCAGAGATCCTACTGCCAGGCATATATCCCAAGGAGGCCGAAGATGTAAAGAAAATGGCCATAAAAATGGCCACGTTCCTGTATCCAGTCAGAGATAGAACTTGAACCCTGACTCCTGACTCTAAGGCAAGTTGTCTACCTTGTGCTATCCATATGCCCAATCATTTTCAACAAATTTGTTGCACTACTTTTTATGGTAGTGAAAAAAACTAAAAAATGTGCGTTCACCAGTTTGAATAGGGACAAATTCAGGTAAGCAAGTATAGTTTGACAGTTTTGTGCTGTAAAAGTAATGAGTATGAAGAGAGAAGCAATTTGAATTGATGGGTAAGGCAGTGTGACACAGTGCTGGTCTTGGAGTCGGAAAGATCTGTGTTTGATTTCTGCCTCTGACAGATGAGTGACCCTGGGCAAGTGACTTCCCCTCTGTTTGCCTCTGTTTCTTCATCTGTAACATGGGGATAATAACAGCTACCTGCCAGGGTTAATGAGAGGATCCAATGAGACTGGTAAAGCACTTAGCACAGTGCCTGGCACATGGTAAATGCCATATAAATGTTAAGTATTACCTGTTACCCCGAGCAAGCCACTAAACCTCTCAGACCCTGTTTCTTCATTTGTAAAATGACAAAGTTGGAATTAACGCCCTCCAAAGACTTATTGTAGCTCAGAATTTATGATTCCTCCCCTGGTGAGTTAAGGAAGCTGAACTAGGGAAACAATGCAAAATGTCAATGCAAAGAAAAACTATAAAGAGAAACTGAGCGTTGTATCCTTGGAATGAGCAGACTTGTCCACAACGAAGGGAGGAGAGAATGTACCTCCCTCTCTTCATTACAGGAGTGGGAGGCTGTGACTGTGGATCACTACATGCACCATCAGACATGCTGGATATGTTAGTCGCTTTTGCTGAAATGCTCTCTTCCCTTTCTTTTTTAATCTTTGCTACTAGAGAAGGCTCCCTGGGAAGAGCTATATTCTGAGATGATGTAAAAGCAAATGCGTCAATCATTTTTTTAAAGGTCCTTGGGGGAAATGAGAGGAGACGAAACTCTAATCAAGTCTCTCTTAAGTGGTCTTTGTCCAAAAGCAATAAAATTTGGATGTGGAAAAAACCAAGTCAACTATTGGTCACCCACTGTTTCTTTCTGCCCCAAAATGGTTAGGCAATCTAGTGCAAACCTTGGAGCCAGCTGTGCGTGTAGGCCCAGCCTTAGAAAGCTCTCACAGGCATAGAGACCTCTCCAAGCCACTGCAAATTGGATTCACCCATTTCCTAACTACCCCCCTCCCCCCGCCTTTAAAAGAAGCAGTTGGTAAAGAAGAACCACTCCTAGAATGACCAGCATAGCAAGTGGTCAGTGAATTGAGTCAAACAGTCTATACTGAAGGTCCAACACGCTTATGTGTGTAAGTGCTGAAGGATGTTTAAGTGGAGTGGGTTTGTGTGCAAGGCTTCAGAAAACCACAACGTGTGATACCCTTACCATATCCTAGCATTTCTTGTTCACTGAAAATCACTATCAGGGTGGTCCTATAGGAAGGAATTGGAAGGAAAATCCCCACCTAGTTTGCTGTTGACATTGGTGGTGGATTGTTTTATGAGCAAATTTCTGCAGTTGATAACAATTCTTTAATTGGCAACAAGACTGAGAAGGCTCCTGTCTCAGCTCTACAGGTTGCTGCTCTCTTCCCATCTGCCAAATCCTGCAGCTGCATGGGCCTGGGCAAGCACCCTGATGCCCCATTCTTGAGGGACAGCTTTGTAGATACTGCCTTTGTATAGCTTTCTCACAGCTGCCAGAGAACATCTCTCCAAACAAGTTATCCAGAAAATCATCAGTTGGCTGAGATTTGTATAAAAGTAGAGTTTACCAGGCACTTGAATGGAATCAGCTTCTTATTTTTCTTCTCTTCCTCCCTAAATGTTGCAAAAGTTGCACTTTCTGGGACCAGATGTGCCAAAATATCTAGAGAAAGGTGTTCTCGTGGTATTTACAATGCAACAAGGAACAAGATAGCTCAATAAATCTGAGCAGAAAATCTGCCTTCTCGAGTTGTGAGCCCAATTTTAAAGATGCAGCTGATTCAGAAACACACATTTGGGTATTTATCCTTAAATAAACCCAATGTTTATATGCTTTAGGCTTTCAACTTGTCCAAGTTTTTGAAAGTCCAGGAAGATCTTATTAATTTTGAATTCATGGTAAGTCATACAGGGCTTAGATTGAAGCTTTCATTTGCCTAATAAAGTCTTCCTTCAAAGCTGGTATAAACCATATTCCAGGGGAGGGGCTGCTTAAAACACTTAGGTCAGACTATTTTCAAACATATCCAGTTCTCTTTTGAAAGTACCTAATTATTTATGGCTGATGGCTTAGAGCAAGTCCCTCAAGGAGTTTTACCAGGCTTTTGAAAACATGGTTTTAGTATATGCCTAGAAACAAACTTAATTTCATTTCAAATATTCTGTTATTCACACTTTAATATTTTATACTGATCTTAGTAGTCATGATTTTTTTCTTGCTATATGTCTATTCTTGAACTGGGATTTTATTTATATCTTTAATTGATATCTTATGTTTTTAAAGTATGTTAATTTCTAATTGTTCTCTTTCCTTATCACCTACTCAGGGAATTCCCCTCTTCCCAGGACAAAAGGACAGAGAGAGAGAGAGAGAGAGAGATGATAGATAGATAGACAGATGGAAAGAGACAGAGACAGAGAGATAGAGATAGAGAGAGCTCAGCAAAACCAACTCATACATTTTTCATGTCTTACAGTATGATGGCAATATTACACACTTATAGTCCCCCTACTTCTTCAGTGATTGGAGGGAGCTGTATTTTATCAATATTTCTCTGGGGCCACATTTGATCATTCAGTTTCATTTTATTGTGTTTTCCAGTTACATTTTAGACAGCATGAATATTGTTTTCCTGTTTCTGCTTATTTTACTGTGCAATGTTTTTCCATGTTTTTCTGGATTTTTCATATTTGCTTTTTCTTATGTCATAGCAATAATCTATTATACCCACGGTGCCACTATTTATTTAGTTATCCCCCAGTTGATGGACATTCATTTTATTTCCAGATATTTAATATCACAATCAATCAATCTTCAGGTATTTATTAAATACTTTCTTTATGTCAAGTACTGGGGAAGAGGCAAAAAGACAACAATGAAACAGTCTTCCCTTCAGAGAAATTACGGTCTTTTGGTGGAGGCAACATATAAATCTGTAAACATTCATACAAAATGAATTCAAAGTGGTTTTGGAGCAAGTTTCTAGTAACTGGGATATCAAGAAAGCTTCATAGAAAGTAAATCTGAGATGGTCATTGAAAGGAATAAGGGATTTTTAAGAGACAGAAGTGAGAAAGAAGTGTGTTTGTGTGTCTAGTCATTTTCAGTTGTGTCTGACTCTCTGTGACCTCTTTTGGGGTTTTTCTTTGCAAAGATACTGGAGTGGTTTGCCATTTCCTTCTCCAGCTCATTTTACAAATGAGGAAACTGAGGCAAACAGGGTTAAATGATTTGCCCTGGGTCACACAGCTAGTAAGTGTCTGAGGTCAGATTTGAACTGAGGTCTTCTTGTCTCTAGGCCCAGCACTCTATTGTACTACCCAGCACCCTAAGAAAGGAATACATTCCAGGAATAGGAGAAGACCAGTGCAAAGACATGAAAACAAGAGATGAAGGAAAGTACATGAGAAACAGCAAGAAGACCAGGTTTTTTGGGGGGGGGATTTTTTTGGTAGGAATATAGATGAAACCTTCATTTCAATCTTTAATCTTCTTGGTGTACAAGATTAATAATGAAATTCCTGGCTCGAAGGATATGGGCACTTTAGTCATTTTAAAAGCATATTTCCAAATTGCTTTCTCTGACGGTTATGCAACTTCTCAGTTCCATTAACAGTGTTTTGGTAAAACTGTCTTTTGATAATTCCTTAAATATTGACTATTTCTATCTTTTGTCATCTTTGCCAACTTGATAGCTATGAGATGAAACCACAGAGTTGTTTTGTTGTGCATTTATTTCATTATTAATAACTCGGAGCAAGCTTTCATGTGATTGTTAATAGTTTGTAATTCTTCTTTTGAGAATTCTTTGTTCATATCCTTTGACCACTTAACCTTTGGGGAATGGCTCTTGGTCTTATGTTTTTGCAATAGTTCTCTTTGTCTTGTATATCAAATATTTATCAACAATATTTGATGCAAAGATTTTTTCCCAGGCAAGTTTTCCTTTTTATCTTACCTGCATGAATTTTTCCTCACAAAAGTTTTTTAAACTCATATAATCAAAATAGTCTATTTTAGTTTTTATGATCTCTCTTTTCCTCGTCTAAGAATTATCTCCCTGACTACAAGACACCTCCATCCATTTTCTTCCAACTGTTTTTATGATATAACCTTTTGTGATTAATCTGAATATCCATTTGGAACTTTTAGTGGTATGTGGTATGAGATACTTGTTTTAATCTTATTGTATTTTGCAAATTGGTTTTTAGTTTTTCCAGAAATTTTGGTCAGATAAGGAATTCTTGCTCAGGTAGCTTATGTTTTCAGGCTTATCAAACAAGGGGTTACCAAGTTCAATTGTTTATAATTCTTGCCTGTCTACATTGTTTGACATATTTTTCTATTTTTAATCAGTTTTCATGCTTGCTGCTAAATAGTAGAACTTGACTCACGAAAGTGCTATTCCTACTTCGTTCCAATATTCCCATTAAGATTCCAACCTTTATTACTCAGAATGAATTTTGTTTTTATTTTTGTTGCCCTAAAGAGTAACCTCTTCTTAGTTAAATAAGTAAAGTCCTGACTCCATAAATTAATTTAGATATCATCATCTTTATTGCATTGGCATGGCATAACCATGAGCAATGAATAGCCTCTTAATTATTTTTGATTTTTTACAGAGTATTTTGTAATTATATTTATGTGTTTAGTGTGCCTTTGAAGGTTGAAGCCCAGATATTTTATGCATTTTCTAGTTATTTTGGATTGGGTTTCCTTTCTAATACTTTCACCTGAATTTTGTTATTGGTACCTAATGATGGTGAATATTTTTGTGGATTTACTTTGTGTTCTATGATATTACTGAAGATACTAATTGTTACGATTAGTTTAGTTTTGTTTTTGTGGATTGTCTATGACTTTCTAAGTGAACCATAATGTTTGCAAAAAAAGGTTAATTTTGTCTTCTCTTTACAAATATCTGTGTCTTCAATTTTTCTTGTCATATTATCATTAGCATTTCTAGAACTATGCCAGATCATAGAGGGATGAGAAAGAATCCACATCCTTAGAAGGAATTTGTAGAGATCATAACTCTCAAATACTTTTTAATCTTTATTTGATGCTTTGATATCTTGTCTTTCACCCCCTATGTAACTGTCCTCATATTTTCCCTAGAATCATTACATTATCAAATTTATTTCTTTTAGTTTTTGTCAAACACACACACAATCATTATCCTTTGGCCAACTTACTGGTTGAAACTGGCTAATCTGGTTCTCAGAAAAGAACATACTATTTTTGGACCAGTACTCAAAGCCTTTTCTTCTTGGTAGGAACTGCTGGACCTTATGTCCCATTGGCATAATCTTTGAGAACCCACAATCTGAAGGGTCATGGAGATAGGGGATAGAAACTAGACATATGGTTTTACTGGGATAAGGAATAACCATATGAAGAAATTCCCTCTACTAATTCAGATAGGCACCTCAGTACATTGAATCTTGAGAAAGTTATCTAGAGCACCAAGAGGTTATATGACTTGCCAGTCACATAATCAATACATGTCAAAGGTGGAACCTAAGCCCAGGTGTTCCTAGCTCCAATGCTTGCTTCGTCCACTACTTCAAGCTATGTCTTCTGCATTGTGATTTAGATAAGAGAATTACAAACCATCAAATGAGTATAATAGACTTTTAAAATCATACGGTGAGAAAATTGGGAGAAAATCTTTACAACCAGTGTCTCTGATAAAGGCCTCATATCTAAAATATACAGGGAACTGAGCCAAATGTATAGGAGTACAAGTCATACTCCAAATGAGAAATGGTCAAAGGATATGAACAGGCAGTTTTCAGAAGAAGAAATTAAAGATATCTATAGGCATATGAAAAAATGCTCTAAATCACTATTGATTAGAGAAATGTAAATCAAAACAACTCTTAAGTACCATATATCTCCTGTCAGATTGGCTAACATGACAAAACAGGAAAATGATAAATGCTAGAGGGAATGTGGGAAAATTAGAACATTATTACATTGTTAGTGGAGTTGTGAACTAATGCAGCCATTCAGCAGAGTAACTTGGAACTATGCCCAAAGGGCTATAAAGATGTGCATACCCTTTGACCCAGTAATACCACTTCTAGGGCTATATCCCAAAGAGATCATACAAGTGGGAAAAAAACCCATATATACAAAAATATTTATAGCAGCAACTCTTTTTGTGGTGGCAAAGAACTGGAAATCAAGGGGATGCCCATCAATTGGGAAATGGCTAAACAAATTGTGGTATATGAATGTAATGGAATACTATTGTGCTATAAGAAATGAGGAGCAGATGGATTTCATTACAACCTGGGAAGACTTAAATGAACTGATGCTGAGTGAGGGGAGCAGAACCAGGAGATTATTATACATGATTACAGATACATGGTATTTTTAAGGACTAACTTTGATAGACTTGACTCCTCTCATCAATGCAAGGTTCAAAGACAGCTGCAAAAGATTCATGATGGAAAAGCTATACACATTCATAGAATGAATTATGGAGTTTGAATGTAGATTAAGGCAAACTTTTTTGCTCTCTCTTTTTTTTTCCTTTTTAAAATTTGGTTTCATTTCTCCTTTCTCATGATTCATTAAATTGGTTATAATTCTTCATTACAACTGGACTATTATGTAAATAAGTTCAATGTAAATGTATATGTAGAACCTACATTAGATTACATGCCATCTTGGGTGGTTGGGGGGAAGAGTGGGAGGAAAAGAAAATTTGGAACCCAAAAACTTGTGGAACTGAGTATTGTAAACTAAAAATAAAAAATAAATTAAAAAAATCATACTATGAATATCTCTAATATGCAATAATACTAAATGTGGAACTAAAAAAAGTTGAAATAAATCTAAATTTTCATTGGTTTAGAAAATATACATATAGCATACAATATAATTCATAGACTTTGAAAGAAAAAAACTTACAGATTGTTTTATACTATCAAAATGCTTTAAAAGCATGGTCATCATTGATTGACAGTGTTCATGTAGAAACATTATCAATTCAACAAAGGAAAGTCTCCAAGAACTAGAAGATATATTTACTTATAGACATTTAATCCATTAGTATATCATTATGTTTATTATTTTGTGGTTTTTTTTAAAGCTCCTCTTGAGCCAACATTTTGTTTTTGCTTTTGTCTAATCCTTAGTTCATCAAATAGTCTGATGGTGGGAAACTACTATGTTAAAAAAATACCATCAAATTTTCAACCCACCTTTTTTCTGTTTAGTTTTAGAATATAAGCAAACTGGATTTTTAAACCTGTATTTTAAATGTAAATACATTTAAGCCAGCTAGTTGGCACAGTGGATAGAGTTCCAGGCCTGAAGTCAGGAAGACCTGAGTTCAAATGTGAACTTAAATATTTACTAGCTGTGTGTCCTTGGGCAAGTCACTTAATCTCTGTTTGCCCATCTATAAAATGGGATCAGTAGTAACATCTACCTCCCAGGGTTGTCATGATGATCAAATAAGGTAATAATTGTATAATGCTTAGCTCAGTGCCTGGCACAATGTAAGCTATTATTAATAGCCAAATGTTACGTGAATCCACTGAATAAAGAATATCCTTTACTTTCTGGTACCTTTCATGTTATTGAAGACATATATGACTTCAAGCTGTGTTTCTAAATCTGGCAGCCTAGGAGAGTGAAAAGTCAAGAGAAATTCCAGTTCATGCCCCACTTCTGACACCGATTAGCTAAATGAATAGAGGTAATAATGTATACAAATTTCCCTCAGCTTCAGTTTTCTCATCTCGAAAATAGAAATAATGAAGTCTATATTAGTACCTCATATCTTTCTGAAGACCAAATAATTACATATAAAGTAAATATAAATGGCAGCTATTATTAACAAATGCCATCTGTGGATTTGTGCGTCCCTACATGAAAATGAATATAACAGATTACCAGCACTTGTTTGTGTGAGCCCCCTCTCCTTCTTCTAGCCATCCATATATATCAATGTTTTGTAAAAGCCAGATAGTTTTTCATTTTCTGAAACCATGAGAACACCCTGCAGCATTGTCTGAAAAGATTTAATGAGGAGAAAGTACTGGCACTGTCTTTGTCCTTGAGGACTTGAGGAATAAAGCAAAACTTGGCACAGGAGTACAACAGCAAACAATTACTTTCCATACACCAGCTGTTAACTTGGTCTTTGAAGCCATTAAAAATACAGATGTGGTCTCTGGCCCCTGTTACATCCTCAAGGCACTTCCTAGGAATAGGTCAGGCACTTTGGGAGATTAAAAACTCCCAAAAATGGCAACTGAAAATTACTCTTCCAGTGGTTTGAAAGAGTTAATGGGGCTCTAGACAAAAGTGTTCATCTTAGTCCCAAGGACAAGCACAAGCATTGGGAAGATCTGGCAGAAATGCTCTGAAACAGGATGGGCAGGATTACCACTCACCTTAATGACCTCGGGAAGGAGGGAACGACATGGTTCAATTTCTAGTTGCTGAGTCACTTAGCCATTCAGAATCGATTTGTACTCCTTCTGTCCTTCCCTGGAAGATGAAACAACAGACTCACCGGGCTGTTTATTTCTCACTTGTGATGCTATTGTTTAAAGCACACTTTTCAAATTTATTTTCCACTAAGTGGATGGATTCTTTATTACTTGTCCCTAGCAGTTGACAGTAATGATTTATTGCATCTCTGGGGCTTCTGAGGCTCATCATGACTCTTGGCTTAATTCACACATCGCTTAACTGCTCCAGTGTCTGTCGTGTTTCCTTAGAGAGCTCCTCTGAAAGGACAGAACACCAGGGCCAGACGTGGGTTGCCAGCCAGGCCTCTGGTACAGGTGCAACGAAAAGCAGGTATCTTGTCATGGATGCACACTGTGCACTGCCCTCTGTGCAATTGTATTGGAGAATGCTACCAATAAATGCAAGTAATAACAGACGTAGGATCTAAAACACAGTTATACAAAGAGAATGAATTGATGATGTCTTCCAACACCTCCCTACCCCATTGGCCTTCCATGATGTTTGTAGCGTTCTAGTGCCCATTCGTAATCAGAGTTCTGTGGGCTTTAAAAGGGAACGTGGTTTTGGCTAAGGTTAAACAAATAAACTCCAAGACAAGGTAAAGAAAGGAAGCATCCTGTTGGAGTCCCAGCAGTAGAGTAGGCCCATTTTCTTGAAAGTTGGACATCTAGATTGCAGCAATTACAAGGTCTGAGTCTTCTATGCCTTTCGTGTTTCCCTAAACGTGGTGCCTGGAGAATAATTAAATGCTTGTTAAGTAGCGACTATCAACTTCTTGTGGAAATGTGATATTGTTGACAAGGGTATTTTCTCCAATAATGCAGAGCTTAACATACCCATACCATCCTATGTGTGATTGAATGAATGAATGAAAACATTGCTTATTAAACACTTACTTTGTGCCTTATAGAGATGTAGCTCTGGGATCTAAAGAGATCACTGGGCTACAAATTCAATCTGTTGCAATTTGATGCGACTGAAGGAGACCTTCTTCGAGGTAATAGTTGGGGTAGAGGTTGGCTCCAGGAAAATTGTGTGTGTGTGTGTGTGTGTGTGTGTGTGTGTGTGTGTATACAGAAGCTGGTATTGTAAGGCAAATTTGAGACACCAAAGAGAATGAACTCTTGTCTAGCCTGGGTTTTTAACTGTAAGGCTATGATGGAGAAATTTTGGGCTATTTTCCTCTGTCATATGGAAATTGCCCTGAAGAAATCCTGTACTTGTTGGGGGAAATCGTCAGTACTGCTTCCTTCCGGAGGCTGCAGAAAGCTATAGGCAGACATAAGAGCTGTAGTAGGCATGAGAAGCAAGGATTTACAGGAGGTCTGCTTGTTGGAAGACTATAAATGACTGAAGTTTCTGGCAAAGAGTTACTCACTGCTGCATGTCGATATTTTTCCATGAGTGATTATTATAATGCCTCTTTTGTTTTCTTTGATTTGTAAATAAGCTTTTTCTGTTTTAAGCTTTGGGAATAGTGTGCTTGCAAGTAGAGTTGGTGATAACACATCGAATGGTGTCATTTCGTAGAGGTAGCAGATTTTCTTTTTGGGGCACTGAGCTGGAGACGTGAGAAATTCTCTGAAGTATTCCAGTGCCCTTCATGTCATGTGAGAACCTCTGTCACAAAGGCTGTCCTAGCTAACTAACTCGAATCTTATTTTCCACTCCAACTACCTTGGGATATATTTTTGAGCTCTTTTCTGGTAATTGCCATGTCCCCCCATTTCTTCTTTACAGGCCACATGGGGACCTGAGCTTTTGAACTTTAAATCACCTACTAGCAGGTCAAGCCACTGATGTGAAGAGAGACACTTAAATCCAGCCTTTTAAAAGCCATTTGCCAGAGTGTGAAGTATTCTCTAGTAGAATAGAGATTCTTTCAGAGAAAAGGGGGAAGAAAGGAGCCAATAGTAACATAGTTAAGAAGCCCAAAGCCCATCTTCAAAGTGTTTTAGATTGGGAAATTGAATGGCAAGAAACATTTAGTGTAACAGCTCTAGGTCTTATATTATCTTTTTATGGCATTGCAAAAAGCTGCCTTACTTTTTTAAGCATTAATTTTCCTATTTGGTTCAGAATTATTCTGATGCATGTTGCCTAAAGGGAGAGACAATCATAGCTGGAGTGAAATACTGGAATAATTGAGCTTCTGACTTTAAAAGGATATGTACCATCTCTGTATTTACTAAAAGGCCAAGAGACTCTAAATGTATGATTTGTGATTGCTTTGGTACTTCAACAAACTAGCTTTTAAATATCTAAAAATGGTTGAATATTATTAATATTCTAATCTCAATTGAAAGACAAATTAAATCAGCGCAGATTCAAAAGAATAAAAAATAAAAATAACATCTAGATAGAAATTCACAGTGACAGAGCTGGGCATACAGTATCTCATTTAAATCTAACAACAGCCCTGTGAGTTAGGTTTGGGTTTAGCTACTGTTCTCCCATTTTACGGATGAGGCAGGTGAAGTTCAGAGAGGGTAATCAAGGTCACACAACTAACAATAATGATAACCATAGTTTACGTTCATTTAATGCTTTAAAGTTAGCAAAGTGCTTTATGTGTATTATCTCATTAGACTCTCACAACAGCCGTATGAGAGGTAGGTGCTATTATTATCAACCTCATTTTAGAACTGAGAAATCGAGACTCAGCTTGTGACTTGTCTAGGGTCACACAACTTACAAGTGTCTGAAGGAGGATTTCTGTCCAGGTCTTAACCCCAAGTCCAGCCCTAATCCCTACGCCGTTCTATTTATCAGGAGCTATAACAGTTCCTGATGTCTTCAGGTATCAAAGTCACTGAGCATATCTTTTTCTTAAAACTTTTTGGTGTCATCGAGTAAAAGCTAGTTTATGGATTTTCATCCTTGTCAAAAAAGATTTAGTGGGCAGCTACAAGTTTTATAGCACTGTCCCAGGTCCTTTTCCTCTGGGATATAAGTTTTCATTTCAGTGCAACCCAAACCCTATTACGACCTAAATTCAAAATAAACAGCCTACTTCTCAGCCTCTTTCCATGTTTCTATTTGCAATCATTATGGATCCAGTGTTGTTAAAGGAGCATGAAACTGAACATTCACCCATGAGTTGAATTGTTCAAGCTGTCTGCACCGGCTGGTATGGGGCTCCTCTGAGAATAATGAGATTATTAAACATCTGATAGACGTTTACAAGGTTTTGGTGAGCTAGTAAAGGTCACTAATGTTCTTTTGAAGATGGTAGGAGAGGAGTAGCAGATTTATACAAAAAAGTCATTTTTACAGCAAGCGATCCAAGGTAAAAGTGACTTTATTTCTTTTCCCCTTTCTAAACCAGGGCTGTCAAATGTTCACAAACAATACATAGACGGGCTGCTGGAAAAGGAGCATTTGTTTTAGAATTGGAACATGGAAGATTTATGGAATGTTCATATGTCAAGTTTTCGCAATCTCTCAAGAAGGCCACTTGTGATGTCAGGTTGTTATCAGTCATGGAAACTGACTCATCAGTCTTCAGAGAATTTCACAGAAAATCTTCAGGCAAGGTTATGAAAGATGAGAGGCCTCAGTATTGTGAAAAAGCCATTCAGTGAATACGAGTCTTTGATGCCTAAAGTAATATTTCTGAACATTCTTGAGAAATGACCAGATGATACATGAACCAAAATAATAACTAAAACACAATAAATAAGTAACAACTTCTCTTACGTATTTATCCATGACAAATGAGGATTTTTTTTTGAGAAGGGAAAGGCCATACCTGTGATTTCATCAGTGGAGGAAATTCTGTTAAATGCTATCTACCAAAGCATATCAACAAAGGTTCTATCACTGATAGTTTTAGAGCAGGCTTCTCAAAGTGTGGTTCTTTAATTATGGTTTGACCTCTAGGCATCCCCAAGATGTTTTTAGGGGCCTCTGTGGGGTTATTTACATAATTCTATTTATATAATGATACTAAGATGTTATTTGCCTACACAATACTCTTCCCTTTTGCAACTATGTATCTGTGAGGCTCAAATTTCTTCGTATTGTACTTCAACCAAAATAACATATTTTAACAGATTGAATGCAGAAGCAGATATGGGAATCCAGCTATCTTCTCTTAAGCCAGACAACCAAGAGATTTGCAAAAAGGGAGTAAAATAATGCCACACTTCTCACTACATATTTTGGGGAAATATAGTTTTTTTTCTAAAAAATATATGTTAGCATGTAATGGACTTATTATTTTTAAATGACAAATCAGTATTTTTTTTAAAAAAATTCAATGTTAATTTATGTGCTAAATATTTATAGATATAACCAAAATAATCCAAAGCTTTTCGGGGTCCTCAATAATTTTTTCAAAGGGGTCTTAAGACCAAAACAATTTGACAACTTCTGTCTTAGAGAGTTACCTGGGACAGTGAGAGACAGAATGAGTTGTCCCTGATCATAAAGTCAGGAACTGTCTGAGGAAGGACTTGAACACAGGGTTTTTTCTCCTGATTCTGAGGCCAGATGTGTGTCCCTGATGCCCCACCACCTCTTAGGAAGTTAGTACTGTTTATTTCGTAACTGAAAAGACTGCATCCAACATCATTGGCTAAATTAGATTCTGTAACTCCAATGAGGGTTCTAGTTTCTAAGAAAACCAACCTTCTGCTTTCAAACATGTGATTGTAATAAATGATTCTAAGCTCTGACACCTAACTACTATCTCTGCAGTGCCAAAACATATGTCTGAAAAAGAATATGATTGTTCTGATGTTTGTTTGTTGTTGTTCTCTGTAAAGGCAGCAGTTTGATATAGTGAAAAGCACACTCTGCCAGGAGTCTGAAGATATGACTCTACCAATTACCATAAATCATTGAATCATCGAATTGAAGAGTTGGAAAGATCTTCAGAGATCAGCTAGTCTAATCAGGCCCAAAAATCACAGGCCCTTTCTACAACATCCCAAACTAGTGGTCATTCAACCTTAGCGCTAAGACTGTCAGTGCCATGGAAATCACAGCTCCCTGAGGCCATCCATTTCTTGGACAGTTCAAATTGTTAGGCAATTTTTTTTCTTATGTTTGAGCTTAAAACTACTTCTCTGAAACTCCTTCCCAGGGGCAAGCAGGACAAATCAAATCCTTCTTCCACATAACAAGCCTTCAAATATTTGAAGATAGCTATTGTGTGCCCCCTACTCCAGGCCAAATAATTCTAATTATTTTAACACATCTACCTACCTTCTTGTTTAATCTTTAGCTTGTCAATACTTAAATGTGAAAATGTGATTCTCAGAACTGCTTAAGATGATCCAGAGGTGGTCTAATCTAGAACAGAGAATATCTGGTCTATCACTTCTCTCAACCCGGACTTTTATGTATAATGTTGGCTAAGACTATGTAAGTTTATTTCACTGATGTGTACCACTGTTGACTCCATGTGAGGATGCATTTTACTTAAACATTTGTATCTATTTTACATAAACTACTTTGTAGCCACACCTCTGCTCTCTCCCATTCTATATTTGTACAAGTTGATTTTTTGGACCTAAACAGAGGACTTTGCATTTATTCCTATCACATTTCCTCTCAATTTCAGCCTATTAGATGAAATTTAGTGCTAGCTGGCTGTGAATAGAAACCTCTTTTAGCCTCAATATCCTTATCTTTAAAGCAAATAAAATATTAGTTAATCTTCCTATTTGATAAGGCTACTGAGAAAATTAAGATCCTTTGAAAAATTTTCATTTTTATACAAATACAAATTGTAATTATTATTTTCTTTATATGATTACAAACATATGGATGTTTGGTATTATTCAGATGCAAGGCATACAAAACATATGCCATCAAAAAGATTTGGTACTATGTATGTGTGTCCTGTAACTTAAAATATAGAATGAGATAAGACAGATTGCTTTGGAGATAGTAATCTTATACCCAGATTGCCTTCATTTTTCGTATTCCTGTGCTAATGAGGAGCCAGAGGAGGTAGAGAACAAATCCTGTTTCAATGGCTTTTGGTTGTATGATTATTTAGATGCATACTTTCCACATTAAGAGAAAACCTCAAAAATAAGCATTATTTCCCCAATAAGTACTCACGTATAGTTTTCATGTGTTGAAAATGGGCAGAAAAAGGAACAGATGTGTTTCTATAAGGGAATATAAAAAATTATCTGGACTTGGTGGCACACTCTTCTTGCTTTTGGAGTAGATTTAGGCTGGCATATCACTTAAGTCTGAGGATTTCTGAGCTGCAATAGGGTTAAAGCTGACTGGGTATCTATGCTAAGTCTGGCACTAATATAGTGAATCTCTGAAACTAGAGGGGTACTATATTGTTTACAGTAAACTGGTTCACATCAGAAAAATTGAGATCAAAGCTTCTGGACTGATCACTGTTGGATCAGGCAACTGAATGGCTACTATACTTCTGGGAGGGACAAAATAGGGAAACCCAGTCTCAAGGAAAACAAAATAAAACCTAAACCACTAATGATGTCAGGGAAAGAAAACACTGCTAGAAACCTTGAGTGCAAGCAGATAAATCAGCAAAAGTTATTAAAATAGAAGGAAAGGCATCTACCAAGACTCTAAACACCTGCAAACATATCTAAATACATACTGCAAGGCAAAGGAAATTGAATCAGCACCTGGTAAAACAGATAATCCTATATATTCCCAAGAGAGCATTGAACTGCCATGGGAGATTCTCTAATGGTTTAAGAGAAAAATCAGAAACTTGAAAGAAATTAAAAGTAAACAAATGGCAAAATCAATGGCTTGCACAGCAGAAATAGTTGAAATAGAATAGAAAGCTTTGAGCCTATGGTGGAAAGTCTCTATAAGAAAGCAAAAGAGAGAAAAATACATCAGCCACTAAACATTTAGTAAACCTCTACTATATGCCAGGCACTGTGCTAAGTGCCAGGGATGCAAAAAGAGGCAAAAGACAATCCCTGTCCTCAAGGAGCTTGTGATCTAATGGAAAAGATAATATACAAATACATATATACAAGGCAAGCTATAAATACGAAATAATAGTGGGAAGGTACTGGGATTAAGAAAGTAATAATATATATTGAAATATAGGACAATCTGAAAGAAAAGAAGAACACATTAGTAAGTAGACAGTGTAGGCTAGTGGAGAGGACACTGAACTGACTGAGATCAGGTGGCTTGAGTTTAATTCCAGCCTCTCATACTTACTAGCTCTCACTTTTCTGTGATTTGGTTTTCACACTGTAAAATGGGAATCATTATGGTTCTTCACGACCTCACAGGATTGTTAGGAAACCAATATGTAAACTTTTAAGCACTCTATAAACACACACATATGCATACATAATTCTTGTCATTAATCCATTGTTTCAACAATTCAGCTAGCAGCTGCTGTGGGCATGAAAGACGAACACAAGCCCAACAACAAGAATGCTGCCATCACCGGTTTTTTTGATCTGCTTTACTAAGGAAAGCAACATTAAGCGGTTAGCAATCTCAGTTTAATCCAACATAGAATTATCATTCGCTTAGTTCAGGGGGAAAAGCCAGCACCTTGAACTTCAGAGCAAATACAAATTACAAACATCGACAGACAGACCTTGTCTGATTCAAATCTCAATTCATAGTTACCAGAGTTTAACAAAGTCTGAACAACCAGGTTTACAAGCTGGAGGGCTCTTAACTACAGCTACTCAGATTCTCCACATCAACATACCTCCAAGAATGAGAGTCCCAAGGGAGAACGTCAACCTCTGGGTTTTTATATCTTGTTCAGGGTGAAAGGTGAGTCACCCATGCAACTCACCCATGTGACCTAAAAGCGTCACAAAAATTCACCTTAAACCCCCGTGATCTAAAAAAGTCTCTGATGTTACAAACAGGTCACTCAAACCCATGTAAACTAGGTTTTTGCTTGAGTCAAGGCAATCATCAAGGACTCCTAATTTAATGAAGGAAACAAACGCCAAACTCTTCAAGGGCACTTGATTGAATAAGTGTTAAAAGCCCATCTTAATTACCAATGCATCCATATAGCTATTTTCTCATTTCTGTAACATTTTATGGGAATAACTACAGATATTGGAGGTATCCTTAATAATGATATTTTGTTGTTTGGTTCTATTCCAACAAGTCATCTCATATATACACATATATGTACATATATGTATGTGTTTGTATATCCTAAGATATTCAAAATTCCTTGATAGACACAACCACAGAAAAAAAATTTTGTTAAAGGACCCTCTGATTATTAGCATCATATAAAGCATAGAACTTTATGCTGCATGTTGGCAAAAGATGTTGACCACTGTCATGGATAACGTCCTTCAAAGTGCCCAAATGAAAGAGAGATTCCTTAAATACAGTGATATCTTTCAGCTTCTTCTTTTTATAGATGACATTGCACTGATTGCAGACTAACATTTTCTAGGGTCTTTTTAAAGTGATGTTGTGGTTACTGAGTAGCGATACACGACCATTTGAAAGAACTTAGACTAATAACCATGTTGGAAAGCATGTCCAATCCATGTTATGCATCTGGATGGGTAAGCCATTGAGTTAGTTAATAAACAGATCATAAGGAAGCACTGAAGATTGATATCGATGCTTTATATATGTAAATGGTGTAATGCCATAATACCTGAATAAACAAAGTTGTGGGTGTCCCGAGGAGCAACCAACAATATGACATATTATGGGTATAAGTATATAGCATACTACCACTGGTGACTTTCATGCAAGGAGTAATATAAGGGGTTTCATTTAGGAAACATATTTTTGAAAGGGGAATAGCAACAGGGAGAGGAAACAAATGGATAGTATGAGTTTTTTCCTGAAAGGGCTCTAGGAATTTGGGTAAATCTGCAATGCAGAAGTTATAGGAAGACATGGAGAAAAACTGTACAGAATGACTAAGTACATCTAGATTGCAATCTACAGTTGGAGGCAACATGCATATAACGAGATCGTAAATTTTCAATCTAACATTGAAGCCTAACTATGTGCGGGGCATGAAGCTCAATAATGGACACCTTTGCATGGAAGACCAAAATGATAGTACTCGGCAAACGTTAATTAGCAGAATTCATTCAACAAAAATTCAGAGGGAGCCTAGTACAATCCAAAAGTACTGGACTTAGAGTCAGAGAGCACGAGTTTGAATCCATTTGTACCACTAACCACTGTGTGACCTTAACTAAGACTCTTTACTTCTCTGCATTTCAATTTCCTCGTTTTTTAAAAAAGTTAAGTTGGACTAGATAGCCCCTGAAATCCATTCTTCCAATTGTCTATCCATGATCTTATTAGAATCAGGACAATGGTCAACTTTATGTGCTCAAACCCGCCTCCCCCAATCTATATAAGAGTCTATTCAACTGTTCGTAATTCATCCTGGAGGAGCTGACATCAAATCTGTTTCCTCTGATGTTAATTCTTGCTCAACTCTGGGAATGAAAAAGTTGTTCAATTTACAAAAATATTCGCTGAGAAATATTTAAAATATGCATGTAACATTACTTTAACAAGGCCTCCCTTGGTAGTGTTTAATTTCCTGTACTTAAGCTATAACTGTCAGAAGTAAAGCCAAGCCATGTGTAGCATGAATATGTTTAGATGACTGTGATTTCTGCCTTTGGGCTGAGCAGGATGTCCTTGCCTAGACACATTCTCTTCTAATTTCTCATCTTCAAAAAGTGTATTTTTCTAGAAATCTATCTATCCACTACACATCATATATCTGCACTCTAGGGAGATGATGGTCTTTTATGGGTTCAGGATAAAACTACTCTTTCTGGTCACTTCAGATGGGAATAGTACCATATCAGACTGGGAGAGTAAAAATTAGCTTACCCTTGGTCAGCTTAACTCACTCCCAACAAATGCTATTACAAGCAGTACAGTCATAGAGAGCAAACATTTACCTAAGTAAGTAATAAAACAGAAATCTAGGACAGATTGAAACAGGAGAAAAAATTGGCTCTTTGACTCAGGAGTGAAATAAAACCTCAACCCAACCAAGAAGAGAAGGATTCCCCTGGAGAAATTCATTCTCAGCTATCGCTGAGGCTATAGATACTGGGAATCAAGGGGCATGTTGGCAGAAGAGATGTAAGTGTGGCTTTCTCAAATCTGTAGCTCAAAGGATTCTCAATTGCTGTTCCAAAATTTATGCTTTTCCTTCACCCTTTCTCTTTCAACTTTCACTTTTCTCCCCCCTCAGTCTCTCTGAAGCCTTATCAACAAGGGGAAGTGATATGTCCTTCAAATATACCTTGTATTCTATCATGGTCTTACCCTGGTCTTACCTGGGGTGAGGGTGAGGGTGGGAGAGCAGTTACATTCCACAATTCCATGAAAGTCTACCTGGCTATATACAAACAATGTTAGTATAGAATTATGCTTTCTCTTTGTTTCAGGAAGGGCATGAAGTACAAAATAGGACTGAATATTTTATTTTTCTACCATCCTGTCACTAGAACTGGAGAGGCAGGGCAGTAGAACAGTATGAGAAGGAAGGCCGTGGTTACTGTCAATATGCTGTTGTCCCTCTGTAAGAATACCTTAAGGAAGTAGCAAAAAGGAAGCCAGTGGGGGCGGAACCAAGATGGTGGCTAGAAAGCAGGGACATGTGGGTGGTTCCTGCCAAGTCCCTCCAAAAACCTATAAAAATGGCTCTGAACAAATTCTAGAACTACAGAGCCCACAAAATAGCAGAGGGAAGCAGGGCTCCAGCCCAGGACATCTTGGATGGGCAGTGGGTGAGGTCTAGCGTGCACGGCACTGGGAGAAGAAGCGGAGCAGAGCACAGCGTGGGCCGCGTGGAACAGGCCCTAGTGCTCTGAATCAGTGAGCTGCGGCAGTTACTAGACTTCTCAATCCACAAACACCAAAGACAACAGAAAAGAACTGCAGAACCCACGAAATAGTGGAGGGAAGCAGGGCTCCAGCCCAGGACAGCTTGGATGGTAGCTGGGTGAGGTCTACCGTGAATGGAGCTGGGAGTGGAGGAGAGCGGAGGGGAGTGGAGGGGAGTGGAGCCCAGCATGGGCGGCGGCAGGAACAACCAGACCAGGAGCCAGGCAGAACAGGTCCTAGTGCCCTGAATTAGTGAGCTGGGGCAGTTACCAGACTTCTCAACCCACAAACACCAAAGACAACAGAGAAGGTTAGTGAGAAAAGCTGTGGGGACAGAGCGAAAGGAGTTCATGGTTTGGCCACTGCCCCGAAGAAGCAGAGGTGGTGCAGCTACAGAACTATACCTGCAGTTGCTTCTGGCCCCAGTCCCACCTGGTGGGAGGAATTAAGTGACAGATCAGAGGAGGAGTGCAGAGCCTGCTTAAGATCTGAGTCCAGTCCAGGTTGGCAGTTCTTGGGGAAGGAGGAGTGCTAGTATGGCAGAGCTGGCTGTATAGAAATAGCTCTGAAAACAACAGCCCATCTCCTCAACCTTGGAACAAAGTACTCTTTACAAGCAGTCATACCCGATGAAAAACTCAAGGGTCAAGTAAATTGGCTGGGAACATGGCCAGGCAGTGAAAACATACTCAGAATCAGTCTCAGACTTTGGAATCTTTCTTTGGTGACAAAGAAGAGCAAAACATACAGCCAGAAGAAGTCAACAAAGTCAAAGAGCCTACATCAAAAGCCTCCAAGAAAAACATGAACTGGTCTCAGGCCATGGAAGAGCTCAAAAAGGATTTGGAAAAGCAAGTTAGAGAAGTAGAGGAAAACTTGGGAAGAGAAATGAGAATGATGCGAGAAAACCATGAAAAACAAGTCAATGACTCGCTAAAAGAGACCCCCCAAAATACAAGAAAAAATACTGAAGAAAATAACACCTTAAAAAATAGACTAATTCAAATGGCAAAAGAGCTCCAGAATGCCAATGAGGAGAAGAATGCCTTGGCAGAATTAGCCAAATGGAAAATGAGATCCAAAAGACCACTGAAGAAAATACTACTTTAAAAATTAGATTGGAGCAAGTGGAAGCTAGTGACTTTATGAGAAATCAAGATATCATAAAACAGAACCAAAGGAATGAAAAAATGGAAGACAATGTGAAATATCTCATTAGAAAAACCACTGACCTGGAAAATAGATCCAGGAGAGATAATTTAAAAATTATTGGACTACTTGAAAGCCATGATCAAAAAAGAGAGCCTAGATATCATCTTTCAAGAAATTATCAAAGAGAACTGCCCTGATATTGTAGAGCCCGAGGGTAAAATAGAAATTGAAAGAATCTACAGATCACCTCATCAAACAGATCCCCCCCAAAAAACTCCTAGGAATATTGTTGCCAAATTCCAGAGCTCCACGATCAAGGAGAAAATACTGCAAGCAGCCAGAAAGAAATAATTTTAGTATTGTGGAAACACAATCAGAATAACCCAAGATCTAGCAGCTTCTACATTAAGGGATCGAAGCACTTGGAATACAATATTCTGGAGGTCAATGGAGCTAGGATTAAAACCAAGAATCGCCTACCCAGCAAAACTGAGTATCATGCTCCAAGGCAAAATATGGATTTTCAATAAAATAGAGGACTTTCAAGCTTTCCCAGTGAAAAGACCAGAGTCAAATAGAAAATTTGACTTCCAAACACAAGAATCAAGAGAAACATGAAAAGGTAAACAAGAAAAAGAAATTGCAAGGGACTTACTAAAGGTGAACTGTTTTGTTTACATTCCTATATGGAAAGATGATGTGTATGATTCATGAGACTTCAGTATTAGGGTAGCTGAAGGGAATATGCATATACATATACATACATATATGTGTGTGTATATGTATATATATATATGTATATGTGTGTGTATGTGTGTTTGCATGTATGTATATATGTATGTGTGTATATATCTATATATATAAACAGAGGGCACAGGGTGAGTTGAATATGAAGGGATGAGATCTAAAAAAATAAAATCAAATTAAGGGATGAGAGAGGAATATGTTGAGAGAGGGAGAAAGGGAAAGATAGAACGGGGTAAATTATCTCGCATAAAAGTGGCATGAAAAAGCATTTCTGTAGGAAGGGAAGAGGAAGCAGGTGAGGGGGAATGAGTGAATCTTACTTTCATCAGATTTGGCCTGAGGAGGGAATACCATACACACTCATTTGGGTATCTTTCCCCACAGGAAAGAAGGAGGAAGAAGATAAAAAAGGGGGGATGATAGAAGGGAGGGTAGATAGGGGGAGGAGGTAATCGAAAACATGCACTTTTGAAAAGGGACAGGGTCAAGGGAGAAAATTCAATAAAGGAGGATAGGTTAGGAAGGAGCAAAATATAGTTAGTCTTTCACAACATGAGTATAGTGGAAGGGTTTTACATAACAATACACACGTGGCCTATGTTGAATTACTTGCCCTCTTAGGGGGGGTGGGTGGGAAGGGAAGAGGAGAGAGAATTTGGAACTCAAAGTTTTAAAAGAAGATGTTCAAAAACAAAAAAAAAATGGTTTTGCATGCAACTAGGAAATAAGATACACACTCAATGGGGCATAGAAATTTGTCTTGCCTTACAAGAAAGGAAGGGAAAAGGGGATGGGAGGGGAGTGGGGTGACAGAAGGGAGTGCTGACTGAGGTACAGGGCAACCAGAATACATGCCATCTTGGAGTGGGGGCACGGGTAGAAATGGGGAGAAAATTCAAAATTCAAACTCTTGTGAAAATCAGTGCTGAAAACTAAATATATTAAATAAATTAAATAAAATTTAAAATAAAAGTCAAAAAAAAAAGGAAGCCAGCCCTCTGGACTGGTATTCCTTATAATGTAGTTATAGGGCTTTTGTTATTAGGGAAAGGAGAACAATAGAAGTAGGTTAAATGAACCACACCATGGCAAAGAGAATCTAACTTGAGTGACTTTCCTTGTGTTTGTGTTCCATTGTGTTCCTTAGAATCAATGTACACTGGACTATGGTATAACCTGGCTGAGGTTTGAGGCACAGGGATTAAAAATAAACAGCAGACTTGGGTAATGATGACTTTGTGTTCGAAAGTCCTTCTTGATGAAGCTTTGAGTCCTTCGCTATCCTATCAGGCATGCCTATTTCATATGTCAGAGATGACTAAATCCTGACTTAAACCCCTGATGTATACCCTCCAATGTTCCCTTGACATAGCAAGTGCTCAATACACATCTTCTAAATACATGTTTGAATAAAAGTGTCTATATTTTTGCCCACAGAAGGGAAGGGGAATGGAATAAATATTTATATACTCTTTACTGTATGCTAGGCACTCTGCTCACCACTTTACAAATACCTCATTTGGTACTTACAACAACCCTGATTCCTGCCCCCACCCCCATTTTACAGATGAGGAAACCAAGGTTAAGTGACTTGCCCAGGGTCACAATCTAGTAAGCATCTGATGTTGGATTTGAACACACATCTTCTTGACTCCAGGCCTAGTATTCTATCTACTGTGCCTTGGAGAAGTATCATACCAGATGTTGGCTTATAAATGTGTACATTAGCTAGCAAATGTCCCCATTTATAAAAATGGCAGCATAGGAAAGACAATAGTGAGCTAAGGATTGTCTCACTATATTCATAGTAAATAAAGATTTCTTAGGCCCCTCTCTCATCTCCTTTCTCTAGCAATACCTTTCTTCATGCTGGGGTCTCCTTGTAATGCTCTCTATCTTTTCCACCTATCTAAATTGTCATATTTCAGCACCCTGGTCAATTCCCACCTTCCCTGTAATAATTTCCCCTATAATTTCATCCAAAACGTTGATAGTTTCCCTTCCTGACTTCCTATGATAGACCTCACAGCTTGCACTCTACATTTTTATTACTAATGAATCCACAATGAATTTTTTTTTGGTGTGCTCCTCATCATTCCAGTTAGACTGTAAGCTCTGTGAGAGAAAGAACTTAGTGAGCTTACCCAGAGAGAGATCTCCCCTGGTTAGTGGCCCATCAGTACCAAGACCGTTTCTTTCCTCTTTCCTTCCCTACTGCTCAGTTGAGTAATCACGCATAAAGATTCATGTTGGCAAAAGTTCTAGGGGCTTTCTGTGCTGCTCGTCCCTTAATCTTTCATTTTCTTAGTAACCATTTACCTTAGCCCCAGTCTCCAGGAGGTGCTTGGACTCTTGGGTGCATTCTCAAGGAGAGGCTCTATAGCAGTGTGCATGGAGGGGACAAAGACACTGTGGATTTCCTATTAATATAGGTTCTTCTGGTGCCTGGCGCTGACAAATTGGGTCTTCTTCCATACAGAAGGAACTATTCTGCTATTTCCTTTCTTTACGTGGGGCCATAAATGTCATCTGTGCTGTTACTTGTTTTGATTGCTAGCACTAGAGAGAAGGTATTTTAAGGATTTAATTCCTTGCTCAGGTCTTCATCCACCAAAATGTGGCCAATGGGCTGTGGAGGAGGATCATTAAGTTAGGTTCCATCTGAATAAGAAAGGAATGGTGGTTCTAGGTAATTAAAAATGATGTAAGTCTGAAAAGGCATTCAACTTCTCTCTGAAAGACTAATAGTCCATAAATATGGGCCTACCTATGGCAACACGCTGCAAGGAAAGCTTCCCCACCTTTATCTTAGCCTCTATGTGCTGCTCCAACCTCCTGCTTAAGAGACGTGTACAGATATTTATTAAGTACTTACAATCACCAGGCATTGTGCTAAGTGCTGGGCTAACAGACAATCAATCAAACAAACCTTACGCTCAAGGAGCTGACATTCTAATGGGGGAGATAACAAGCACATAGAGCAACATAAACAACATAATAATGAAGTACAAATATATGCAAAGTAGTTAAATACTAGATGTTTTGGTACTGAGGATACTAGAAGTTAGAGGATTTATGAAAGGCTTCACATAGAAGATGCTCCTTAGGTTACATCTTAACAGATGAGAGGGATTCTATCAGGTGAGGGTGAAGGCAGTAAATATCCTAGGCATGGAGGATGGCCAGTGTAAAAACATCAAGACCAGAGAAAAGTAATGGGAGATGGTATGTGTGAGGAATAGAGAGAAGACCAGCTTGGCAGTATTGCTTAGCGCAGGAGGGAGAGTAATATCCACCAAAGCCAGAAAGATAGGTTGGAGCCAAGCTGCATAGGACTTTATGTTTTTTTCACACAAAAATCAATGCATTTTTAATCAAAAGAAACGAAATAAACTAGGTTAAAGTGAATGCACTAAATAACTCTGATAAAAGTCTGATATCTAAAATCAATATAGAATTGATACAAGTTTATAAAATAAGAGCCATTCCCCAGGAGATGATTGTCCAAAGTTGGCAAATATTTTCTTGTGTTTGTGTGTGTGTATGTATGCACAAACACACACTATATATACACATGTGTATTTTGTGATACTTTGGATTTTTAAAAAAAATTTTTCTAATTACATGTAAAACTATTGCTAATATTTGTTTTTTAAGAAAAATTTGAGTTCCAAATTCTCTCCCTTTTTCTCTCCCTTCCCCTTTCATTGGGAAGGAAGCAATTTGATGCAGGTTATACATGTGCAGTCATGAAAAACATATTTCCATATTAGTCATGTTGTAAAAGAAAACACAGACCAAAAATGAATCTATGAAAAAAATAAAGTAAAAAAAAGTATATTTTGATTTGCATTCAGATTCCATCAGTTCTTTCTCTGGAGGTTGATAGCATTTTTCATCATATGTCCTAAGAGTAAAGTTTGAGCATTGTCTCTCCCCCACCTGCACCCATTTTCCCCTTCATTGTCAAAGCTCTTTTGCACTTCTTTTATGTGATATAATTTTCTCCATTCTCTCTCCCTTCCTCCTTCACCCAGGACATCTCTCTTTTTCACCCCTTAGTTTTTTTTTTCATATCATCCACTCGTAATCAACTCTGTCTATGTATACTCCTTTTAACTGCTCTAAAATGATAAAGTGAGGAGCTACAAGTATTATCTTCCCATGTAGGAATGAAAACAGTTTAACCTTATTGAATTTTTTATGATTTCTCTTTCCTGTTTACCTTTTTGTGCTTCTCTTGAGTCTTGCACTTGAAAATCAAATTTTCTATTCAGCTCTGATCCTTTTATCAGGAATGCCTAGAAGTCTTCTATTTCATTAAATATTTATTGTTCCTCCTAAGGATTACGCTCAGTTTAACTGAGTAGGTTATTCTTGGTTGCAATAGTAGCTCCTTTGCTCTCTGGAATATCGTATTCCAAGCCCTCTGATTCTTTAAGGCAGAAGCTGCTAAATTCTGTGTTATTCTGACTGTGGTTCCACAATATTTGAATTGTTTCTTTTTAGCTACTTGAAGAATTTTCTCCTTGACCTGGAAGCTTTGGAATTTGGCTATAACATTCCTAGGAGTTTTCATTTTGGGGTAGCCTTAGGAAGGTGATTTGTGGATTCCTTCAGTTTCTATCTTACTCTCTGATTCTAGGATATCAGGACAGTTTTCCTTATTAATTTCTTGAAAGATGATTTCTAGGTTCTTTTTTTTTTATTATGGATTTCAGGACATCCAATAATTCTTAAATTATCTCCTCTTGATCTTTTTTCCAGGTCAGTTGTTTTTCCAATGAGATATTTCACATTTCCTTAATTTTTTTCATTCTTTATAATTTGTTTTATTGTTTCTTGATGTTTCCTGGAATCATTAGCTTTCACTTGCCCATTCTAATTTTTAAGGAATTTTTTTTTTTTCAGTTAGCTTTTGTACCTCCTTTTCCATTTGGTCAAGTCTACTTTTTAAGGAGTAGATTTCTTCACTCAATTATTGAACAACTTTTCCCATTTTTTTCACTTACCAACCTGCTAACTCTTTAATGATTCTCTTTTATCACTCTCATTTCTTCTCCCACTTTTTTCTCTACCTCCCTTATTTGATTTTTAAAATCTTTTTTGAACTCTTCTAGGAATTTTTTTGGACTTGACATCAACTCATCTTTTTTTATTTGATGCTTTGTATGTAGACATTTTGGTATTGTTCTCTTCTGAGTTCACCTTTTGATCTTCTCTGTCACTATAGTAACTTTCTATGGTCAGGTTCTTTTTTGTTGTTTGCTCATTTTCCAGGCTATTTCTAACTTTATGTTAAAGTTGTGCTCTGCTGTTGGGGTAGAGGGAACACTGTCCCAAGCTTCAGGTTTTTGTGCTGCTGTTTACAGAGATAGCTTTTATTGGGGGTGGGGTGGTCCATAGATTTTTGTTGCTTCCAATATGGTATCATCTAAGAAGAGGTGTGGTCACTTCTCTCCTCACCTGCACTCTGGTCTGTGAGTGAGCATAAATATTTTTTTCTGCCTTGGAACTTTGAACAGGGCCCCTGCTCCCCTGCATCTGTGAGCTCTAGTGTGCTAGTGCACCTATTTGCCCTGAGACCGAGACCTGGGTTTTTGACCCACATTCCCATATGAGCAATGAAACAGTCTTGCATCCAATGCCAGCAAAGTATTCCCTATGATTTCCTGATGACCAGTTATCTGGCTGTCTTTCTGAGACAAGGCCTCCTACTGGCTTGCTAGAGTACCACCTGTTCTGAACTGTGCTCCAGCCCCAGTGAGACAGACCTTTCTTGTTGACCTTCTAAGTTGCTTGGGCTGGAAAATTATTTTACCTATCTTTTTGTTGATACTACTGCTCCAGAATTGATTCTGAGGCATTATTTTGAAGTATTTTGGAGGGGAATTTGGGAGAGCTTGGGAAGTTCTTGCCTGTGCTCTTCTATCTTCACCCCTGTGTAGGAATTTAATGCATATATTTTATCTTAGAAGCAACTGAGAGCCATTGGAATTGATTGAACATGGGAGTCACATTTTTAGATCTGTGCTTAAGGAAAATGATTTAGGTAGTAAGAATTAAAACCAAGGAAATTTAAGGGATTTCAAGGATAATTTTGACTGTAAGAAATTTTCACAATGTGGTCTGATTTTAGATCCTAAATTCTGCACGAGAGGTGAATCCATTGTATCAAAAAATAGTATCTTTCTTCATGGAACCCTCCTTCCCTAAGGTGGATGGATATACGGGAAGGGAGGAAACAGCTTCAAGGAACAAGACTGCTGGTAGAGATGAGAGCCAGGTATGAACTCAAGAAAGAGCTAGTTCTGGCAATGTTTGTCAAATCACAGAAAGGATTACATAAGTATAACACCTGGTGGTAAGGTCTCACAACAGCATTCATATTTATATTTATACTGGCAAAAGGCAACATAATTTAAAACTTTTTATCAGCAATATACTTAAAATCAAAGGATTGTGATATTACTACATGAAAATCTCCCTGTCTCTTCTTTCTCTCTCTTTCTCGTGTTTGCTTCTGTGTTTTTCAGAGTCACTCACCATAGGAATATCTCTCTATGCTAGTGGATCTTCAAGTTATCTTTATTACACATGTATCTTTATTATATTATGTAATTAATATACAAATATAATATATAAAATGATGCATATTAATATAGTATAATATTATATATTAATATATCTTTATTAATCTACGTGATTGTCATTCTCTCTGTATTGGCTGCTGGGTGGCACAATGATAGAGTGCCAAGTCTGAAGTCAGGAAGACCTGAGTTGAAATTTGACTTCAGACACTTACTAAAAGTTCCTGGTCATTTAGCCTCTGTTTGCCTCAGTTTCCTCCTTTGTAAAGGTGGAATAATGATAGCCCCTACCTCCCTGGGCTGTTATAAGGATCAAATGAGATAATAACTCTAAAGCTTTTAGCACAGTGCCTGGCACATAGTAAATGTTACATGGATGTTTGCAACATTAACAATAATCATAATTATTGTCTTTTTCTTTGTGTCTGAATTTTTATCTCTTTCTTTGTATGCCAAATTGTATTTATGCCTTTTCCTGTGTTTGTCTTTAAAAGTATCTTCCTCATCATCCCTCCCTTTGTGTCACTATGTGTACATTTATTCACAGTCTCCATCTTGTACCTTTTTCTCTCTTTGTGTCACCCTTTTCATTTATTCCAATATTTTGCCTCTTTCTCCTTCCATCATTCTCTCTGAACTAGTAATAAATTGGATGGCCTATAACACGGAACCAGTGTACATATTCCTAAACTTATTTTATGTGCTAAATAGAATTTTATGTTCTGCCTTCCCAATTTTAAAAGCAGATAAGTGGTCCATTTATTATGTCTGTAAAACACAAAACAAAATTAAATTGTGTTACTTTTAACTTATAGGATCACTGTTCTCCCTGCTTTCACATACCCCTACCCCTATGGCTCAATACCCCCAAAGCAAAAAAAAAATCTCTCTGCTTGCTCTGGATAAATGTGTAGCTAGATATAATGTAAGCAATTTCTGTGAATGTAGTTATCTTTTTGATACAATTTTTTTTCTTGTCTAGGTCTTTGAAAAATGATATTAACATACTATATTGTACTACTGTACATTTTGAAAATATTCATCTGGACAATTCTAGTTCTGCAAGACTACACTATGTGTCCTCCAGGACTATGGAGAAGATAAAGTCCTTTTTCTGCTGCTTTTGCAGGATTTGGATTTTTTCATCCCCTTCATGAATCCACAGAGGCTTTCCCTTGCAAGTTTTACAACAGTCCAGCCTCCGACCTGAAGCCTAGTGAAGTGAGTTAACAATAGAAGGACAAGGCCATTAATTGACAAAAAATATTTCTTCTTATTCTTCTTTTCATTATGGGTTTCTAAAAATGCAATGTATCAACTGAGATAGCTTTTGAAGTATTCTGAAAGTCAGGTCCTTCTAGTTATATCCAAATTATAAATAAATAAATATGTATATATACATATGTATGTATATATATATATATATATAATATATATGTATGCATACATACAAACATACACAATTATATCTAAAGAAGGTTTTCTTTGGAGTATGTGTGTGGAGGGGAGGTAGAGGTTTTTACTTTTTATTTTATTGTTATTTTCCCTTAAGAAAACCATCATTACTTCTATTAAAAATATATTATAAAAGTGGATATCCTAGGACACAGTATACCTCATTAATTTTTTGTATGGTCTAACTGATTCTTTCCTTTAAACTCTGCAGAATGCAACAGTGGACCTTCAAGAATCTTCCTTCCCTCCTACTATTCTCATAGTCAAAAAAATCAGGGATAGGGGGTTGGTGGTGATCAAACTCTCATAGACATTCTGAGAGCTTTCCTAATCAGACCTCTGACAGTTTGAATTCTGTTCTCTAGGTCAGGGGACTGGATTGAATATATTATTGTGAGGAATGAAGTATGCCCATGGGTTTGGGCAAAAATGACTTTTCAAATTTTGGTACATTTATAGTAATAACAACAGAAACATTTATATGGAAATTTATAAGCAAAGCTTAAAGTTAAGGCTGGCAAAGAGCTTTACAAATATTATCCCATTTACCCTGGGAGGCAGGTTCTAGTATTAACCCCACTTTACAGATGAGGAAACTGAGGCTGATAGCTAGTGAATGTCTGAACTAGATTTGAATTCAAGTCTTCCTGACTCTAGGCCCAGAGCTCTATCCTCTGTGCCACCTAGATGGCTGGGAACATATATTCATCCAAATCTTCCCCTCATCATGTAAGCTACATATGCTTATGGGCCATATATTAATCCAAAGTCTTGTAAACTACATAGGATCTCTATAATTATATATGGTACATACTTTCTCACAGAAAAGAGAGGATTTTTCATTCGTTGGAAAGGGTTTGAATTTGGACACTGCCCATGGGCTAGTCAGTTCCTTTTTGGAAACCTAGTTTTCATCATTTTTTGTATAAGGGCTAGGTTGAAATCATAGTATTTGAGCTCCTTACCAGGTAAAAATGCTATTTGAATCAGACAATCAGAACTGAGTGTGAATACCTCTGTGAATCAATCAAAGCCATTGTATAAAGCACTTGGTCACATCCTAAGCAATTTGTATTTAAAAAAAAAAGAAGCTATCTTAGAACAGGAGGAAGAGATTTGAAGTCTTTGATTCCAGAGGTTGGAGCAAGCACGGCATTTCTAGCACACCTTTGAGTAGCAAAGGGAGGATTGAGCCACGCCAGAGAGGGAAGATATGGAGGAGAACAACTCGCTCTACAGATATCTTAGAGAAGTAGACAAAGACTAAAAGAAGTCCTCCAATTTCCATAGACACTATAATGCCATTGTCTGTTTGTTTTGGCCAAATGTTTCCCATGAACTGAGTTCTGCCTCAATCACAAAGAGAGAGATAAGTGAATAGATAGAGATATGGATGCAAGTAGGTAGAGAGTTGGGAATTTTCTTAGCAATTGACTTGAAGCGATTGTGACTGAACTCAGCACTTCATCTTTAATAAACTTTCTAAAACTGAGGAGGAAGGAGCTAAGAGAATCTTAGGGGACATTATGTTGCCCCCCTAGGATTGAAATGAGGGAGGCATTGTAATACAGTGCCTTTAGGCTGGAATATTCCAGCTTAATTAGTATTATTCTCTTTTAGGAAAAGCTAATGACCTTTATTCTAAGATTGGGGAGGAAAAACCTTTCCAACTCTATCCTTTTGGCAAGATTCTTCTTTTCTGCTTCTCAGCGATAATAGTTAATGCAGAGAAGTATATCCTGTCTCACTTCTCTCATCTTCCCACTCTCTCTTCCCCTCCCTCTATTTTTTCTCCTTTCTTTTCCTCTTCCGCATTCTATTCCTTCTCCTTCTCTTTCTCAGTAAAGTATAGTCCTCAGCCATGGGTAGTGGTGAAGGGAGATTTTTAAGTCTGTTTTTGGGCTGCCAAGTCTTTCTGGCAATAGTTGAAAGTGCAGAGAGAGAGAGAGAGAGAGAGAGAGAGAGAGAGAGAGAGAGAGAGATAAAGCCTTTCGTTGATACGGATCTAAAGTTCCATTCTTTTACTTCTCCAGATTCTTCAACTGGGTCATCTGAAAGACATCATCTTATCTTATCATCTTATCTTCTTATGGTTAGAAACTAAATTCCCATCTTTTGCCACTAAGACATAATCAGGCAACATACATTTGTCCCATAACAATAAAAGAGATGCGATACTTATATCTTCCTGTTATTAACATCAACGATATCCAATTTTCATATGTAAATATGAATGTATTGTGTACTAATCATGTGATTTCTTTGGTTTATCGTGCTCCTTAGTGAGGAAACTCCCTCTACTAACGTAGGCCAACAACTTTTCTGCAACTTTTAGTCTTAGACTAGAGTTGCTTAGATCCCTGTAAGGTTAAGTGACTTGCCCAGGGAGCATCCATGTGTTAGAAGCAGGACTAGACCTAAGTCTTCCAACTCTAAAGCCCCCTCTCTATTAACTATGACACATTGTCTCTCCAATATCATAAAAATACCAATCAGTAATGAAAATATGGATGAAAGATATAGCCCTAAATACAACCCAAGTAAAGACACTCTAAGTAATTAGGTCAATGAATAATCAGAGAAACCATAAATTCCTATTTTAAAGAGAAGATAAAAGTGAAGCAACATAAAATATATGTGGTTGATGTTAAAATAACCCCAGAAGATAACTTGTATCTGAAAATGTATATTAACAAGAGAACATTAAAAATTGAATATGCAATTAGAATAGAAAAGCAATAAATTGATAACTGAATAATATGTGCAAAAGAAACAACTTGGAAATCATAGATGAAATATAATTTATATATAGAGGCTTTTGAACTGATAAAACAAAGTAATATTGTGTGGAAAGACTAAAAGAATCAAGTTGGTACTAACTAGTGTGATTTTAAAAAGAGGCAAATAAAATTGCCCAGATTAAAAAAATAATGATGTGTGTGGTAACTTGACCCTCACCAAATAATAATACTAATAAGGAGCCATCGCAAGGTGGGAACAGAAATTAAATTTTATTCAATTCTCATGAGAATAGGGCATCCTCTACTAGCTGAACCAGCAA
Source organism: Phalanger gymnotis (assembly GCA_028646595.1). Classification (NCBI taxonomy): domain Eukaryota; kingdom Metazoa; phylum Chordata; class Mammalia; order Diprotodontia; family Phalangeridae; genus Phalanger; species Phalanger gymnotis. The sequence continues at coordinate 468,601,225 of CM053622.1, read as the reverse complement.
AGGAGGCAGAATACAAAGGGTAATGCAACATTATTATATCTAATGCAAAAGAATCCCCCGCCCACCTCTGACTCTTCTCACTATGTACTGGGAGACGGGCTCACAATCTAAGCACAAAAAGCTAAACAAAAAGCTGAGAACTCAAGGCACAGAAACTCCAATTCCAATTCCCTTAGTTAATGATTACAGGTGGGGTGACATCTATAAATCTGAGGAAGGAGCATAGAATAAGGGGAGGGGGAAACCCTCTCCATTCTTTACAGTAGAGGAAAACAGGTCATTATGACCCTGTTCTTACTGAACAAAATCTTTAAACCAGAACCATAAGAAAGAACAAAAAGTTTCAGAGTAAAAAAAAAAAAAAAGAAATTTTCCCAGAGGCTGACTGCTAAATAAACAGATTCTCACAGTCTTTGAATCTTCCCCTTCCCTGTATCTTGACTTTTAAACACTCCTGTGTAGATATGAATAGATATGAATATTGTATACATCCTCCCCTGTGAAGTATTCACATTTCATTTATTTACCTCACACAGTGAGATAGATTCACAAAAATAGAAAGGAAATAAAAAAAGAATTATAAGCTTCTATAAATCAATATATTTAAGGAAAAATTAGAGGTTAAAAGAAATGGATGAATTAAAACATAAAATAACCAAATTAAGAAAACAGAAATCCTAAACACGATCTCATAAAAAGAAACTAAATAAGCCATAGACTACCAAAGTGAGGAGTGGAGGGGAGATTTATACATGAATTTTACCAAATATTTAAGGAAAGGAGTCAGGGACTGGACTTGTGATTTCATTGTTATAGGGAACTCACAGATGGTTAAATTCCTGCCAACTAATGCAGGGTGGCAAACATCATCTCAGAATGCTTCCAAGAACACAGAGATTAAATGACCAGCTCAGAGTCACACAACCAGTATATGTCAGAGGTGGCAATCAAATGCAGGTCTTCCTGGCCTCATGGTCATCCTTCCTTCACTCTGTTATGCTATTCTACTTCTCCCTTTATAATACAAATATGGGCCTCATGCCTACGCCAGGGTGATATAAAACAAAGAAAGCATAGGACAAGATCACTAATAAATATTTATGAAAAATTTAAATAAATTTTAGCAAATATACTACAAATTAAGTTACAGAAAATTATTCATTAGGACAAACTTAAAATTACACTACATATGCAAAGATGGTTCACAATTAGGAAAATAATAGCACAGGCAATCATAGAGGCAACAAAACACACCCAGTATAAATAGATGCATAAAAGGTATACTTTAAAATATATTAGTGTGAAAAGCCTTAAAAATAGGCATCAGAATTCTGTTCTCTCACATCACTAAAAACAGACAAAAAGCTTTTTTTAAAAAAAGAAGAAATAACAGGACTTTCCCAAATAATATCACATATAAAGCAAAGATCTCTTCCCTTCTCCACTGTTAATTGATAGAGTTCTAACAATAAAACAGAAAGAAATCAAGGCAATATACATTAGCAAATAGGAAGCATAGTTATCTTAATTTACAGATGATACAAAGGCTTGTTTAGCAAACCTTATAGAACTAGTGATGAACCTAATTAACATTATTAATCATATCAGCAAACTTTATTAATCCGACCATATAAATAATACCAACTGAGAACAAGCTACCAATCAGAGGCTCCAATGAGAGGTTTTTGTTTTCATTTTAGATTCAACAAGAGTACCTCTCTGCCTAGCCAGACGCCATTTGTCTTTAGGAAGTGGTCATCTGGGAAGTCTCCAGAATCTACATCAACCAATAAGTGCCACCCTCAAGCCAACATGGACTTGCTCGAGTCTTAAATTTGGAGAACACAAAAGACAAACCTAATCATGACCTTCAAACTCAAGGGGATGGTTGGGATCTCAAGCTGATTTTTTAAAAAATTTTTTAGCTGTAAGTATTTCTAAATGTTTTATCACTTTGTGTTATTGGTAGCATCAGCAATAAAGGTGTTTATAATATTTTCTCACTAGTGGCCTGTTTTATTGGAGGGTCCACATACCCTATAATACAAATATGGGCCTAATGCCTATGCCAGGGTGATATAAAACAAAGAATAGGACAATATCATTAATATCACTAGTAAATATTTGTGAAAAATTTAAATAAATTTTTAGCAAGCATATTACAAATTAATTCACATAAATGATTCATTATGACCAACTTATTTCAGAATATACACATGTTGCTTACTACATCAGGAGTGCTTATGAACACTAAATTACATGAGTGCTTAGCTTATTGTTAGAAAACAGCTTATAGGAAAAAAAAATCTTATTCAAAATAGCTCAATCACAACACATAAGCTTTAAAAAATGGAACCTGGTATGCTAAGTTGACAATTATCTTATCGTGATACTAGAACTTCTTCTCATTATGGTGGCACCTCCCTTGTTGTTTTTTGACTTGTCAAAGATCACTGGAAGCAGCTCAGCAATCACATCCTTACAGTCCTTGAGGCCACCATTTATCTGGATCTAGTGATGTGAGCTCAACTTATCACCCTGTTATCTACTTAATTACTTTGGGTCTCAGGTTGCTATTAGCCATTTTCCCAAATTATTTCTGATCCATAGGCGTTTTCCTTGGCAGTAAAAACAAGTGCAAAGTAAACTCTACCCTCCCTCCACAGTTTGCTGTCATGGTCTCATCTGCCTCCAAGCAGTGGTCATAGTGTGCCTTATGCACAATAGAGAAAAGGATAAAAGCAACCCGAATAACAACCATCCTGATTGCCCTTTCTAGAAGTGCTGTGGCATATTGATGCCATTACTAAAATATGGTTCCCAAAATTGAGTGTAATATTACAGATATGATCAGAAGGAAGTAGCTTCCTTTTTACTTCACTTCTAAGTGGCTCTTAAAAAAAATAAAAGAATCATAGAATGGACATTAGAGGCCATCTACTTCAACTGCCCTATTTAGAAAATGAGGAAATTGAGGCCCAGGAAGGTTTAGTGACTTGACCAATAGGTAGTAAGTGTTAGAGGTGACATTAAACCCATTTCCTCTGATTGTAGAGTCAGCACTTTCTTCTTTGATCCTCTTCTCTTTATATATAACTAAATGTCTCTCTTCTCCCCTCCCCCATGATCTTTTACCATCATCAAAGCAATCTTGGTGTCAGTCCACCTGACATCCTCAAGGGCTATAGCACTTGACTATGACGTTGATCACCTCTAAGAACCTTTGTGTCTTCTAGCTCTAACATTCTATTTAACTACTTCATTTCTGCTTTTTCCACTTTGAATCCTTCTCCTACTTTGGTGTATCTATTTTGCCCATTCCTCTTCCCTTTGCTTCCTTATTACTTTTCCCTTCTAGCCCAAAGGAGCTATGGTCTAAGTTGGTAGAGAAAACTATTCTAGTTTCCTTCCTCCCTGCTCCCTTCCCCCAACTTCTCGCTTTCCTTATGCTCAACCAGGGGTTATTTGGAAAATTATTTTAATTATTCAGGTTACTCTCCAAGTGGGAACCCAGCTAACAATTACAATAATAGCTAAAAGTCATATGTCATTTTAAAATTTATAACGTGATGTATATGTATCATTTCACTTGATTCTCATAATAACCTGCCAACTAAGTGCTATTATCCCCCTTATATTACAGATGAGATCATCCATATTGAGAAGTGAAGTACGTCACCTACGATCACCAAACCACTGATCACCAAACCACTAAGTGCTTAGGACAGGATTCACATTCAGGTTTTCCTGGCTCCCAGTCTAGCATGCTATCTGCCTTTCCTTTAGTGGTCTCCTAGAGCTTCAACAATCTCACAGAACTTCACCTAAAGTAAAGTTGGTGGGGATGAATGAGGAGAACATTTCTGTGCTTAAAAAAAATTAGGACTTTTGGGGCAGCTAGGTGGCGCAGTGAGTAGAGCACCAGCCCTGGAGTCAGGAGGACTCGAGTTCAAATGCAGCCTCAGACACTTGACACATGTACTAGCTGTGTGACCTTGGGCAAGTCACTTAACCCCAATTGCTCTGCCCCCCCCCAAATTAGGACTTTCAATTGATTCTTGAAAATGGTTGAGTTTAAAGACAATGACATGGGTTAGTTTTTCTTTGGGGGAGGACTGATTCCCTGACAGTATACAAAAGGGATTTTGAAAGGATTTCCCTCCTATAAGGAGAAATTGCAAGAGTTGACATAAGGAAAAGTCAAAACTTCAGTCCCCTGAGCATCAAAGTAAGACTATTTTCAGTTCATATCACAGAGATAGTGAGGAGAAACATTAGCAACAAGAGTTGTGTGAAAATTGTAGGGCATGGATAATGACAAGATTTCTAGTTTAGGGCCTATGACTAAGGTTTTTTGAAATAAAAAAGAATTAAGACAGGGTACACATGCCCCAGACAGAAATGTGCCAGAAGAAAAAGGTCATGGCTAAGCCGGGGAGTTCATCAGATGAGAGATACAGGTGTAAAGATGTCTTAGAATGAGATGTTGTCAAAACCAGAATGACAGCCATCGTTTTTTTTAGAAGTCAGAAATAAGGCAAGTGTAAGATGTGCTGAAGGCCAACCTCACAGTGCCCCACAAAAGACTTTTTGGAAACATTCTTGAACTCCCCTGCTCAGTGAGGACAATCAACCAATGATAAGTGTTTATTAAAGTGCCTACTATGTGCAAAATACTGTCTTAAGCACTAAAGATACAAAGACACAACTAAAACTATCCCTGCCTTCCAGGCTCTTACATTTAGATAGAGAGACAATCTGTATATATTTATATATGTATGTATATACACACATATAAACACACATGCACATTTAATATGCATGTGCATATACATATATATATATATATATATAATTTGTATATATGTACTTGCATACGAAATAAATGAAAGGCGACATTTTGAAATTGAGATGTATGGGATAGGTATCAGGAAAAGGCTTCATGTAAAAGTTTTTATTTAAACTGAACTTTGAAGGAAATTCGAGATTCTAAGAAGCAGGAATGAACAAAATGTGTAAAGTGAGAAGGGTATGTGTAAAATGTTGCTATAAATAATTGTTACAATAACACTTTGCATTCACAGAACAATTTGATGGCTATCCCTTATAACAAATCCTTAGGGTGTATCCTGGGGTAACAATGGCCCAAATTTGAATTAGGCTGCAATGGCCCAGAAGGGACTATGGCGTAGGATAAGGGAGAAACCGGTAAGCACAGTTTGCTAGAATTTTGTGGGGATGTGTCTGTACCTACTTGGCTGTCAGTCACTGCTCATATCTTTCCATTTGGAATCCCTACCCAACTCCAGCCAGGTTTTCTACCGCCCCAGTCAACAGATTTTAGCCCTCCATCCTTCTGCCTATCCATCCGCACTCTCTTCATCTCCTTCCACCATTTAGCCCTTGGTAAGCTTCTTGCCACCTTCTCATCACATCCTTCTTGCACTTTATAACCTGTAGGTTACATACTTCTTGCATCCTCTAGGTGGCCCCCATAAAGAGAATATATGCTTTGCATGCATACAGGGGACATTTACACTGCTTGCTATGTCTGTATAATATTCTATATGCAGACTTTGGGATTCTAGAGAACCTAAGATATGTGCATATGTAAGTGTGTTTGTTTCCAAATTCCTTGTAATCTTTCTAATGCAAAGAGAAGAATCAATATGCATGCAAATATACAGACATTGAAAACCAGTTTGAGTAGTAAGGCCCTGGCCCCCTCAGGATGTATGTTAATAATAACAGCTATTATTATTATGTATGTGTTTATATTAATATTAATTATTATATTATAACATATACAAATTAATGTCCAGAGATGGAACATCAACCACCTACACCTCTAGCTTTTTGCTGGAGTGGCAGAATTCAGTTGAGGTTCCCTACATCCCTGTCCTTTATTCTCTTACTCCTTATTAGTCAATGAGGAAAGTCAATTGACTTAACCAAGTTCATAGATCTAGTAAGTGACAGAAACAGGATTTGAGCCAAGATTCTCTGATGCCAGAGACAGTGTTATTCCTAGAATGCCACACTTCTCCCTCTGTTTTCTAGTCCTTTTTGTCATGTGAAAATGCTTTTTTGAACCTAAGTGGAAAACTTTTTTTTTTATATTTTGTCTTCTTAGATTTAGCCCAACATCCTATTCTGTCACGATTCTTTGGATCCTGACTTGGTCAACCAGTGCGGTAGCTATGCCTTCTTCCTTTGAGTCACCCCCCAATTCAGCAATAAGAACTTATATGTCTTCTATGTCACTGATGAAAATACTATGCCCGGGGTTGGACAATACAGTGCCAGGGACCCTCCTCCATTAGTAACCCCCAACTCAGGTTGATTGAAAACTCTTATTGACTGAATAGCCTTTGGGTCAAGTCCGAAACTACCTAACTGTGCTGTTGTCAAGAGCTCATTATTCTGCTTTGTCTTATACTTCTGAATTATTCATTGTAAGAGTGGGGGGGGGCAACAAAGTCTAGATCCTTTGCTTTCAGGTCCCCTTCAGCGTAGTTTTAGGGGTCAACTGGATAATTCTGAAATACGTACATACAGACTCTGTCTCTCTCTGATGGCACAGCAGATAACATTAAATTTGGCTTCAGTTACTCAACTAGTTCTATGCCCCTGGGCAGATCACTAAATCATTTTAACCTCTGTTTGCCTCAGTTTCTTCATCTTTCAAACGGGAGCAATAATAGCATCTATGCCCCAGGGTCGTTATGAGGATCAAATGAAATAATATTCGTAAAAGTGCCTGGAACATAGTAAATATTATATAAATGTTAACTACTGCATATGTATATATATATATATGTATATCATGTGTGTTGCATATATGTAAATACATATACAAATATATGTATATACTCTCTACATACACATACACTATATATACATACATATACACACAAACACATATATGTGTGTTCACTAACTTGTATATACATACAACTGAAATAAGTGACATCGAAAGTTTGAATCAGGTGCTTTTGTGGATGAGGACATTGGCATCTTGCTTGAATAAATGGGAATTCAATTTTGAAAGGACATACTACAATAATAAAACTGGTAGGAGATAAGTTTTTGATGGTCTAAAACTTCCACAGCTGGTGAAATATTTGCAAGAGTATTGGCAAGATATGATGATTCATTCTTTTAAGGAAAGAATTTAAGATACATCATTCCTTGGAGCAGACAAGGAATGCATTTGGTGAATGGATATCCTTTATTTAGAACTTCCTGGATGCCATGATATTTTCTTATTGTTCATAGCTCTTATAAATCGGAGAGGCCCAGTAGGCACAGAATCAGAAGGACCATAGTTCCAGTCCTGGTTCTGACTCATATTGGTTGTGTGACCTTGTGCTTCTCCTTGTACCAGGCAACTTTCTAATCCTGTTAAGTTGCTGAGCAGTCACTGGCCTGCATTAGTAGAGGAAAGTCTCTTACTTGTAGTTTTATTGGTTACTTTGGTATAGTTACCTATCTCAATGAAATTACAGGTTTGGTCCAAAAATAAAATCCATTTAAAAAATAAGCAGGGGGAACAGGTGGCAGCTGGGTGGCTCAGTGGATAGAGCACCATCCCTGGAGTGAGGAGGTCCTGAGTTCAAGTTTGAATTCAGATACTTACTAGTTGTGTGACCCTGGGCAAGTCACTTTATCTAGATTGTCTAAAAAAACCCCAACAACCCAGCTCAGACATGTACTTATGAAATATCCTATAACTTTAAAGCAGTTGTTTGATGCCATGTTATATTATCTCTTAACAATTAGGACAGTTAGGAGTTCCTAACTGGCAGTGACACCAGTCACAGAAACCTAATGTTCAAAATATATTGAATTGGTCTGAATATGGAATAAATATGGGCTATACTTCCTAAAAGAAATTCTCTTTGAAATGGGAAAAGGCAGGAAACAAGCATTTATTATATGCCTACTATGTGCCAGGCGCTGTGCTAAGCACTTTATGAGTAATATCTTTGCTATCACTGCTCCCATTTTACAGCTTAGGAAATTAAGAGAAATCAAGGTTAAGTGACTGCCTAGAGCTACATAGCTAATAAGTATCTGAGGAAGACTTTGAACTTGGGTCTTGTCTGTTCCAGGCCCAGCACCTTATCCACTGTGCACCACCTAACCGGCTTTTTTAACCCTTCTGCTTAATTAATTATTCTTGGCAAGATCGTCATCATCAATTCATGTCATTTCCACGTCTAGCTTTTTTGGAGGGGGTGGGGCATAATGAAACACCTCTTGCCCCCTTCTCTCTAGCCAGAATAGTAGTTCTCAGAAAAGAGGACAGCGGTAAGTAACATAACTTGTCTTCTGCTTAGGAATGGGTTTTTCTGTTTCAAAATTGGCCTGTCTCTTTAAAAGGTAGCTGGTTGTAATTTCAAGGCATGATTTTTGTCTCTAACCCTCAGGGGGAATGAAGGACAAGGCTATAGAAACTCAAATAAGAGGGCTAGTAATTGCATGAGATTGGATTATTTTAGCAATCTTGGGAAGGACATAAGGGTGCACAGGACTTCTGCTCAGACCTTCGTCTTCTGTCCTCTCTTCTCAGTTAGATGAGAGAGAGGAAATAACTCTATCATCCCTCTTGGGAGCTTGTGTGGCTTGATATCAAGGTGAAACCAACAGAATCTCAGACAGGTTTTGATTTACACTTTAATTCCATCTTCTTTCCCAGAATGCCTGTTTCAGTATCTTTAGGGTTATTTTTAAAAAGTTATGTTAAGAGGTTGGTGGGTTACTATTTTCCTAGAAATTTCCTTGAATGCTCATTCACATTATTAAAAATCTCCTTCCCTCCTCCCTCTCCCTCTCTCAAGCAAAGGTGTCTAATTGTTGAGTGGGATTTAGACCAAAGACTTAACTAGGAAGGGACCATTTGCACTTTGTCCTAGGGCAGAGAATTACTCAAGGGTAAACAAATTTGCCCCAAGATAGAACTGATTGACTAGAGTTTTATACTGCTGAGAAAGAGGTACGCTAAGAACCTGGTGTTGGGTTGGCGTGGAGCTGTGACAGGATGTGGAGAAGAGAGAGGAGAAGGATTCAACTGGAAGGTAGTTAGTTGTCTGGTTGCGTTCCTCGTTTAGAAGCAGAGGCTGGAAAGCCTACACTCTGGCCCAGCATAGGAATGCAAGGGAAGTCTGTGTTCTTGGTCACCTTCAATGCTAACAACAGTGTTCTGATTTTACAGAATGCTTCATCCTGGGGAGGGGGATCAGTAGGAGGATGAGTGACTCGCTATTGTTTTAAGGAAAATTGGGTGGTGGTAGCTGGGAGGTGGGAGGTAACTTTTTATTTTTTCCATTCAATTTTATTTTATTTTCAGTTCCAGATTCTCTTCCCTTCCCCTGCCCATTGAGAAGACAAGAAACCCCAAACTCATTACAGGTATAAAGTCATCCAAAAGAAACGTTCACATCAGCTGCGTTCTGTGTGCTTCAATTTGCGTTCCTCATCCATCACTTCTCTGCTTGGAGGTGGACAGCATTTTTCATCCTGAATCCTTTGGATCGTGCAGACTTACTTTGTTGAGCAGAGTTACTAAGTCTGTTAGAGTTGGTTATCTTTACAATACTGCTGTTATTATTTCAATTGCTCCGATACTGCTTATTTCATTTTGTATCAGTTCATATAAGTCTTCCCAGTTGTTTTTTTTTTAACCATTTGCTTCACTTCTTATAGCGCAATAATATTTCATCACTATCACGTACCACAACTTGTTCAGCCATTCCTCAAAGGATGGGCTTCCCCTCAGATTATAATTCTTTGCCACCACAAAATGAGCTGCTACAATTATTTCTGACTATATAGATCCTTTGCTTTTTCCTTTTATTTCTTTGAGGTATAGACCCAGCATTTCTGGGTCAAAGGGTATGCAGAGTTTAACAGCTTTTTGGACATAGTTCTAAATTGCTTTCCAGAATGGTTGGACCAGTCCACAGTTCTACCAACAGTGCATTAATATGTCTGTTTTCCTATATCCCCTCCAGTATTTGTCACTTTCATTTTCTGTCATCTTAGTCCATCTGACGAGTGTGAGGTAGTACTTCAAATTTGTTTAATTTGCATATTAATGATTTAGAGCATTATTTTTATGTGACTATTGATTGTTTTGATTTCTGGTTTTTTTTTTTGGAAAATTGGAGCTTGCTTTTTATTTATAAGTTTTACTTTGGAAAATGCATATTAACCAACATTACAAATAATCAAAAGGAAGGAAACCCATTGTAGATATGGCATTGTTTTACTCTGCAGGTACAGGATTACTGAAAAGATACTACGTACCAAGTGCCTGCTTCTTTAGAAGCAGATCAACTAATATTTTTTTTATATATTCTTTTTTTAAATTGAATATATTTAGTTTTCAGCATTGATTTTCACAAGAGTTTGAATTACAAATTTTCTCCCCATTTCTACCCTTCCCCCACTCCAAGATGGCGTATATTCTGGTTGCCCTGTTCCCCAGTCTGCCCTCTCCTCTGTCACTCCACTCCCCTCCCATCCTCTTTTCCCTTCCTTTCTTGTAGGGCAAGATAAATTTCTATGACCCATTACCTGTGTATCTTATTTTCTAGTTGCATGCAAAAACTTTTTTTTTTGTTTTTGAACTTCTGTTTTTAAAACTTTGAGTTCCAAATTATCTCTCCCACTCCCTTCCCACCCACCCTCCCTAAGAAGTCAAGCAATTCAACATGGGCTACATGCATATCATTATGTATAACCCTTCCACAATACTCATGTTGTGAAAGACTAACTATATTTTGCTTCTTCCTTTATTGCCCTTTATTGAATTTTCTCCCTTGACCCTGTCCCTTTTCTAAAGTGTTTGTTTTTGATTACCTCCACCCCCATCTGCCCTCCCTTCTATCATCCACCTTTTTTTATCTTCTTCCT
>CM053622.1:468577917-468589805 GCA_028646595.1 Phalanger gymnotis | reverse complement strand
TGATTTCTCATCAAGTCACTGGCTTCTACTTGCTCCAATCTATTTTTTAAGCTAGTATTTTCTTCAGTGGTCTTTTGGACCTCCTTTTCCATTTGGCTAATTCTGCCTTTCAAGGCATTCTTCTCCTCATTGGCTTTTTGGAGTTCTTTTGCCATTTGAGTTAGTCTATTTTTTAAGATGTTATTTTGTTCGGTATATTTTTCAGTATTTTTTGAGTCTCCTTTAGCAAGTCATTGACTTGTTTTTCATGGTTTTCTCTCATCCTTCCCATTTCTCTTCCGGATTTTTCCTCTACTTCTCTAACTTGCTTTTCCAAATCCTTTTTGAGCTCTTCCATGTCCTGAGACCAGTTCATGTTTTTCTTGGAGGCTTTTGTTGTAGGCTCTTTGACTTTGTTGATTTCTTCTGGCTGTATGTTTTGGTGTTCTTTGTCACCAAAGGAAGATTCTAGAGTCTGAGACTGAATCTGGGTGTGTTTTTGCTGCCTGGCCATGTTCCCAGACAATTTACTTGACCCTTGAGTTTTTCAGCGGGATATGACTGCTTATAGAGTACAGAGTTCTATGTTCCAAGCTTAGGGGGATGTGCCAGCTCTGCCACGCCAGTACTCCTCCTTCCCCAAGTACCCCCAACCAGGCCTGGACTTAGATCTTCAGCAGGCTCTTCACTCCTGCTCTGATGCACCACTTAATTCCTCCTACCAAGTGGGCCTGGGACCAGAAGCAACTGCAGCTGTAGTTTTGTAGCTGCCCCACCTCCGCTGCCCCAGGGGCGGTGGCTGAACCGCAAACTCTATCCTATTCTGCAGCAGCTTCTCCTACTAACCTACTCTGTTGTCCTTGGTGTTTGTGCGTTGAGAAGTCTCGTAACTGCCACTGCTCACTGATTCAGGGCACTAGGGCCTGCTCCACCTGGCTCCTGGTCTGGTTGGTCCTTGCCGCCCACATTGGGCTCTGCTCTGCTCCCCTCCCCTCCCTGCTCCATGCGGGATAGACCTTACCAAGAGACCATCCAGGCTGTCCTGGGCAAATGTCCTGCTTTCCTCTGCTCTTTTGTGGGTTCTGCAGTTCTTCTCTGTTGTCTTTGGTGTTTGTGAGTTGAGAAGTCTGGCAACTGCCACAGCTCACTGATTCAGGGTGTTAGGGCACGCTCCACCTGGCTCCTGGTGTCGTTGTTCTGCACAGCCCATGCTGGGCTCTGCACTGTTCCGCTCTGCTCCACTCTGCTCCCAGCTCCATGTGGGATAGACCTTACCCAGAGACCATCCAGGCTGTCCTGGGCTGGCTTCCCTCTGCTATTTTGTGGGTTCTGCAGTTCTAGAACTGGTTCAGAGACATTTTTTATAGGTTTTTGGAGGGACTTGGTGGGGAGCTCACACTAGTCCCTGCTTTCCAGCCACCATCTTGGCTCTGCCCCCTGATTTCTGTTTCTTAAAACTGCCTATTCATATCCTCTGGCCATTTATTGATTGAGAAGGAAGACACCGTTAGATATAGTGCAAGGCAATGGAAGGGACACAATGCTTTCATCCCTGCTGGACTTTCCAGATCTTGTAGAAAGAAAACCCACTTTGTATAATTTGGAGTTCATCTATGTCCATAGTTATAAGCCAAGGCAATGAGAAGCATTGATTGTCTCCATGAAGTTTTTGGATTACTTTCCATAGGTAACGTAAAATATGTTGGGGAAGAAAAATGTCATCCTGAATTTACAAATGATCATAAGGTACCTTTGTGATTAAGAGTGTGTGTGTGTGTGTGTGTGTGTGTGTGTGTGTGTGTGCGTGTGTTTCAGTGGAAGAGAGACAGAGACTTTCTAATATGCTAATTTGCCCTTAACCTCCAGAGACTGAAAGAGGTCAAACTCCTTTTTTGGTTGTCCTTGAACAAGGATTGGGCAAAAAATGGGAGTAGACATGACTGTGCATTTTCATTGGAATAGATATATTCCAATGAACTTAAAGTAACTTCCTCATATTATATTCCTCTCTCTCTTTCTCTCTCTCTCTCTCTCTCTCTCTCTCTCTCTCTCTCTCTCTCTCCCTCTCTCTCTGTTTTTCTATCTCTCCTTCTTCCCTAACGTACAGTACTTTTGCCTTTGAAATCCTGGGGATTTTGATTTTCCTCCTAATCTTTGCATTATTCTGCCTCTCAAAGTTCCCCAGAATCTGGGGTTGCAAAGCAGAGCTAGGTTGAAATTGTGGTGGGCTACACTGTGAAGGGAGGTGGGGTTTCCTTCAAGGAATCCTGGTTCCTTTCAGGCTCAAGGCTGCAGAGATGAAGGGAAAATTCTTCCACAGGTCTAGGAATTTTTGAGGCCTCTCACAATATCCTGCCCCAGGAAAGGGGTGGGGGTAGGAGTCAGAGAGAAGGATGCAGAGAAAAGACTCAGCACCTGAGATCCTCATGGAAGGTCATACCTTCCCTCTGCCTCTCTCATCCCAGGACTTTTATTTTCTTGAAAGATTCAACCTCTCACGCTATGAAAATTTCCCCAATGAGCATACATGGGACTGATGGAGGTGGTAGCGTTAGTGTTGTAGTGAACTTAGGAAGTGCGTTAGATTGGAAAGATATGTTTAGTTTCTTGTTCTGAGGTCTGAGACCAGAGAGTTTGGGTCTAGCAGGGATTTTCTACTATTTCTGCATGGACCTTTTGAGGGAGTCAAATTTCCATAATCTGGCTGAAATGCAATGGTTTAGGATCTAAAAGAATTGTATTTGAGGACAATTCTGAGCACTAATTCTGTCTAAAATGAGAAAGCTGGACAAGGCACTCTCTAAGGGCTCTTCTGGCTCTAAGATCCTATGACATTTATGAGATTTGAGGTGCATTTGACTCCAACTCAGTTCAGCCTCAATTTAAGTAAGACTCTAATCTTGAGCAAGTCTCTCCTCTTTGGGGCCTCACTTTTTCTCCTTTGTAAAAGGAAGATAACATATTACATCATCCCAACTCCAATATTATACTCAGAATAATTTTGGAAAATTGACTTCAAGGTTTCTTCCAGATTTCTCTCCAAACATACCGTTTTCTGTAGGAGTTCTTACTCCCCCATCCTCAACCTCTACTTCTGGTAATCAGACTTCTTGGATACCAAATAAGAAGAAAAATGACCTTAGCAAATGGTTATCAAGGATAACGTATTGTTGTTACTGTCCATCCTCTGTTTTTGAAGAGAACCAATGACATCATGGGGTCATGTCTTGTCCTGACTTGCACATGAATTACATTTAAGTGAGGCAGAGTTGCAAAAGGTCATCAGTCTCTCTCTTCCAGAGTCATTGTAGTTCAGTTGCAAGACAAAAGTCAGGATGACTGTCAATGGCCTGGGATGCAGTGGATGACCTTGATGTCTTTGATGTCTAACCAAGCTGCTTTAGATGCCTTCATGGCCTTTAGAACAAATTGTTCTTATTCAGCTACTCCACTGGATAATGTCTTCATGCGGTTGGGGTAGATTCCCTCCAACTCACTGATGAGTTTGAAGTCTATTGATTACCGTCAACTTCGTTTAGCGCATCTACTGAGATGGTTCACTGGGAGGGGCTGCTAAGTGCTACAATCTCTTGGAGTCACAGGTCAGAGTTAGGTGAAGATGGGCATCAAAGGTGGATAAGCAGCCCTGAAAAGGGCTTAGCAAGCCTTCATACCACAGGTGCTCATCCTTCCTCCATATCTCTGTCTCTATCTGTCTATCTGTCTACCTATCTGTCTGTCTGTCTATCTGCCTGTCTATCTGTCTGTCTGCCCATTTGTCTATCTATCTATCTATCTATCTATCTATCTATCTATCTATCTATCTATCTATCTATCTATCTCTATGTATCCCATCAAGAATAACTACTTTAAATAGAAAACTATCAAAGAGTATTGGAGAAGGAGCATTGGCTTTGGAGTCAGAAGGCCTAGATTCCAGGCTTACCTGTGGGACTTTGAGCAAGTCCCTTACCCTTCTTGGTCCTCAGTTTAATCATCTTTAAAATGAGTAGAATGTACAATATTGCCTCCAATGTCCTTTCCAGGTTAATGACTCTATGATTGGGAAGGGGAAGCCAATTTTTCTTCTGATGGTGTCTTCATTATTGTGGGGTTTTTGTCTGTTTACCAGCCCACTCCCAACTGAGGATACCTCATATACTGATTGCCCTGGGTATGCTTTGAAGTGCTTCCCCCAGCAAATATATCTAGATATCACCCTGGTTCATTCTATCACAACATCATTAGCCATTTGCTTAATAGAATGCTAAAAAGTTGCTGGCTAGGAAAGAGAGTTAATTGTATATCTAAATCCCTTCTGAGACTAGCATTGTTCTGAAGAATGACTGATTGTAGCCTATTCTCAGGATTTACAAGAAACAAATTTTTGAGAAAGGTACAATCTATATTCAGACTAATATGGTGCAAAGATTGGGCTTGAGGGTTAGCTAGAACACTCCATAAATATATGAATGAGAAAATGTATCTTTAAACTGATTGGCTTTGGGAATATGGGAGAGGAGTGATTGGAGGCAAGAGAATACACATGAATTATGCCAACTTTACTCACGTACTTTTCCATTTCATTCAAAAAAATGGAAATGTTGCAGGAAAGTAGAAAACATTCCAGATTATTTGTATATGTTTTTAAGAGGCTTTTACAAATTTAGTCACTTCATTAATTTAATCATGTGAACATGCAGTCTAAGTTGATCTGTTTGTAAGTCATAATATATACAATTTTAGGGATGACAAGCCCTGGGCAGATTTTGGAAGGGAGTGTGTGTTTTTTTTCTATTTCCATGAACCAAAGAAATTGATTATAAATATTTATTTCCCCCCCATTTATCTTTTCTGACCTTTTATATCATTGCTCTGGACGCGTAATGGGCTTCCTACCAATGGGGAAGGAGCACTAGAACTTTGGGTTCTTGTTCTGAAAATAATACTATGGAGAACACAAAAAATACACTGATTTTTGTTCTGGAACAGTTCTAGACAAACCCAAAATTTTGGTTCTAACAATCAAAATATCCTTTTAATTCCCCCCATTCCTCTCTAGGACCTCACAAATTGATGTAATGATGTGATATCATTTTTAGAAACAATCTTGAAGAAAGGTGGCTAGAAATTACCATTTCAAGATAATTTAACAATATTTTGGCTTAATAGTCATCATAAAGCTGTGTTCTCACAACTAAATGAAATAGGCCTTAGGTAAAGAGACGTAGGTGTTAACTGTAACCCAATGTGCTACAAACATCTGTGGAGTGTTAAATAAAGGATAAAGTTTAAGTGTCTCTTTGAATTAATGAATTCGTATAATGGACAAGTAAGGGATCATACCCTGTGGTTCTTCAATAGACCATATATTTTCAGTGCATGCTTTATGACATCAACCGCATTTAATACTGACTACACTTCAATCTGAATAAGTAAATTCAACCTAGTTGAAATATTTATTGCTTTTGGTCACTTGGCCACCACTTTAGCATTGTTCTAAACTCATTAACTTCTGACCCTCCCCAGTCTAGAGGGACTTGTTGCTCAAAAGATAATTAATTCCTAGATTGGTGAAAGCTTCCCATACATAATTCAAGTAGGAATCATTCAGGATAAGATATAAATAGATATATAGGCTGCTGAAGTTTCAATTTATGATTTCAGCTCATTCTTTAAAATGAAATGACCCTAACTCTTTTACAAAGATGCTAAGCATTGTATCCTACCAGAGACTATTCACTTAAAATTTATTGGTCACTTTGTCTTTTTATATCACAATCATTTCTCAATTTACTTCCATCGAACCCTCTCTTTTACACTGATACATGACTTGTTGAGCCAACAATAATTTTGATAAAATTTCATTTTTAACAGCAATGGACATGCACTTCCTCTGACACTAGACTCAATGATGTAATTGCATTGAGATGGCTTCCTCATTTTAGGTAGTTCTCTATTAGTTTAATGCTAAATTTTGTGGTATAAAATGTCCATTTTATTGATCTATTTTGTCATGATTTAGTTCTATGTTTTTTCAAAAATGAATTATTTCGAGTTCATGTGCAAAAATTGTAAAGAACACAATACAGTGACTATTAAAGATACATAAAATATTTGTGCTAGGAAATCAAGTATTCTAAGGATCATTCCCAGCCACAGTAAGAGGATCTTCCACACTAAAAAGTACAAAGAAGAGAAATTGCAGTCAGAAACAAAGAGCTATCTCCTCCCACCAAGAACTTAGAAATGTTTGATGCAAAATAGCCTAATTAATCCTCAGAAAACAAGCAAAGACCTTTAGAGTGAACTAGCAGCTGGATGAAGTAGTTATCGATTCTTCAAAAGGGCAGTATAGAGCTTTCTGAAGTTGGAAACACCATGAGAAGACCATTAAAAAATCAGTTGCTTATCATTATTATGAATGGATATACTAGTAATAGACAAGACAATACATACATTTTGGTACTGAAGACTGAAAAAAGATAATTTTTACCGATGAAACTTATTTTTCCACTCAAGTCTATACAAAAAGTGTTTTCAGAAGTCCAGTGAAGCCTATACGATCAGGGCATGTTCATCAGACTCTAAGACAACCACCTCCCAAGCTGTTTTGAGAATTTTTTTTTATTTCTATTAGGTCTGAAAGTTTTGTCCTTAGTGAGAGAATGATAAAATCTGATAAATATATTGATAAACTGATAAGCAGAATTATTTTGGAATAGTAGAAATTTCCAAGCATAGGTAGACCGCTGCAACATGACCTTTCATTATGCCATAAATCATAAAAGGCAAATAAATATGTCCAAAAATGGAGATAAAACATGATGCAGTGTCTTGGCAACTTGTCTGATTTAAACCCTGTTAAAATCTGATAGGCTATAATCAAGATTAGACTTGGAATAATTATAATATTTTATTTTGTCCTTTTTACTTTCTTCATTTCTACACAAAACACACACAGCAGCAACAACAACAGCAGAGAACAGTTAAGCAAAACCAACTGACAAAATGACTTCATTTTACTCCTTTACTTCATTTATTGCATTAGTACATTTTACTGCTTCTGAGAATAGGGATGTGTATTTCCTTATCTCTCCTCTAGGGTCATTTCATTTCTTAAGCATTTCTAACCTTTTAAGATAAAATTCTAGGCAGATTTCTTTTTTAGAAAAGGTCCTTGCCTTCCATATTTCTTATTACTCATAATGCATAAAATGAAACTTATTAAGTGTGTTGGTAATTACATAACAACTATGGGGAGTTTTTTCTTGAGGAGAGACTAAAGGCACTTGTAGTACCAAACAAACAATGCATGTTACAACAGTCTTTGCCTTCTTTGAAGGGGGATAATGTTCATTTCGTGTGTACTAAGATTTTTTTTTCATTGTAAAATCACTCTCACAGAAAGGGAGGGGGCATAAGCTATGTGCAGCATGTTGGGAACTTTGAACTGGGTGGAGCCAATAGCATAAAAGTGGGCATGGGTCTAATGTCTACTGACCAAAAGAGGAGTTTGTCCTCACTGCTGGGCCACTAAGAAGAAAGCTAGGAGGGGCTATCAGAGGTTGCAGGATTAGAACTAGACCATATTTTCAGTATAGAAAAATAAACCTTTTGGAAAAGCCAAGTTCACCAAGGGTCTGAAGGGCACCTAGTCTTGTGGCATATGGACCCTGAAGGGATCTGAGTATAGATTTTAAGGAGGATATGATCTGGGATAGGAAAAAAAATCACACCCTTATTTCAATATTATTTATTTCCTTTGTATTTCTATTTATTTAAAAACAGTATTCTAGGTAGGAAAGTACAATTCACCATATTGTCAAAGGGGTATATGGCACATAAAAAAATTAAGAACCTCTAGTCTAAGTTATTATTTTGAAGAGGAAACCAAGGCAGAGAGAGCCACGACAAATCTTGGAATTTTGCATGGGGTAGACCAACTAGAAAGAGAATTGGGAGGAATGAACAGAGAGGGTAAGAAGAAAAGGAAGAAAAAGAGAGGAAGAAGGGGGGCGGTATGAGGGGAAGAGGGAGAGGACCTTGGCTCTCCCAGGCCCAGAGTACTATTAGAAGGAAGGTGAAAGAGGCAAAGACCTAAAGATTCAGCGAGGTGGGGATGGGGTGAAAGTCTGAATGATCAGAGAGAGAAGAGCCTTTCTCACCTAGAGGCTAATGTAGATTGGTTGGCCTTCATTCTTGAAAAGGACCAACATGACATCACTATGCTAGAGTCAAGTTTCAATGTGTCCAACTATGGCTGATCAGACCAATACAAGTTTGGAATGCTCTGCCTCAAGTTGAGCACAAATAGTCTGTGTGAACATTTGGAGTGGATACTCTAAACTTTCACATCCTGCATTTCCTTTGAACTGTTTCAATTCTACTTTGCTCATAGAGCACAGCACTTCCTCTGATGTGGGTACACCATGCTGAGTAGTCCTATGCCAGTGTCTCCTATGTCATAAAATCAGTGTCTCTGCTAAGGTCTCATTTTTAAAGCATAGAGAACTGAATCAAATTTATAAGAATACAAGTCATTCTCCAATTGATAAATGGTCAAAGGATATGAATAGGCAGTTTTCAGAGGACAAAATTAAAGCTATTTATAGTCATATAAAAAATGCTCAAATCACTATTGATTAGAGAAATGCAAATCAAAACAACTCTGAGGTATCACATCATACCTATCAGATTTGCTAATGTGACAAAGGGGGAAAATGATAAATGTTGGGAAAATGTGAGAAAATTTGAATGCTAATTGCATTATTGGTGGAGTTGTGAACCGATCCAAGTATTCTGAAGAGCAATCTGGAATTATGCTCAAAGGGCTATAAAACTGTACATACCCTTTGACCCAGGAATACCACTGCTAAGTCTGTACCAAAAAGAGATCATAAAAATGGGAAAAGGACTCACACGTACAAAAATATTTATAATAGCTCTTTTTGTGGTGGCCAAGAATTGGAAATTGAGGGGACATACATCAATTGGGAAATGGCTGAACAAGTTGTGGTATATGAATGTATTGGAGTACTATTATATTATAGGAAATAATTAGCAAGTAGACTTCAGAAAAACCTGGAAAGATTTACATGAACTGATGCAGACTTATATGAACTGGTAGAACCAGGAGAACATTGCACACAGTAACAACCACATTGTGTGATAACTGTCCGATAGACTCAGCTCTTCTCAGCAATGCAAGGATCTAAGACAACTCCAAATGACTCATGATGGAAAATGCCATCTACATCCAGAGAAAGAACTTTGAAGTCTGAGTGTGGTTGGAAGGATACTATTTGCTCTCCTTTTGATTTGTTGTTTTGTTTTGTTTCTTTTTTTCATGGTTCCTCCCCTTAGTTCTAATTCTTCTTTACATCATGTGAAAATGTGTTTAATATGAATGCATAAGTACAGCCTTTATGAGACTGCATGCTATCTTGGTGAAGGGAAAGGAGAGGGATGGGGAGAAAATTTGAAACACAAAATCTTAAGAAAGTAAATGTTGAAAACTAAAAATAAATAAGTAAATTTTGAATTTTTTTTAAGAAGGAGAGCAATGAGGGGAAAGGATGGATTTAAGGATAATAAGGCCTAGTTCCCTACTGGTGGCATGTAGGACTACAATTCATTCTTAAAATAATTGTAAGCTTTTAAACTTCCCCCTTGGTTATTGCATCCATTTAGTATAGAATTCCCCAAAGGATATAGTATAAAAAAGAAAGGAAAGAAGGAAGGAAGGAAGGAAGGAAGGAAGGAAGGAAGGAAGGAAGGAAGGAAGGAAGGAAGGAAGGAAGGAAGGAAGGAAGGAAGGAAGGAAGGAAGGAAGGAAGGAAGGAGGAAGGGAAGGAAGGTAGGAAAGAAGGAAGGAGGGAAGGAAGACAGGAAGGAAGGAGGGAAGGAAGGAAGAAAAGAAAAACTATAGAAACAGCCAAGCAATGTTTCCAGGGAGGAGGGGGCAGACAAAGGGAAAAAAATCACTGTTTTCAGTCATAGCCTAAGTGGAGCTATAGGCAATTCAGGTCAGAGAAGAAGATCAATCATTAAAGATGGTTAAACACATTAGACGATAAGGTGGACTGTGAGGACAATGTGCCACAATGGCCCAATGTCAAGTAAATAAACTATTGCATGAAGAAATGAAGTCTTTAAGTTTTTAGCTGTTTCCAATAAAATTTGGTACTTAAAAGGATAAGACATTCTGTGGTGAGGGTCATCTTTTTGAATCTGGTATGACTTGGCCTCAATTGTTTCCAAATTTCTTTGTTCATCAGTTTGCTACAGTGCATTTATATGGCCACCCTTAACATCACCCTTTAATAGTCTCAGAAAATAAGTGAGCTTTAATTGGCCTGAGACATTAGATTATCTGGTAGGGTTAGCACTTATCTTAATAATTCAATTCATTCAATTAACAGTTGCTAATTGTAGGCTCTGCAGAAAGCACGCTGCTATGTTCTGGAAGGGCCTCAAAGACAAATAGGATTTCTTTCTGTTCATAGAGCTTATTGTCAAGTACAGGGTATGACATATACATAGCTAATATGGTAATGCATTAGAAAGCTACCAAAATGAATAGCTGGTGAAGCACAAGTAGGAGCAGTGGATTGTGGAGGGGAGATCAGGCAAGACTTTATGGAGGACATAATAGTGAGCGATTACCTAGCACTTCAAGGTTTACATCTCACTTTACATATGTTATCCTACTTGATCTGCAGCACAGTTCTGTGAAGTAAGTGCTATTATCATCTGCATTTCATGGATAAGAAAACTCAGGCTTAGAGGGTCTTGTAGCTAAGTGTGCGGGGCAGAATTTGAACTCAGATCTTTTAACTAAGGACTTCAAATACAGCACTCTTTCTACTGTGTGTGTGTGTGTGTGTGTGTGTGTGAGAGAGAGAGAGAGAGAGAGAGAGAGAGAGAGAGAGAGAGAGTAAGAGAGAGAGAGAAAGAGAGACAGAGAGAGACACAGAGAGACAGGGAGAGAGAGAAAGAGAGAGATGGGAGGAGGAGACATGGATAGATAGATGACAGAGCCTTGAGCAAGCGCTTATTATATCCCAGGCATTGTGCTAAGTGCTCAGGATAAAATTATAAGGAAGCCCAATAAACTCTGACCTCCAAGATTTTTCCTTCTGAGGAAAGACAGCGCAGAAAAGGGAAGCTGGGAAGGACAGGTTTGCACACTATGGTATGGACTGGAAATGGTGGTCAGGAAATATCATGGAGGCTGACTCTGGGCAAGATAAGATGAAAGCTGTTGGAATTGTATTGGAAATGGTGATGGGAAGTGATTTGAGTTGATATCCAGAAAATGGTTAGAAATTGAACAGATTTGGAAGGTGGAGAAGGAAGGTATTTTAGACATAGGGAACCAATTAACAATATTAGTTACCTAAAAGAGAATATGATAAAGAGGTACTAAGATATAAAGAAGGTACATTTCAGTGAGAACAAAGAGGTCCAAAAGAACAGTGTGTTAGAACTAAAGGTAACTTTGATGTTCTCAAGTGTGATCTCTTTCTTTCCTTCCTTCCTTCCTTCCTTCCTTCCTTCCTTCCTTCCTTCCTTCCTTCCTTCCTTCCCTCCCTCCCTCTCTTTTCTTTCTTCCTTCCTTCCTTCTTTTCTTTCTTTCTTTCTTTCTTTCTTTCTTTCTCTCTTTCTTCCTTTCTCTCTCTCTTTCTTTCTTCCTTCCTTCCTTCCTTCCTTCCTTCCTTCCTTCCTTCCTTCCTTTCTTCTTTTCTTTCTTTCTTTCTTTCTTTCTTTCTTTCTTTCTTTCTTTCTTTCTTTCTCTCTTTCTTCCTTTCTCTCTCTCTCTCCCTTCCTTCCTTTTTTCTTTTCTTCTTTTCTTTCTTTCTCTTTCTTTCTTTCTTTCTTTCTTTCTTCCTTCCTTCCTTCCTTCC
>CM053622.1:468560469-468577817 GCA_028646595.1 Phalanger gymnotis | reverse complement strand
TTCCTTCCTTTCTTTCTTTCTTTCTTTCTTTCTTTCTTTCTTTCTTTCTTTCTTTCTTTCTTTCTTTCTTTCTTTCCTTCCTTCTTCCTTTCTTCCTTTCTTATACTATAACCTTTGGAAACTAAGGAAACTGAGTTCAGAAAGATGAAGCGTCTTGGGAAGGTTACAATGATAGTAAGTCATAGGACTGGGACCTAGAAGCACCCTATTGCCCACCTTTGTTGCCACTTCTAGAACCTCAAATCTATCAAGACAACATGACACCTTCATTCTGACTTCATTGTGATGGTTTTTTTTTTGGAGGGGGGAAGGCAGGGCAGTTGGGGTTAAGTGACTTGCCCGAGGTCACACAGCTAGTAAGTGTGTTAAGTGTCTGAGGCCGCATTTGAACTCAGGTCCTCCTGACTCCAGGGCCGGTATTCTACTCACTGAGCCACGTAGTTGCCCCCATTATGATGGTTTGATACCAAGACATCAGTTTTATAGATTTCACTGCCTCATGAGTCTTGGACAATTGATGCACTTGATAGGAATTTAGCAGAGATGGTGTTTTAGGTTTATGACCTGTATCAGTAAGGCAAGATTCATGACCTTGAGGATGACCATGAACGTGCCTGAATAGTTCGGAATTGCAAAGTATGAAAAAACTCTCTATGTAGAAGGCAGAGAAAGTATAAGATTTATTTAGACTCTAGAGGATAAAATCCCAAGACCAATAACCCCAATTCAATGTAGCAGTAATTATATTCCAAAACCAGTATGCCCACCTCAATGTGGCAACAAGGAAATTATAATACAGTATTATAGCAAGGAATCAAGTCACCTTGTAACCTTCCCCCCCGCTAGGGCCTTTCTGTAAACAATCACTCCTGAATCCTAACTCTCGGCTCAGCTGTCTCTTCTGCAATTCTGTAGAGTCTGGTTCTCTCCGTGTCTGCTCTTCAGCGCACTCTTGATGTCTGGTGCCTTAGTGGCTTCTTCTCACTTCTGCTGCACTTTTCAGTTCTGTCCCTCTTCCATTCTGCTTCTCTCACAGTCCAGGTTCTCCTTATATACAGTCCTAGCCAGCATCTGATTGGCTAGAACTCAGGTCTCTGATTGGCTGAATTCTTGATTGACTAGAACTCAGTACACATAACATTGGCTCTGGTCTCAGCAACTCCCCTTAGGGCCTCTAGGGCTTCACACCAAAATGGACTTTGTACTGGGTACAGGAGAGGCTTTAGGCCTACTTACAAACAAGGATATAACCCAGCTTTCCCACCTAGCCCTAC
The DNA here is from genome assembly GCA_028646595.1 of Phalanger gymnotis. Lineage (NCBI taxonomy): Eukaryota > Metazoa > Chordata > Mammalia > Diprotodontia > Phalangeridae > Phalanger > Phalanger gymnotis. Next base: position 468,576,543 of record CM053622.1, on the reverse strand, counting down.
CTGAGGCCCATTGAAAGGGTGGGGAAGATCTCTGATCACATTAATAAGACATGACCCAAGCTCTTCTGGCATCATTTTATTGAATAAAATTTCCCCTCAGTTTTCCTAAACTAAGACTTCTTGACTCCAAGCCCAGTGATAATCGCTCTACTAGTTATGAAGGGTTTGAAGCATGAAGCACAGCCAGACCACTTGCGTGAGGTTTTAGGGCACCTAAAGCAAGCAGGGGACATGATGAAGATGACATTGGAGCCTTTTCTTTTGAAGGCGGTAGCCCAGAGATGCCTGGTAGCTGAATAAGATGCCAAAGACAAATGACCTTTCCTTAGGTATAAAATGAGATAATTATCTATCCTTAAGGATAATTCTAGGTCAAAATGAACTCAAATCCTCAACTTATGGAAGGAATATTTTTCATTACACCTACAGTTCCTAATGAATCTAAACTCATAGCAAGGCCCTTTAAGATTGTTTTTGCTGTTGTTCAGTCATTTCAGTGGTGTCTGATTCTTCTTGACCCCATTTGAGGTTTACTTGGCAAAGATACTGGAGTAGTTTGGCATTTCCTTCCCTGGCTCATTTTACCAATGAGGAAACTGAGGCAAACAGAGTTAAGTGACTTGCCCAAGGTCATGCAATTAGTAAGTGTTTGAGGCCAGGTTTGAACTTGGGAAGAGGCATCTTTCTGACTCCAGGACCAGCAATCTATCCACTGTGCCATCTAGCTGCCTTAGAATTCAGCAGGTGCTTCATAAATGCTTGCTTAATTAATTGAATGAAGTCTGGAAATAGGATTCTTTTTCTTATCATTTTTCTGCTGTCCAGTTTCTCCTTCATTTGTGAAATGAGGCCTTTGATGTCAATGGAAAGAGCATATTTAAAAATACACAACTCCCAAAATCCAAATTATGAATCACAAAATCCAAATTATTAGGATGTTAGACAAGGCTGCCCTTCTTTAAGATTAGGAATCTGTAACTCTCAAAGGTGATTCTTGACAATATTAGTAATATCCATTATGCAGTTTGAAGTCTCTGCACCTTCTGAATCTTCCATTCAGGCTTCATGGTTAAGTTAAAAAGATATTTATCTTAATATAGAGAGAGACAAAGTAATAGAAGGGAGAGTCCTCTGGCTCTGGAGTCAGAGTACCTGAGTTTAAACCCTACCTTTGACATGTATCATCTGAATGACCTTGGGAAAATCATTTTACTTCTTTGGGCCTCCCTCTCAACTGTAAAATGGAGGCTTTGGACCAGATGGCTTCTGAGGTCCTTTCCAGTTCTGAATATATGATCCTATGGCATTACCAATATTAAAATCTTTTCAAATTCTATGCCAGCTTCCCTGACCATCCATTCATTGTGGACACTGCTTGGAGAAGGGATTTGAGGGCTCAATTAACTTCTCCTCCCAGCCAGCAGCTCTAGGGATCTTTTAACAAGAGGCCAATGGGATGATGTGGTGGGAGGCTGAATTTCACTTAATAAAATAAACATGACTTTCCTCAAGAGAAAGGGGTTATTTAATGAGGATTTAGAAACATATGGACTTTGGAGGGGAATTTCTAGATCAACACCAACATTTACATAATCAAAAGTGACTCCTTTAAATGAAGAATATAATTCCTAACAATAAAAGCAAAGCCGAGGATGCACAAATGTTCTTGCAAAGATGGAACTGAGCTACAAATTGGTATCTCTCCTAGGATCCTGCTGAGCTTGCTTATTGGTATGACGTCTCACAGCCTACAAACTCCAGACCAATCAGGGAAGGAGAGAGATAAAGAAGGAAGGAGAAGAGAGAGTGAAAAGGAAAGATGGAGAGACAAAGAGCAGAAAGGCAAAGACAGGCAGGCAGAATGAGAGATAGATCAACATTTATCCTGTATACAGATGCATGTAATTTTGTGCACAGTCTCCCTCATTAGTGGGCATCTTGAGAGCAGGAACTCTTCCCATCACCTAGCATAGTGTCTGGCACATAACAGACACTTAATAAACATTTATTGACTGACTAAATGATAAACGTGGACCAGAGAGTACAAATACATTTAAGAGAATGGTCATGCACATCTGGCAGTTCCCCCAGTAAAGAGACAGAGCTTCCTAAAGCTCCTTCTACTTCTAGTGTGGTAAAAGCATTTCTCTTCCCTTCAGTCCCTGGTCTGTTCCTCAGCTGCCTCTCAGAATGAAAGACAGAACAGTATTTTCTACATTCCAAGTTCTATACCAGATTTGAAAATCATTGTGGACATTGCTCTGTCATAAGAAGCCAATGTGCTGGAAATGATCATACAGATATGCCTGTTAACAACAACAGCAAAAGCAAACAAACCAAAAAACTGTCCCCTGAGTATAGGCACATGACTCATTGCTGAACCCTTTTCTGAGATGTTCTGTTCTGGTTCAAACTGAAGATATATGTGTTTGTGTGTATATGCTCAGAGGGAGCACAGGCACATGTCCTTGTCAATGACAACATCGCCAAGGTTAGCTAACCAAGCCTTAAACCCAATTCACTCTGGAGCTCATAGTTTGGACAATAGTTCTCTCCCCTCCTAGCACAAAGGTATTGTAAATACTAACTAGTAACTGCTTTTCTTTTGGCCAGGAACCCTGAGGGTTTTCCCCTCCCAGTTCAATGATTTTTTTTTTTTGAGTTTTTGATTAAAGGGGCCATCCCTCGATTAACTTCTTAAAGAGCCCTATTCACTGAGTGGGGTTATTCACTCTAAGTGAGAACGTGAAAAGACCTTAGCCTGAAAGGGCCAGGGTCTGCCAAAGCATCCTGGGACATCTCTAGTTGTCCTAGTGACTATCTGGACATTGGACCCAGATGGCTCTAGAGGAGAAAGTGAGTCTGGTGACCTTGCACAGCCCTCCCTCACTCAAATCAAAGTCAACTGCAAGTCATGTCATCATCTCCCTGATATCACAGTCCTCTTTGAGAACAAAGGACAAATACAACAGCCAAGGTTAGCTAAGAAGGCAGGCTACTAATGAGGTGATAGCGCCAGAAGTCTCATCTGTGGAATTCTTTTCCAGACTCAATTTGCTTCCCACATCATTGTCTCTCATTCCATTTTAAGAAAGTGCTCAGTTTCTTGTCAGAAGTTGGTGCCTTTCTCTTCCATTGGGTGGCCACATTATGCTTATTTTTATCATTAAAATGCATCATTTGAAATAACAACATCCACACAAAATTGAAAGAAAAAGCTTGCAAAGCAATATTTCCATGATGGGTTGTTTGTATAAAGTAGAAAAGTTTACCAGCTAAACTGCTACGTGGGGAATATAGAATTCTCACTCCCTTTCTTCTGGCCCTTACCTTTGGAATGTGTATGTTTCCAGTCTTTTGCCACCTTTCTCATTCTTCTATCAGGCACACTCTGCTCTGTAATCACTGCCCTTGACAGTGCTCATGTATCCTAGGTGTTGGAGGTAGGAGGATAGATCTATGAGTAGTCTTAGAATAGAACAAAGGGAAAATGAACAAAAGGGTCACCTAGGTCTATACCAGATAGCGACTGTTGTTAGGCTAGCATTTTGACCAGGAGAAAAGTGGAACTGGACTCATGTTTTTTAAAACCTGCCTTGGGAAACTTATAAAAAAATTTTTTTAAAGACCTTTTTTTTCCTCCTCTAGCTGCAGAGGCCCACAGCGAGCCCAGTAAGTTCAACATACAGGAATTCTATTGTTTTTCACTCTGTTTTTCTCTTTCTCCCTGTGTACCTTGCTGGTCACTGCCTCCTTCTCTGTCTTTATGTTCAAAGTAATGAAGCACAAACAATGATGACCAACTTATCTTAAGCCAGCATTTAGTGATAATTAAACAGAAATGTTATGAAACTGTAAAGAGCAGATTTGGATTTAACATGACAACGGTGAGTGGAGGAGGCTCCATGGAGTTCCAAGGAGGCAACTCAGTGTTCTCCACTGCTTCTACCCTTGGCTCCATTCTCTTTTCTCCTACTCCATCCTGTCTCTTAGTCAGTCAATAAGCATTTATTAAATACCTACTCTGTGCCAAACACGTGATAAGCACCAGAGATAGAAAAAAAAGGACAAAAGACAGTCCCCATTTTCATGATTCTCACAGACTAATGAGGAAGGACCTTGAAAACAACTATGTACACGTAAGACATATAGAATATATTGAATATAATTAATAGAGGGAGATACCATTTTTAAGGAGAATAGAGGAAGACCTCATGCAGAAAGTAATGTTTTAGCTGGAACTCGAAGGAAGCCAAGGAAGTCTTGAGATGGAAATGAGGAACACCAAGATTCCACACAAGGAAGAAAGCAAGAAAATATACATGAATTCAGAAGATATAGTCTCTTGTGCAAGGAAAAGCAAGGATACCAGTGTCACTGGGCCAAAGGCGCCTGGGAGTAAGGTATAAGAAGATTGTAAAAGAGGAGGGGTCCTGGTTGTGAAGGGCTTTGAATGATACCTGGAAGATTTTAATTTGATCCTGCAAGCAATAGAGGGACACTAGAGTTTATTGAATAGGAAGATGGCCTGGTTAGACCTGTGCTTTGGGAAGAGCAATTTGATAGCTGAATGGAGCATGGACTGAAGTGAGGAGAGGACTGAGTTAGGGAAATGAACTGAAAAGCTATTGCAATAGTCCAGGTATGATGTGTTCAGGGCCTGTATCAGGGTGGTGGCAGTGTCAGAGGAGAGAAGAGGGCATATCCAAGGGATGCTATGAAAATAAAACAACACTTGGCAACATATTGGATAGGAGGAGAGAGAGACAGAGAGAGAGAGAGAGAGAGAGAGAGAGAGAGAGAGAGAGAGAGAGAAAGAGAAAGAGAGAGAGAGACAGAGAGAGAAGGAGAGAGACAGAGACAGAGATAGAGAGACAGAGACAGAGACAAAATGAGCTTCCTTCCCCCTGATAAAAAGTGAATCATCAAAGTTGAGAGAAAGGGGAAGAGAAGGGAGAGACAGTTGAGGCTTCTTCTTCTCCAGTCATTTCCTGTTTGACTTACGTTTAACCAAACTACTTATGCTGATTTTCTAGGTCTTCTAGAACCATATTTCCATTTGTCATATTCTGTCTTTGTACTTGTCTTCTTATATTGCTCCTCCTTCCTTTAGGACATATTTAAATACATATGTGTTTATAAATTTATTACATATATGCATATATATTTGTATATGTAGATGTGTATATATGTGTGTGTATATACATATAGATATTATATATATGTGTATATATACACACATATATATACATATATATATATATATATACATATATATATATATGAAATTCTAAATTGGAAGGCTAAGAGCACTTTAAAGAGCCTTTATAAAGGAACTCATAAAATAATGTTCTCTTTGTCCCTTTTATTTGTATATAGAATAACACCACAATGAAAACAGTAGTAATATCCTTGAATGTTCATTAGTTTTTGAGAGATTTAAAGGGTATGTGTAGAGGCTGTTCTAAATACTTTCCACAGAGCAAATGTTACTTATAATAGGTGGTTTAAAACAGTGGTATCAAACTCCAGTCATCTTTGAGAACAAAGGACAACAACCAAATTCCAGTAGAAATGGAGCCCATGAAGATGGCAGCTGGAAAGCAGGAACTTGGTGAGTTCTCTCCCAGGTCCCTCCAAACACCTATAAAAATGGCTCTGAACAAATTCTAGAGCTACAGAACCCATGAAATAGCAGAGAGAAGCAGGGCTCCAGCCCAGGACAGCCTGGATAGTCATGCAGAAGGGTCTATCACACGGAGCTGGGAGCAGAGTGGAGCAAAGCCCAGTGTGGGCCATGCCAGGACCAACCAGGCCAGGAGCTGGGAGGAACAGGCCACAGGACCCTGAATCATTGAGCTGTGGCAGTTACCAGACTTCTCAACTCACAAACACCAAAGACAACAGAGAAGGTTAGCAGGTAGAACTGCTAGAACAGAGTGAAAGGAGTTCTCGTTCAGCCCCAGCCCCAGGGCCGCAGAAGCGGTGCAGCTCTGGGGCTGCTTCCAGCTGCAGTTACTTCTGGCCCCAGGCCCACCAGGTAGAAAGAATTAAGCGGCGGATCAGAGTGGGAGTGCAGAGCTTGCTTGGATCTGACTAGCAGTCAGAGATGGTGGTTCTTGTGGGAGGAAGAGCGCTGGTGTGGCAGAGCTTGCTGTGTAGAAGTAGCTCTGAAAACAGCCGCACAAGGCCATTAAAGTTTGGGACAAAGTACTCTACTATACAAGCAGTCACACCTTTACAAAAAGCTCAGGGTCAAGTAGTTGGCTGGGAACAAGAACAGGCAGTGAAAATGGACTCAGATTCAGACTCAGACTTTGGAATCTTTCTTTGGTGACAAAGAACATCAAAACATACAGCCAGAAGTCAACAAAGTCAAAGAACCTACAGCAAAAGCCTCCAAGAAAAACATGAACTGGTCTCAGGCCATGGAAGAGCTCAAAAAGGATTTGGAAAAGGAAGTTAGTGAAGTAGAGGAAAAATTGGGAAGAGAAATGAGAAGGATGAGAGAAAACCATGAAAAACAAGTCAATAACTTGCTAAAGGAAACACAAAAAAATACTGAAGAAAATAACACCTTAAAAATAGACAAACCTAAATGGCAAAAGAGCTCCAAAAAGCCAAAGAGGAGAAGAATGCCTTGAAAGGCAGAATTAGCCAAATGGAAAAGGAGGTCCAAAAGACCACTGAAGAAAATACTACTTTAAAAATTAGATTGGAGCAAGTGGAAGCTAGTGACATTATGAGAAATCAAGATATTATAAAACAGAACCAAAGGAATGAAAAAATGGAAGACAATGTGAAATGTCTCATTGGAAAAACCACTGACCTGGAATATAGATCCAGGAGAGATAATTTAAAAATTATTGGACTATCTGAAAGCCATAATGAAAAAAGAGCCCAGATATCGTCTTTCAAGATATTACCAAGGAGAACTGCCCTGATGTTCTAGAGCCAGAGCGTAAAATGGAAATTGAAAGAATCCACTGATAGCCTCCTGAAAAAGATCCCAAAAAGAAAACTCCTAGGAATATTGTTGCCAAACTCCAGAACTCCCAGATCAAGGAGAAAATACTGCAAGCAGCCAGAAAGAAACAATTAGAGTATTGCGGAAACACAATCAGGATAACACAAGATCTAGCAGCTTCTACCTTGAGGGATTGAAGAGCTTGGAATATGTTATTCTAGAGGTCAGTGGAGCTAGGATGAAAACCAAGAATTACCTATGCAGCAAAACTGAGTATCATACTCCAAGGCAAAATATGGGTTTTCAATAAATAGAGGACTTTCAAGCTTTCTCAGTGTTAAAGACCAGAGTTGAATAGAAAACTTGACTTTCAAACACAAGAATCAAGAGAAACATAAAAAGGTAAACATAAAGAGAAATCATAAGGGATTTACTAAAGTTGACCTGTTTTGTTTACATTCCTACAGGGAAAGATGATATGTGTAGTTCATGACACCTCAGTATTAGGGTAGCTGAAGGGAATATATATACACACATATATATATATATATGTATATATACATATATATATATACACACACACAGAGGGAGGGAGAGAGAGAGAGAGAGAGAGAGAGAGAGAGAGAGAGAGAGAGAGAGAGAGAGGGCACAGGATGAGTTGAATATGAAGGGATGATATTTAAAAAAATAAAATCAAATTAAGGGATGAGAGAGAGCTATATTGAGAGAGGGAGAAAGGGAGAGGTAGAATAGGGTAAATTATCTCACACGAAAGTGGCAAGAAAAAAGCAGTTCGTTGGAAGGGAAGAGGGGGCTGGTGAGGGGGAATGAGTGAATCTTGCTCTCATTGGATTTGACTTGAGGAGGGAGTATGATACACACTCAGTTGGTTATCTTACCCCACATGAAAGTAGGGGGAAGGGGATAAAAAAGGGGAACAATAGAAGAGAGGGCAGATGGGGGAAGAAGTAATCAAAAGCAAACATTTTTGAAAAGGGACAGGGTCAAGGGAGAAAATCGATTAAAGGGGGATTGGATAAGAGGGAGGGAAATATAGTTAGTCTTTCACAACATGACTATTTATGGGAGTGTTTTGCATAATGATACACATGTGGCTTATGTTGAATTGCTTGTCTTCTTAGGGAGAGTGAGTAGGAAGAGAACTCAAAGTTTTAAAAGCAAACGCTGAGAAAAAAAAAGATTGTTTATGCATGCAACGGGAAAATAAGATATTCAGGCAACGGGGCATAGAAATCTATCTTGCGCTACAAGAAAGTAAGGGGAAAACAGATGGAGGGGAAGGCGAAGGGGATGATAGAAAGGAGAGCTGAATGGGGAATGGGGCAATCAGAATATATTCCATCTTGGAGTGGAGGGAGGGTAAAAATGGGGAGAAAATTTTTAACTCCAAATCTTGTGGAAATCAATGCTGAAAACTAAAAAATATCAAATATAGAAAATAACAAAAAGAGATCAATAAATAAAAGAAATGGAGCCCACTAAAGTGTGCATAAGGATCCCTGTGGGTGCCATATTGGTTTAATTTTCAAATGTATTATTATCTAGGTTTTTGTTAAATACTTCTTGATTACCTTCTAATTTGGTTCAGACCACTTGCTGGAATGTGGCAGCCTGTGGGCCACTTGTTTGGCAGCTCTGGTTTAATATAATTTCCCAAATTTTCACTGGTGATGCTTTTGTGTTGCAAGTTTGAGCATTATATACCCCATCGAGATTTCCATGTCACACCAATGAATCCATTGTCTCTTTAGTGCATTTAAAGATGAAGTGATAGCCAACGATTCATGAGATCAGACTACTGGGAAGTTCACCTTCTGTAAATTATAAACGAAATGTCCAAATGATATTCGAAATTCCTAATTCATTTTGCATATGCAATAAAATTAGTGCAATCATGTGTGCAGTAGAGATTTGACCTGGAGTCAGGAATACCTAGATAGATCCAAATTCTGCCTCTGACTTTTACTGGCTATGTGGCCCTGGACAAGTCACTTAACCTCATTATCCTGGAAGGAGCTCATCTGCATTGGTAAGGTGAAGTGTCTGTCTAAAGCTCCCCACATTGATGAAACTACGGGTTTGTTAAAAAATAATAGCAATAATAAAACAGGCAGATGGCTTTTCCATTTTGTCAGACATTAAAGAATTTTTCTTGTGCTTCAGCAGAGACAAATTATCTATGTCTGAACATTTACTAAAGCTTAATTTAGGTTGATACTCCAGACTAGTAGTTTTCATTTTTAATACGGTGAACGGCTATTACGGATTAGCTCTATCATCGTGGGAGCAGCAGTTCCCAATTCTCAGAGGCAGCCAATAGTAAATGGCCATTTAAATGGTTGGTCATATATCAGCATAGATTGGATATGAATAGGGCATATACATTCCCACTGCTGACATGATCTCAGGACAATCCCTGGGACCTCATAGGAAAGTACATAGAAGTACATAGAAGATGGTCTTAGCCTAGTTCTTATTGGGCTCCTTGTCAGTTTTTAGAAAGCTGAGAAAGTTACTTTGACTATTTAAAATAACAAATGCAACCTTCTTCCAAACTCTCCGACCTGAAATCTGAAATGTGAAACAGAACAAATACAGAGGCACAGTTTGCTCTTTCAAATGAAAGAGACTGGAGCTAATAATACAACCAGGAATTGAGTTCTGTGTTTTTATTTTCCTCTTTCTGAGTTTTTCTACAACATGCCTATAGAGCTCTCCGACACTCACTTGGCAGGGATTTCAAAGAAATCTGAGGTTACTGTTCCCAAGCCGAACTGCTCTCTTTCTACTTCCATGCAATAAATCTTAGAGACTTCAATTTTTACCAAGCACAAGAATTTACCTGAAGAGGCAGAAATATTTTCTTCACATTTATTTTAAAAGGATTGATCAAAGTCATTTAAGGTTATCCTTTGGTGAAATGTTATGAATTTGGTTCATAGTCTCAGGAATCTTTTGGAATCTTGAAAACTATTGCAATATTTTGCCACCACCCCTCACCCACCCCAATTCACTGCAGGACTCTGTGTCTTACTTAACTAACAGCTCACAGACCACATTTATGGGTGTGTGGGTGGTGGAGCTAAACAAAGGCTTATGAGCTCCAGAGAGTATGCATTGGAATTTAGAGATGTCCTTGTCAGAAAAACGAAACTTTTGTCCTCTGTTCAGAGATATCACTTATGCTTTGCTAAAATTGTTATTTTCTAGATAAGGGAAAGTATTTTTGGTTCAGAAAACTGTTTCTGTGGAACTCTCTTACTGGGTTTTTAGAAATTAGAGTTTGCTAAAAACAGTGCAAAGGGCTCAGGCATGGGGAGGCCCTGGGTTCTAGTTCTGCCACTAAATTTTAGCAAATCTACTCACTATTTCTGGGCCTTAATTTTCTCATCTATAAAATGACAATGAGCAATACGGGGGTAGATTAAATGATTTCAGAGTTCCCTACCATCTCTAATGATTTATGAGTCTAAGTAATTTTTAGAGAATTATAAAGATTGCTTCTTTTAGGATCCCAAAATATTAGCAATGGAAGGACCTTGAGGGGAATTTAGACCAACCCCCCAATTTTGCTGATGAAGAAACTGAGACCCAGGAAGGTAATGTCTCCAAGGTCACACAACTAGTTAGCAGTCCACCCAGGCTTAGAGCCCAGATTTCTTGCTTTTTCTGCTCCAACAGGCTGTGTCTGAGGGTAAACTTTTGATTAGAAGGAACAGAAAAACAAAGCTTTTACTGTTGGGGATTTCATTTGCAGACAGACATCCATGTGCCTTTTGTGGGCCTTGGGCCTCTATACGGTATAACCTGGAAGGAATGCAGAAATTTGTTATTCAGACGTGTACATCATAGCATTTGAACAAGCTTTTTCCCTGTGGTTCTCTAATACTGGCATCACTTTTGGGGGCTACTACAACACAGAACACAATCCAATTATCTACTGCATATATTGTCCTCACACTGTATGCCTAAGCACCCAATAGGCCTGTACTCCTCAGTCTGAACTCACACTGAGTCTTGTCCTCTGACCTACAAAATTCAAGATCTTAATTTATTCCCTTTCAGTTGCTTTCCTGTACAGGGATTCAGCTGCTCCTACTCCATATGCAAACCATACTGACTTTCATTCACATTTATGTTCTCTCTTTCCCTCACATTTCTTTTCTTCAAACCAACTCATTAACATTGATTACAACACATGTCCTCAAACTTGTAGAATATATTTATTGTTTGGTCATTTTTTATTTGTGTCTGACTCTTGATGACCCCATTTGGGGTTTCCTTGGTAAAGATACTGGAGTAGTCTGCCATTTTATTCTCCAGTTCATTTTACAGATGAGAAAACTGAGGCAAACAGGGCCAAGTGATTTGTCCAGGGTCTCTTAGCTAGTAATTGAATCTGAATTTGAACTCTGGGAGATAAATCTTCCTGACTCCAGACCTAACACTCTACCCACTGAGCCACCTATCCGCCCATTTGTAGAATATATTACTTTTGGGGGATTAGTTTCTATCATACCCCTGGTAAATAGCAACACAGAAAGTGTACTATAGTGCTTTTTAAATAAGTTTGGAGCATAATTAGCATTTGTGGGCAGCTGCCTGCTCCCACTTGTATCTGTATATTTTGATTTGTGCACTGATAGTGTAGAAATTCCTTATATATCTTTAGTCTATGTTTCCCTCTTGACCAACCCATCTCTGTATTTTTGTCTTTATCTCCCTGAAAAGACAAAGACACTTGTCTGAAAAGTCAAGTTAAAGCCTTTCATTTAATTAGATTTGAAATAGTCAGAAGACACTTAGTATTCTTCTCAGTTTATCCATTCTACCTCCAGCATAGCGTAAGCTTCTTGATGCTAAGAGATGATATGGGGTCTTGTTTTCATATCACTGAACCCTAGCACAGTGCTTTGCATATAATGGGCACTTAATACTTGCTGCATTGGATTATACGAGATCAGTAGAGTTATTAAAAGAACCTGGTAGTAAATAATAAGCAGCCCAAGGGTATTTTGATGATAAGTGTGTCAAAGTTTGGAATAAGTTTGCCAGTTCTAATTTGTAGGGGGAAGCTAGGTGGCACAATGGATGGACTGCCAGGCCTGGAGTCAAAATAGGTCTCAGACACTTGCTAGCTGTGTGACCCTGGGCAAGTCACTAAACCATGTTTGCCTCAGTTTCCTCACTTGTAAAATGAGCTGGAGAAGGAAATAGCAAACCACTCCAGTATCTTTGCCAAGAAAACACCAAATAGGGCCAAGAGGAGTCAGAAATGACTGAACGCAAACAAAATTTGTAGAGGAGAGATAGTTTTTTTTGGTTGTACCATCAATGCTATCAACCCCACTTTAGATCTTACTGCCTTAGTTGCACAAATTTTCTAGTTGGTAAAGATATTTGAAAATCTAACATTTAGTAGTATTATAGATACTTTCCCCCCCTCTACTCCTCTCTACTTATACCACCTCAAAGAAACTTTTAGGGGCCTTCCTAAAATGGGGCAGCTGGGTGGCACAGTGAATAGATCATTGGGCTTGGAATCAGGAAGACTCATCTTCCCTCAGATGCATATTAGCTGTATGACCCTGGGCAAGTCACTTGACTCTGTTTGCCTCAGTTTCCTCATCTGTGAAATGAACTGGAGAGGGAAATGGTAAACCACATAAGTATTTTTGCCAAGAAAACCCCAAATTGGGTCAACTAAGAGACACAACTTAAATGACTAACCATCACCACCATAACCAAATTCCTGATTTTAAATCAAAGCCACCTTTCTCCTACACTAAACTACACTCGCTGATTCCATTCTTAAATATACATTTATTCCTTTTTAAATTGTATTCTCCATCAATTCAATTACATTTATAGTTCATGCTAAAACATGTACAATTTTATGATCAGGCCAGATACCTGGTATAAAAGAAAATCTAGCATATGCCAAAGGACAAATGATTATCTTCTGTTATTTCTCTACTATCTTAACATCCATATACTGAGGTCTCCTATTTATTTGATGACATTTGGAAAAAAATACAAGCTAGTAGTATCAGGATAAATGTGAGGCAGGTAGAATAAAAGTCCTTTGTATAGTTTTGAAGTGAATATATATATATATATATATATATATATATATATATACACACACACACACATATATACACATACACGCATACATATACATATACATATATATATATATATTATGATTTACAAAGATGCCTACATATCAGAATATCATAAGGGAGGAAAAGGGAGAGCAAGGCAAAGGTATGAATGCAGTTGTAGAAAAATGGAATAGCATAATGGCAATCTAGAAATGTATAGGAAATGAGATGAAGGAACTGGGGAAAAAAGACATATTTATCATTGGTTAGCAGAGGAGAGAGGGCTATATTCAGATATGGAGATGATATGAAAAGAAAAGATAATATGTTTTTAAACATCAAGAATGAATTATTTAAGGTAAATTTCACTGAAAGGATGAAAACAAGTCAATTGCATATCCATAAAATTTGAAGTCAAGTTTTAAATTCCTAGAAGGATAAACATGTGAGTAGTGCAGAGGTTCCCAAACTTTTTCAGTTCATGGCTCCCTTGGTTCCTCAGTAATTTTTTCATAGCTCCCTGAGGTTGTAAGAAATATAACCTCAGTTAAGTAGTGTTTTAGCAAGGCAATAAACACAACATCGATGATAATTGTGAATAGGTCTATGTAATTCTGTATTGCAAAATACGAGAGACTCTCCGTACAGAGGTTAAAAGTAAAACATTTATTCAGACACCAGGACCAAATCCCATAACCAATAAGTCCAGTCCATCCAAGCAGCAACCAACTCCCAAAACCAGTATGCCTACCTTGTCATGACAGCAAGGAACTTAATATACAATATCACAGCATGGAGCCTTGCCATCCCATAACGTTCTGCCCCACTGCTAGGGCCTTGCCACCAACACACTCACAGCACAGCACGTCTCTTCTTTCCCTCAACTCTAACTGCTCTCTCAGCATTTCCTATGACACATTTTCCTTTTCTTCTCAGCAAGCTCCTCCCACCACATGTGACTTAGGCTTCCTGTGAGATAAGCAGGTCACAATGGCCTATTAATGGGTGGGAAAGATTTTCAAATTAAAATTGTCATTACAAGTAGTTGGGTTGAAAATTTAAAATGCCCTGATATACTCCTGTTAGTTTGCTGTGGTGCCCTAAGATGCCATGGCTCACAGTTTCAGACCTGCAGTACTAAGGTAAATTGATTACCTAGAACCCAACTAAATTTAACTTTTAGGAGAAAAAGGTACAAAATAAACATTTAAATTGAGGGATTTAGTGTAAAAAGTCCCTCCAAGAAAAGTTCTGGCGTCAGAATTAGCTTTATATCTATAGTTCATTCACTTATCAAACATTTGTTATGTATCTGTTATATAAAAGCCAGTATTCAGGTGCCAGGTGAGATAGAAAGGTAAATATGACATGTTCCTGTCCTCATAGAACTTACAATGGAGTATGTGTGTGATAAGAGAATTTCTGGCTTAATATTCTTACTGCTAGACAACTTTACTAACTACCCAGAGTCTTTGAAATCAGGCTGAGATACCAACTACAGGTCCAGTGTTAACAGGCTAGTTTCCTGTTTGATCTGAGATAGGCTTTTCCCCTTCTGCCATCTGTTCTTTGATCTGTAAATCATTATCTTCCCTTATGGCTCTTTGAAATTCCATTGTACCTATCTTGCTTATGTAACTAAGCAAAATTTATATAATATAGCTTAAAATTGATACTAGGGATCACTGAGTTTTTGGTATTTGTTCAGTGTAGTATTATTAACAAAATAAATGGCATTTTGTCCCCTATCTTGGCATGATTAATTGATGATTTACAGCAGTACCTAGTCAGTAGACTACTGGTCAGTTTTGTCACAGGTATAGATAGATAGATAGATAGATAGATAGATAGATAGATAGATAGATAGATAGATATAGATATAGATATATATGTAAAATGTTAAGGGCCTATGAGGAGTATATAGAACTATAAAATTGAGGGGAGGGGCCTAGATAAATGACGGCTTCTTGAAGGAAGTGGTAATTTAAGGTTATAATAACAATACTTATGCATTAGAGTAGGGGTTTTTAATGTGTGTGTGTGATAGACCTCTTTGACAGTCTGGTGGAGCTTAGGGATCCCTTTTCAGAATAATGTTTTTAAATTGATAAAACTAAATGCCTAGAATTATAAAGGAGCCTTTATACTGAAACGCCTATATATTTATCTGTCTGTCTATCTATCTGTCTGTCTGTACATCCATCCATCTATCCATCCATTCATCTCTCTCACTCTCACTCTTTCTCTCAAGTTCATTGTCCCTAGCTTAAGGACCCCTGCACTATACAATTATTAGTCAGCAAAGATGAAACCATATTGAGGATTTACTAAGGCATGAAAATGAATTGAATCCTTTTGTCTCTCCACCTGTCTCCTCTTTCTCTCATTTAGAATAGTACCTGAACATAGTAAATGCTTAATAAATGCTTTTACATTCATTCATTCACTTATTCATACATTTGTTAGTTCATCCATCCATCCATCCATCCATCCTTTTTCTCTCTTGTTAGGAATGTAAGTTAAGATATATCCATAGTTTGAGACAGACATATGAGTAGATATAGATGTAGATAGAGTTAGATTTCTGGTTGGCACCAGAGCAGGTAATGTTTCTTTACTCTATGAATTCCATTCTGTGGCTGGCCATATGCCTCTTCTCTCTCTCCCAGAAGCAGTTTCCATTTCTTTCCTTGGGATATATAATTTAATCAACATTGCCCTATTGTTTCATTCACTATCAATGTGATTTCTCAGATGGAAACACCCTCTTCTATTCACCATTTCCAAATATGCTTTTTCGGGAGAGAGGGCAAGGACTATTTTGATTTTTTTTTAATTTTTTTTTATTAACATCTTTAGTTTTCAGCATTAATTTTCACATGCGTTTGAATTGCAGATTTTTCTCCCCATTTCCACCCCACCCACTCCAAGATGGTGTACACTCTGGTTGCCCCATTCCCCAGTCTGCCCTCCTCTCTG
>CM053622.1:468525308-468559969 GCA_028646595.1 Phalanger gymnotis | reverse complement strand
TACATAATGATACGCAAGTGGCTCATGTTGAATTGCTTGACTCCTTAGGGAAGGTGGATGGGAAGGGAAGAGGGGAGAGAATTTGGAACTCAAGGTTTTAAAAAAAAATAGATCTTCAAAAGTAAAAAAAAAGTTTTTCTTTTTTTTTCTCATGCAACTAGAAAATAAGATGCACAGGCAATGGGGCATAGAGATTTATCTTGCCCTACAAGAAAGTAAGGGAAAGGGGGATGGGAGAGGAATGGGGTGACGGAGGGGAGGGCAGACTGGGGAACAGGACAACCAGAGTGTATGCCATCTTGGAGTGGGGGGGGGTGGAAATGGGGAGAAAATTTGTAATTCAAACGCCTGTGAAAATCAATGCTGAAAACTAAACATATTAAAAATAAATTAAAATAAAAAAAATATTAAGAAAAATAAGCATCACAAGATTTGGAATTGGAAGTAACTTTAGAGGTTGTTTAATCCAACCCTCCCAGTTTTCAACTGAGGAAATTGGGATGCTGAATGTTGAGTGAGTGGTTCTGGGTTCAAGTCTCATGTCCCTATTTATTATTTGTAAGTCACCTTAGCAGAGGTTTGGAATAGATGATTTCTGGAATCTCTTTATCTCCAAATACATAATTCTCTGGCTGGGTATGTGGAAGGGAGTAATGGCAGAGGGGCGCACACAGAGAGAAATTGAAGGAGACATCTTTCAGAAGGGTTTGGCTATGCCTCATTTATAGCACCAGATTATTGGGAGTAGGATTCAATAAGGAATGAACCTGCGATTTCATTGGTATTGGGGATTCTTAGGTGAGGAAGCTCTACAAATGAAAGTGAGCACCTATTCTGCAGCCTAGAGTCTAAGAGAGTTGCCTACAGCCCCATAAATCCAAGTCACTTCCCCAGGATCAGGCAGTAAGTCTATGTATGAGGGAGGATTTGAACACAGATCTTCCTGGATATAAAGCCATACTGACTTGTAGAATTTTAGGAGCATTTTAAATTGTATTTTTCTATTTTTACCTTTGAAATGCAGGAAGTCATCTGTTTATTGATGTAAAAATGAACATCATCATTAGAATAGGTGAAACAAAGAGAGGGAAAGCTGCATATTTCACTTCTAGCTTTTCCTTATAATCTATCTAATACCTCTGATTGGAATTCAATTCTGTTGTCCATATTGTTACATGTTTAAACAGACAGCAAGAAAATCTCTCTTTATTTGAAACTCAGAACTTTTTAAGTTTCAAAGGTATAATTAACTTCAATTCCAGTCAACAAGTGCTCCGAACCTACTGTGCAAAGTAAGAGGCAGTCTGGCCTGGTGGATAGAGAAAATATCTCAAGGTTATAGGATTAAAATATTGCTTCTGAAGCATAATGATATATGTGTTATAATGAATAAGTCATTTACCCTCTGAGTGTTCTGGGCCACTCCCTAAGACTACAAATTGCAAAGGAATTGCTCTTAGGCTTTAGTGCTATGGTTCTCCAACGTTTTTGTGTGGGAGCCCTTTACAATCTTAAAACTATCAAGCCCTCCAAAGAATTTTGGTTTATATGGATCATATCCAATGAGTTATAACCCATTTCATGTTGATCTAAATAACACATTTCTAGGAAAAAATAAATATATTTTTCTAAACAATAGAAGCATGGTATTATTCTATACATTTTTGCAAATTCCTGAATATCTGGCTTAATAGAAGGCTATTGTGTTCTCATAACTGCCTCTTCCTCCAATCTGTTGCAATGTTTTGTTTTGGCTGAAGACTATGAAGAAAATCTGGCCTCACACACATATGTAGATGGAAAAGGGGAGAGGTATTTTAGTAAACAACTAGCATCTTAGTATTATTATGAAAATAGTTTTATTGTGAAAATCATTTTACAACCATTTAAAAGGGTGTGGGGGAATCCCAGGATTCTGCTTGCCATGCTCTAAGAGTCACTGCATAAGAGGAGGAGTTTTTAAACTGTAATTTTTCCATATGGATGAATCTCAAAGCCTGGTCCCTCATTCCTGCTGGCCTCCCCTCTGCATCCCACTCCCACCCCCTGAAAAAAAAAAGAAAAGAAAAAAGAAAATGTTCAAGATGACAAAGATAAATGAGTCAAAGTCTCTCTGATCAAAGAGTTTACAGTCTGGTAGGGGAGATAAGACAGGAGCTTGGATTGTCAACTGAATGTCTGCCAGAGTATAAGCACATAGCATGTAGCACACATTAGGAAGTCCAAGACACTTCTTAAGTTGCATTACATTCAAGACAAGAGAAGGAAACAGTATTTGAAGCCAACTCTTAGTTTCTTTTCATGATGGGAAAAAAAAAACCTCCCCAGAACACTACCATATTTATAATAAACTTATTCGAGTAGATCCAGGCACGATAGAAACAAGTGACAGAACAGCCCTAGGAGGTATTTGCTCATACATTCAGAATGGACATGCACTGGAAAACACAGACATTCTCTGAAAGCCGTGGTCTGCTAAAAATACCAGGAAATTTCACCGACTCCGTCTCTTCATTATATTTTGGAACCTTTTCATTTTGTTTGCAATGGAAATAATAAAACCTTTTGGGGAAGGGGGAGGGAGGAGTGGTGAGCTGGGAGAGACTGTTTTTGTGTCAGCTCTTTGTATTTCAGTCTGTGCTGAAAATGGAGAATGCCAGGGCCTGGCTCTGAAGCCTTTCCAGCTTACTGGGGCCTGCCAGAGGTTGGCTCCACTGACATAGCCCTGGAGAACCCAGGGTTACTGCCATATCGTGAGGCTGCAGATAGGCTAGGAGTGAATGACAGGTTATCAGCCCAAATATAAGTTGATTTTTTTTTAAAGAGAAGGAAACTCTTTAAAAAATGATATTAGTGGACTAGGCAGCAACATTCCCATAATGCTGTGTACCTGGCAAAGCACAAATTATAAACGGTTGAAGATAAGCAGTACATGAAGCCAGGAAGGTTGGTCTTTGCCTTCAGCAATGCTTTTTCTACAGCCATTTCCCTCTCCATAGATATTTTATTTCTTTGGTGTCCTGCTGCTACCTTACTCCTTCTCCCCTATCAAAATAAGGAAGGGCAGGAGATTAATCATTTAATCTTCCATGTTAAGGAGATCTGATCATTCAATCTTGCCTTATGTCTTTAATTATGAGACACAGCAGAGAGAGATCTGGTTTCAGAATAAATAATTCTGGGTTCGAGCACTCCCTCTGACATATGCTATCTGTGTGTCCTTGGTTATCACATGACCACCCAGTCATTGGGTGAAATTTCTAAGACTGAGTTGCAGAGGTGATCTCTCCCTAGTTTTCCCTATACCAATGAAATCACAAGTCCAGTCCATATTCCTATGTCTAATTGGGAAATATAAAAGCTTTTTTTTTTTTAAGGTTGAGCATACTTCTCATTTTTATACCCAAAATCAAACTATGCTTACTTATTAGACCATAGAATAATATTAGTATTTACATTGGGGCAGCTAGGTGGCACCATAGTGAGCAGAGTGCCAGGCCTGGAGTCAGCAAGATTCATCTTCTGCATTCAAATCTGGCCTCAGACATTTACTAGCAGTGTGACCCTGGGCAAGTCACTTAACCTTGTTTGCCTAAGTTTCTTCATCTATAAAATGAGCTGGAGAAGGAAATGGTATCCAGCATCTTCGCCAAGAAAGTCTCCACTGGAGCCATAAAGAGGTCTACACAGCTGGACAACAACAACAAAGTATTTACACAGAACTTTAAGGTTTGTAAATCACTTTCCAAATATTATCTCATTTTATCCTCCCAACAACCCCAGGAGTTAGGTGCTACCATTACTCTCAGTTTATAGATGAGGAAACTGAGACAGAGGTTAAATATTTTATACAGGGTCACATCACTATATCTGAGGCCATATTTGAACTCAGATCTTCTTGATATCGGGGAAGGGGGGGGGCTGTACTCTAACCACTGAGCCACCTGGTTACATACCATTTAAATGGCTAGCTTGCTCTTTCCTGTTAGGGTGTACGCTTACGAAGGAGAGTCAGAATTAAGAATCTAGAACAAAGGTTTTTAACCTTCTTACATTTGTGTCATGGACTGCTTTGGCAGTCTATTGAAGCCTATGGTCCCCTTCACAGACTAATGCTTTTAAATAATTGAAGGAAATGCTAAATTTCAGTGAGATGTTAGTGAAAATAAAGATATAACATTTTCCCCATCTAAGTTCTTGGACCCCTTGAAATAAATTCATAGATCTTTTGGAGGAGATCCAGTCCATGGATTCCAGATTAAGAATCACTGCTCTACAGCCTTTCCCCAAGAGATGTTGAGTTGATCCAGATGCAGAGACTGGAGACCTTTTCCTGGGAACAGCTAGAGTTTCTTCCTCCATGCTCAGCAGCTTCTTCTAGCTTCTGTCTTGGTGTCTACAGTCTATCCTGCCAAGTCTCATATAATTAACCAGATCATACTAGGGAGCAAGGGGCTAAGAGGAAGGAGGAAGGAATAAGAAGAAGGCATTCACAGAGGCAAGGTGAAGAAAGAAGTCTAGAGTTATGAGTAAAGCCCAGAGAAGAATGAAGGAAGGGAGAGAGGGCATGTGAATTTCTACACTACCTACTGAGCGAAAGTTGCTCTGGGAATGTCCTAGCCTTGGTTCCATGAGAGCCCAGGGAGAATCTCACTCTCTATCAAGTCTACAAGACTAAAACTCAAAAAATGAGAAGCCAAACTGAAAAGAAAAACATTTTTTTTTTTTAGCACACTGAAGAAGACTGCTCAGGCTGGTAGAGATTTGAATTATATTGACCTTTTAGTCTTGTTTGTAGTACATAGCCAATTGCCAGCATTCTACCATGAAAGGAAATGGGGGAATGTTCAAATCATGGAGTCACAGGAGATGATAAAAGATTAGGTGGGGGTCTTCCTGTGGCAAAAATGCATTTTTCTGTAGTTAGTAATCTCTAAGATAGTGGAGTCCTCTTTAAAGGTGGAATCAGTCTGACTTATCAAGTGGTTGCCAGAAAAGAATGAAATAAAACACAGTCTGAGAGTTTCTTATAGACAAAAGCCCATAGTTCAGCTATCTTCAGAGGTTTCCGGAAAGATGTTTTCCCAAAATTCACAGTACTCATGTTCATCCTTCTCCACAATGGGGTCCCTCAACTCCAAACTCACAGTCTTTTCTAATGTATCATGATGCTGTAACAACAGTGCTACTTGCTGGTACTGTGGCCATGTAAGGCCAATGACACCAGCACACATGGGGGCTGCTAGCACAGCTTCTTCGATCTGCTTTTCTAAGGAAAGCAACTTTAAGGGGTTAACAATCTCACTTTAATTAAATATACATATATCATTAACTTAGCTCAGGGGAAAAAGTTAGCATCCTGAACTTTCAGAGAAAATACAAAGAGGAATTACAAGCAGAGAGAATAACAGAAACCAACAGACAGGCTTCTATCTGTCTAACCAAATCACAATACGTAGTTACCAGAGAGAGAAGAACCGATGTTTGGGTTTTCAAAGCTGGGGGTCTCTTACTGGCTACACAGAGTCTCGTCTGGCCAAACCACATGACCACTCTTCCAATGAGTGAAACCCCCAAAGCAAAATGCTAATCTCAGAGTACGTATACACTTCTTCAGGGTCAGAGGGCATCACAACCATGCGACTCAAACCCATGTGACCTAGGCCTTCCTGTGACTTAAGCAGGTCATCAAAGACTCCTAATTCAATCAAAGACTCTTGATTGAAAGAAAGGCAAGACTCAAAGGCACTTGAGAAGCACTCCAAAACAAAAAACCCTCCTTGCCATTACAGATGCCTCCTGTGAATGAAGCCAGCAAGATATTATATATTAGATGAGTTTGTACTTACCACTTGTCCACTAATCAAGATAAATTATTACTAAGACAGAGTTTCTGAGCAAGTGAATTAACTCCCCTAGTTACTGAGGGGTGAGAGAGCTAGCCTCTAAAGGGCTAATCTGGAGGATGCTGTTGGAAGTGGGGTAGAGGGGGAGGGCAGTTGGCAAGATGTCTTAGGCAGATGGCTAAGTGGAGTACATGTATTGACAATGTCACTTACTGGCTGTGTGATCAAAGAAAGTCACTTAACTTCCATGAAACTCAATTTCCTTATCTATAAAATGAGGATAATACTATTTGCATTTCCTCTTTCACAAATGTTGTGCAGAAAGTATTTTGTAACCTTTAAAGCGCCATTATTGCTTATTTTTCATATTAAATGACGTAAAATTGGTTTGCTTTTCAATTTTTGTGACACTGCTTGAAATAATTTGAAACCCACAGGGTACTGCAAATCCAGAGATGAAGAAAAAAAAAAAAAGTAATGTGGCTGCTTCAGACTACTCACAAACTCAGTATTCCAGAACAGGCTTTGACAGGCAACATTGACTTGCCACAGGGTAAATAAACATTCCTTTTCTGTTCAACAGGCAAACACTATTAACTGATTGATCTTTCATCTAAAATGCTGAATGAGGGGAAAAAAGTTATTTATTAGATTCTTAAAGTATTGAATTATTTTATTTTTGGTTAGTTCTATTCCAGAGTCCTTCCCTTTTCCTGATAAGAAAACATTGGGTAAATTTGCCTTTACTAAATTGCATCCATCTCCTTCCCATATTTGCTGCCTCTTCCCTCCGTTCCGCAAGCCTGCCCTTTGAAATGTTTCTCAGGACATTGTCCACACTCAATTAATTAGATAACCCATCAGCAAAGGCTTTTTTTTCTTAATTTTTTCTTAAGCTAGAAAACATGTCATTTTATAGACAATGTTGTCTTTTTAAAAAAGCATCTCCTTATACAATACTTCAAAATCTTTCTGTCTTCTGAGTTTTTGAGAAATATATTTTAACATAGCAGTTTGATCTAAAAAGCTTGTGGTAGTTACCACCCCCAGTTCTAGGAGATGAGAGCTAGGAGATGTCTTATAAGACACAGCAGCACAAAAAAAGAAAAAAGGAAAATGATTTTTCTCTGGGCATTGAGAACACAGCTACCGCATCATAGAGAATAGTGTGAAGAGGCTGTCAGCCCAGAATGTGGCTGCCCTCCATTGGTTTGCATGACCTATGGGTTAGAAAATCAGTCTTGACATTTTTGTAGGAAATACTGTACTTGCATCATATTGCTCCAGGCGACTGGAGTCCATATCTTGCTCGTACAGGGGTCTGTATTTCTCTCCTGAATGGATACAGTCTGAAGGCAATCCAGGATCATCCTAGATGGCATGTCAACTGTGTTTCCATCAACAAAGTTTTTATTTCACTCCCAGAAGCAATCAGTACAAGTCAGGGAATGATTGGAGATAAGTCTGACAGTGCCATCCTGAATTCACAAAACCTGTCTTTTTCATGGTTCATTTTTAACCTATCCCACTGAAATTTACTGCTCTTTGGCAATTTGCCCCTAAATGAGGTGGGGCTAGGAGTCTGGTTATGGTTGAGTGCGTGTTATATAGGTGTTTCATTAATATTGAATCTGTGACTATTCTGATAGATTTTCTGGAAGCTGATGTTCTCCTTTTTTTCCATTAGCCACTTTTTAAAAGAGTGCTTTCCCTTTAATTCTGGTGAAGCATCATTTCAGTTAAAAGTAAACAAGCACACATTACTGTCAACAATTTCATCAGCTCCATAATTGGACTCCATTAAAGTTGAGATGAGATTTTCACTGTTTCAATCTTGATTTATGTTTCATGGTGAAAAAGAGAAAGAAAAAAACAACAACTCAGAAAGAGAGCTCTCCCCTGTGGTCTTGACTGATTCGTCCAATCTTTGCTTCTGTTTCCCATTCACAAAGCCCTTTCCAGGGAAAAGCTTCCTCCTTTCGCACAAGCAGCACCTGCAGAAAACCCTTGGAAACTATTTTCTCCGCTCGCTCTTTCCTGGAATTTCTCACTTCCATTAGATGAATAAAATATCCAAAGCTATCTAAGTCTCTTTCTTTCCACCAAGGCCAGTTTTGGAGAGAATGTTAGATTTCAGCAACATATTTTCATTGGGAAAGGAGTGTAGAGAGCAAACCCCAGTCAGGGTGCTCAAAGATTGAACTACATGGTGGCCAATCTTGATATAATGCTTTTAAGTTATCATTCTCTTTGGATTCAAGGTTGCATCTCTACTCTCTCCCTTTTCAAGGAGAAAGAAGGGAGTGTATTGGGGTTTCAAGCAAATTTTTAAAAATATGACTTGTATTTGGGATTTTACAACTCCTTGTCATTCTCATTCTCACAGCCAGACAGGCCTGATATAAACTAGAAATGAGCAGCTGGGTGAATGAATTTGAGGCTCAGAATAGAGGCATTTTTCATTTATTGCACCTGGAAAAGCCACAAATCCAATGGCCTCATATTTTTTTCCCTCTCTTCCATTATACGTGCACATTATGAACAAAAACATATGTCCAAGACAGCTTAATGTATAGATAAAGTATACGGTTACATTTATGGCATGGTTTCAGTGATAGAAAAAAATATGACCCACAAAGTATCTGACCCACCTGCTTTTTATGTTTAGAAATTCTTTTAAGACAAGATAAAAGCCTTCACTTGCATTGTCAGAGATAAGCTTGGAAAAACTCTCCCTTGTGAGAGAGGCTAATACAGTGACTTATATGACTTATGTCTGATCCCATCACAAAGCAGACATAAAGGGAGAAGCATCCAATTTGGGGTTAGACATAACCATTATGTCAATAAAGGAGCTGCCTTCGTTAGTGGTTAGTCCTCTGGTTCAGTGAAACTTCCCTGTCAGCAAGCCTCAGGTCAGACGTAGTAATGATAGCCTTAGGGCTATAGAAAAAACTGGGTCCAAAACAGTACTGGAGGTAATTGTCAAAGTAGTCACCTGGTTGTGGTTGATCGAGAGCAATGATCACATCACCAGAGGGCACCTCATGGACAGCAGATTTAGACTGGGAGGTGATCAACATAGCCTTTTGTGCCTTTTGTGATATTCACATTTGGTTCTTTTACTTTGTGTGTAAGTTTTGGGTGACTCTACAGGTCTGTCTTGATGTGAATGGTAGTGTAAGAAATGGGAGGAGGAGTTTTGTTTCCACAGAACTAAAGGTGTACTTCCCCCCCTCCCCCACCCCAGCCTTAGCAGAAACCAGGCCTCAAGGTCAGTCAGGTGAGAGGTCAGAGGCTCGTACACAGGGAATGCTTTTTGAGAAGGCAGTCAGGGGAATTAGAGAGACCAAACAGCTTGAACCAGGTCTTGGTCAAGAATCCAGGCCTACTGATTTGCATAATTTGCATATGTTAAAGAGGGAAAGTAGGGGAAGTAAAAGAATGTAGTTTAACCTTAAACTAAGACAAGGAAAATCTAATTAACTTCACTTTTGCTTCTGTATCCTTATTATCCTACCTATATAAACTGTATAACCTAGGAAAACTATATAAAAAAATAAAGATTGTAAACTAACCGTAACTCTAGCAAGAGTGGAGGGAATGGTTACCCCTGTTCCTGCAGCTATATCAGTGTCATTGTTCCACTGAGCACTATACCCGCTCTCTTGAGGAGCATGATAAAATGCCTTCTTCTCCCCACTCTAGTCCTCAGTTCTTTAGGTGAGAACGGGCAAATCACATGGATCTTCATAAGGTGAAGAGAAGGGAAGTAATGAGAGCAGAAGCTCTTCTTGGGCTTACTTCTGGACCTTGCCTTGGGGTGTTCTGTGATCCCCACTGTGGTGTTAAGAGGGCTAGCACTTGAGATTCCCTTGGAGAACCCTGTGGTCTGCACAGCCTTCCTAAGGGGACATCACTTGGGTCTTCCAGCCCTGTCTTGGGAGCTTTGTGATCTTACTGCTGTTCTAAGGGGCCATCACTTGGGTCTTCCTTAGGGTCTGACCCTAGGAAACCCTGGGATCCCCACAGATTAAAGGTGGGGGGCTACCACTTGGTCTTCCTGTGGGAGTCCTGTGGTTTGCACAGCCTTCCTTAGGGATTATCTCAGGGTTTTTCCTCAGGACTTTGGCCCTGCCTAGGAAGTCCAGTGATCCCCAAAACCACATTTTTCACAATTTGGGGAAGCCCAGTGATCCCCAAAATCATGTTTCTCACAGTAGCATAGTTGTAATCCCTGTAACTGAGGAAAAGGCTGAGGCTGGGGGATCTCTTGAGCTAGAGAGTTCTGAGCTGTCCCAGGATAAGCCAATCCTGTGTCTTTACTGAGTCCATCCAGTATCAATATAGTGACATCAGGGGTCAGGGGCCACGATGTTGGTAGGGATGACTGAGCCTGCATCTAAAATAGAACAGATTACATCTTCTGTGCTGATCTGTAGTGGGACTGGCCATGGGTAGCTCCTGGGAGTCCCAGGGTGCCTCAAAACCAAACAAACAGAAACTGTTGTTTTCTTCTTCAGAAATCATTTTCAGAGAGAAAATCCTGTTTTTGTATTCTTGGAGAGGGGTGTGTGATGTGCATTAAGGAGCACTTGGCTTGTCTGTGGTGCCCAAAGAAAAGCTTAAGGAGTTGATTGAGGTCAGATTAATCATGGTAGGAATTACTTGTAAGAAAATCTTTAGTCATTGTTGCCTAGTGACCATCTGAAAGTATTACCTGAAGTGGTTCCAATCCCTCGAGTTAGAGGAGAATAGTAGGAAAAAGGGGAAGAAGACTTTGCTTAGGACAGTTTTTTGTAGGGAATGGAAAATGGATTCTTAAAGGTGAGGGGAGAGTATGAAGCCTGGAAAAAAGATGGAATCTTATAAGGAAACTGTTGCCTTATTTTGCCTGGAGCCAAAGTTCTGCTGTGTGGATACTCCACCCTCCTTCTTCCTTCCCATCATTTGTTGTATTCCTTTATTAGAATGTCAGCTGTTTGAGGACAGGGACTCTCTTGTTTGCCTGCGTATGGATCCATAGCATTAGTACTACACCCGGGATGTTCATTCTATGTATCAGTCTATCTATAATTTATCTGCGTCAAGAATACAGCGAGCAGCGCTATGAAGGCTACTGGAGCCATAACCTTCATGATAGTCCAGGAGATTTAGGAAGGGAATAAGGCAGGCAAAGAAAATGCTAGCCATTTGTTTGAGGCAGCTGTCAACATTTGTAGCCTCAGGGCAGTGACAGAGAATAAGCATAAAATCATAGAATTTAGAACTGAAAGGATGCCCAGATATCAGCAGCCCTCTCATTCCACAGATGACGAAACAACTGAGAGTCAGAGGGATAAAACAGTGCTATAGTGTGACAGTAAGAACATCTGCTTTATCCAGTAGCACTGGGGCCCCACACCCTCCCTCTTTCTCTCCTCTAAGGGACATTCTTAGCTCCGGACCACTTCCTGAACAGACTGAGCTTAGGATTGGGGAAGAATGATTACCTACAAGAAGGGTCAGATTCTTTTTCTAACACTCTTTGGCTCTTTACACCTTCACCTTTCACTCCCACTCTAGAGCCCCAGGGAAAGTTACTTAAAGCTTATTTTCTTCTTGGCTCATCTCTAGGGTCTCCCCAAAACAGAGTAAACATTCAAAGTAACATATGGATCAGTTTTGGGATAACTATTTATTATTCTACACAAAAGAAATTCTTGTCAAAGGATTCACAAGTATATGCTGACCAAAAACTTAAAACATGAAGGGGATGTTGTGGTCTAAGGGTGCTGGGAACCCCTTAATGCAAGGGTACAGGGTACCCTTTCCAGTCTGCCTGGAAAGAATTGGACCACTCAAGCCTTTTTCCAGTCAGAGACAAGGTTTATTGTGTTGCCAATAGAAGAGGGCCAGACTTCTAGAGAGTTTGTGCTATTTGTGGTACCCATACAAGCAGGCCAGATTTTAAGAGTCTGGGCAATTGAATGGGGGAAAGATTGATATTTTATACAGAAAGATTGGGGAAGAGCCGGATGGGATTAAGGAGGGGCAAGTAAACTAATGAAGTAAACAAGGTGGGCTGGGGTGGGTCAAAGGAGTTAGGTGTCCAGAGAGCCACAGTGAAAGGTCAGTTAAAGGGATTATTGACTGGGATGGGCCAAGTGCCTCAGGATAATGACAGAGGTCTGGGTTCAGGGGCTAGGTTCCTGGTCCCAAAGACATGGTCTTTTCCTTTTAGGGATCCAACATGAATCCCATCCCCCATCAGAGTGACATAACATTACTACTGTCACATTCTTTTGAGAAGTTGAGATATAAATCTCTAAATATGAAGCCATTTCCAGGACAAACTGAATAAAGGACTAACATTTTCCATTTCACCTTGGCTCTGCACTATCCAAATTATTTCCTTTAGTGTCAGGACTTACAAGGTTCTAGGCTCATTACCTGGTCATTGCCTTTTATCTCCAGGAAAAGGGAGAGTTGATTTAGAGAGGTTACTTCTTATTCCTACTGAGGCCCTAAGATTTCTGGATTTTTAGAATTCACAAGGAACCCTCAAAGCTTGGAAATATACATATATATATATATACATATATATATCTCAAAATCAATATTTAATCATCTATGATTAGACAAAGAAACAAAAGAGACCTTTTTGTTTTGTGTGATTCTCCCCTATCTTTATGCTAATAGACCTCTAAAAAATTCTTGGCTGCTACACTTACACCTACAGGAATTCCTAAATCCCTGTTAGTATATAGACAGCATTATATTAGTTACTATTGGAAGAAAGTCAGAGAAAGAAGAAAACAAAGACAATTGGGTCTCTGTTGTAGAGGAGTTTATAAATTAGTTGGCCTGGTTGTGTTCTGGGATCTCTTGCTCCCCTATAGAGATGTCTGTGTAGATGGGTAGGTAGGGTGAAAGCTTCTAGAGAGACTAGAGGCCCTAAAAATCCTACAAGTACTCTGATAGACATGTAGTGTGTGGGTACTGTGGTTTTGATATTGGCTAACATCTTGTGTAACTCTGTATTGGAGAAAGAAGGATGATTGACCTGAAATGATTTTAGAAAAGAACAAATATGCACCTCTTTGGAAGATATACATTATTCTCAATAGACAATGGGCAAAATAGTCCTGGGCCAGTGAAATTTGGGAGGTCTGATTTACCTAGCCTAGAGCTAACTGTATTAATGGGATGCAAGGGCCAGTGTTCTATATTCAACATTCATGCCAAGTGCGGCAATTAAATAAGTACAGAACAAATAAATGCTCTCATCCGATTTAGTTCCATTAGTAAATGGTCACCTACCCAGTTCTCTCCAGGTATTGTCTTTAACTAGAGATATTCTTTTGATTTTCTAGCTGACCTTGAGAGCCACATCTTTCTCTGCATTTGTCAATTGGTCACACGACTCCCTTAGAAATGTATGTTTGTCATTTAAAAAAAAAAACCCTGTGTCTCTTTAAATATGGTTTTGTGATGATAGCAATCCTTGAAATGAATCTTTTCCCAAATAAGAGCTTCCAAAGTAGCAGCACATTCATGGCAGAATTTTGAAGTGAGTGTTTAGTTGGGGTCATTAATCCCCCAACAGGAAACTGGCAGGAAGCCATTACAATCAGTTCTATTCCATTCCAAATGTCAGTTGCCCAAGAGGAGATACAGAAAAGAACGTTTCCATGGAGGGCCTGAAATTACTGTGGATGTCACAGAATCGAATTGGAGCTGGGAAATGGGCGGTGGGTTGATCTGGGGTTCTTATCTTGAAAAATCCTTGAGAAATAGATGCAATTTGGGAGCTTTTAACTTCTCCTAGCCATTCACCAGCTAGTGCCATTATCTCCTCTGTCATTACTATTTCCATCCCTGCTTTGAGTTTCTCACCTTTGGTCAAGAGATTCAGCCTTCCCCTGCAGTTTCTATTCCTCTCTGAAACCTGAAATACAATTCTGGAGGCTGTGCCTTTTATTTTGGATTGACCAGAGGCATTCTTTCCACTGGGGAGGATTTCCTAACTTTCCTTTGTTTTCAGTTGTCACTTAAACCTTGTTGTCTCTGTCTTCTAAATTAACTCCCTGCCCCATGAGATTTCATTCTCACTGCCCCCTCCTTTTACAGGCTGCAGCCTCTTTCACTTGTAATCCCCAGTGTCTGCAGTCACTCCCCTCCATTAGAGAACAGTGAAAATGGAAATGGTTCTGCTGCATAGACATCATTCCTTTTGGCTATTGGATTGTTCTTCTAACAAGGGGGTCTTTTATGGTAGGCTCCCTCCCTCCCCCAAAGAAAAACAGTATTCACAGTTGTCAAGAATCATAATAGCATATGTTTTATGTACTGCTTTCAGATTTATAAAGCACTCTCTATGCTTTATCTCTTTTGAGCCTTACAACAATGCTGTGAGGTAGGTGGTATTTACGCTGTCATCTCCATTTTATCAGTGGGGAAACTGAGCCTTAGAGAAGTGAGGTCATTTACCAAGATCACATTGCAAGCAAATGACCAAGGTAGGACTCAAATCCAGTGTTATTAAATATTCAGCTAGAAAGAGCTTTAGTGACCATCTCATGTGGAACTCATTCATATGGAAGCCCAAGCCCAGAGATGTTAAATGACTCGCCAAGGTCACCTTGTCAGTAAATGGCAAGCCCTATATATTTATCACTACATCAAGTAGTGATACTACTACATCTTACAGTGAGCAGAGTTTACCCATGAGACAATCATTGCCATTTTCCTTTTCTTCTCAGTATAATTCATCATATCCATTGACTAACAATTACTAAATACATATGCATATTCATTAAGTTGTTCACTCAAAAAAACTCATTACTATGTGGAAAGTATCATAATAGGTGCTGGAGATTCAAAGAAGGAGCAAGATATCAGTTCTGTCCCCAAAAACCTTACATCTGGTAGGCGGATTATGACCCAAGGTAGAATGTGATAAAGACAAAGGAAAGGTCCAGATAGATTCTTATAATTGTCAGCATTTAGATTTAGAACTTTAAGTTTTGCAAAATGATACATTATCTCATTTGATCCTCACAACAATATTGTGAAGTAGGTGCTATTATTATCCTTACTTTACAAGTGATAGAACTGAGAGGAATAGAGGTTAAGTGACTTGCCCAGGGTAAGCTAGTTAGTGTCTGAGGTTGGATTTGAATTCATTTCTTCCTGACTTAGATTCCAATACTCCACCTACTGGCCCATCTAGCTGCCTATTAGACCATTTGAAAAGGAATTCACTTTCAAATGAAATGATCAATGAAGACATCATGGAGGGAGTCATACCAGAGCTGAACCTTGAAACAATATTCTGAATTTTGGCAGGTGAGTACAAACGTGGAGGCACTGAAGTTCCGGTATGGGCCTGAATGAACTACATGGAAGGGGAGAGTATGTGATGACATTCAGAACAAAAAGTTTTGATTTCTAGATCCAGTTTCATTGTGACATAGAGTTTGTGGAAAGTCATATGAAATGATTGGAAATGTAATTTGAACCCTAATTATGGAGGTGTTTAAATGACAAGTTAACCTGATTCATCACTCCTTGTTTGGAATTTTCAGATGAATACACACATAAAATATTCAGTGATGTGTTTTTCTCCATCAAAATTGGGAAGCCTCGAAGGACCAGAGTTCCATTTCTAGCTGCATTGGATCACTTTCAAAAACATGTTTCTCTGTGCTGAAGGGCCGGTGTCTTGGTAGTCTGAAGGTGCAGAGAAACACTTTTTCTAGAATGGCAATCTTTGGTGTTTCCAGTTTTATATTACTGAAAAGTCACATTGTGACTAAGAGCTAGTTTTCTGGGCTAGTCTTCAATCTCTAAGCATAAAATGAGTAGGCAGTGTAGTATATTGGGCAGAATACTGATGTTGAAGCCAGGACACCTAACTTTTCTGACAACTCTCTGTGATGTCTTTCACAATCTCTTAACTTCCTTGGACCAGAGTTATTGTTTTTTACATCTGTAAAATGAGGTCATTGTACTAGATAATGTATAATGTTTGTCATGACTCTGAAATTCTATAAATATTACAGATTTCACATTGTTTAATTTTGATTTTGGATTCTTTGTCCTTCATCATAATGGAAGACATTTTCCTTACTTGTTTCTAACTTATTATTTCTTACTTCTATTTCCTGTCTTGTCCTTTTGGTGACCTCTTTTAAATTATCGGTTGATTTATTCCTCTAATTCCTTAAACATCTTTATATACTTTATATATATCTTCAAACATAGCACTTAATTCTCAGAGTTGTAGCATATAGATTGCAGGGTTGTTATGAGGATCCAATGAGAAAATATTTATAAAAATGCTTAGCACAATGCCTGGCACATAGTAGGCACTGTATAAGTGTGCGTTCCCTTCCACTTCCTTACTGGGAGAATAGATGAAGGCAGTGGTTATGTCTATTTAGGAAGTCTTGTATTAAAGTTGGAGTTAGACTTTGTCTTCAACTGTTTTCTAGCCAGTCTTTGAGGGAGATGCTAGTGTGATACCATTTCTGGGAAACTTCCCAACTCCCAAATTCACCTAGTTTTTACTAGCAAAGAGATATCCTCAATGACTCCCTGTCTGACTTCTGGACATTTTTAGAGAGACTAAGTATCACTTTACCAGTTAGACAAAAGTGTTCAGGCAAGCCTTACTCTGACTGACAGAAAGTCCAAAAGATCCTACAGATGAGGGATCTTATATAAGATGATAAAGAGCTTTAACAATTTAGGACCCTGGGGTGAGGAATGGAACACTGAGGAAGGAAACTGTGGTGTGATGGTTTGTACTTCAAAATGGGAAAAAGGGGGAGAATATCAGCCATGGGGGAGGGGCAGGAGGCTGGCTTGGTGTGCTGACTCTGATGTTTAGTCTCAGCCCTTATTTGCCTACCAGTGTCTATGAGCCTGGATAAGTCGCTTGATCTTAGCTTCTCCTTTTAGAGACTTTGATATTTTTAGGCTCTATGTTCTTATACTTTCACCAACACATTTTGCAATGCCTCCATGCCTTAGTAGATGAGTTGTTATGGATGATAAAATACCACTTAAAGGCCAATTTTCTGCTGAACTTACCCTGATGAACCAAGCTAGGCTTGTTCTTCAATAACAGACTTATACTTAGCATTTTCAGCCTGGAAGAACGTGCCCATCTCTCTGTTCTGCTGGTGCAACCTTTGGTACCCAAGGTCTCTTCCATGTCGCGGTGAGGCATTGGAATGACGTTTCCACCAAATTGAAACAAAAATTCTCACCCCTCTAAAAACGAAATGCAAAAAAGATAGCATTCATTTTAAATACTAGATTCAGTGGGTTACCTGTACTGCCAAGCCTGGAAGTCCCATTGGATATTATAATCAGCAACTTCCTCTACAACATGCCTAAGTACAATCGGAGCAGGGGATAAAGAGCCACCTGAGAATTTTTTAATGCCTTTTTTTTTCTCCTTAGGAAAGCTTTAGCATTTTTTCTCTGCCCTTAACATTTCTATAATCACCAAAGTAGACCTAAAAAGCAAATCAGCTGCTCTTAAATAAGGTAACCTTTCGTGTACTCAACCCTGGATTTCCCCTCCCTCTCTTTCAGTTAGGAGCAAAGCTTTCAGCCACAATGCCCACCATTTCCTTCCATTTTCCAGGTTTCAGGACATTTCAGGCAGTCAGCAGCATATTTATCTGATGCAGAAATAAAAGGATAGCCCAGCATCCTTTTAAAATGTCATCTGCTTAAAAGAAATGTCAGCAGTTGCTGGTCCTGTGGTGCCCATCATTTTGACACTTGAGAGGGACAATTAGATGGATCTATCAGGGCCTGTGTGGGTCATGTTTGGCTGCACTGCAGATAAGTGAAGTTGAATGCTGCTGCTTTTAAATGGATTTTTAACAAAATGCTCTTTTTAAGAAAATCATTTTTATAGATGGACATGGGAAACATGTGTGTAGCTTTGGTTTTCAACTGTGGAAAAACAGCTGGAAGCTATAGAGGAGTATGTTTGGGCCAACAAGCCTGAGAAGAGTTGTGTTTTTTTTACTTAGTTTGAAGGAAGGTAGGGAGGGAATAGGAAGAGGCACGTGGGCCTATTTTTTTGAGCAGGTCACAGCTAAACTTTATATTTGTAACAGAAATATTCATCTGTTTCCTTTCTCCTTAACTCCCTCCCCCCTTTTCTTTTCTTTCTTTTTTAAACATTTTTTCTCATCTTGCATGAATGTGATTTTGGAGAAAGAGTTTTGATTGGGTACTTATTTGAATTGATTTTTATCATTGTTCTTACTGGCTTGTCAGAGTCAAATTCTTTTTTTTATAATGATGTTTATTATTTAGTCAATTTTCTATGACTATAAGTTGCAGAACAATTGCTAAACTGATTGACAAAGAAAGTCTTTTCACCTTAAAAAAAGATGAAATCAAAGATTGTGATCCTATGTGGCTAAATAGTCCATTTTCCCAGTTGTTACAAAGGTCTAGAACTATAATCCTACTTGATATTTATGAGAATTTGTTGCTTTGGTACTAAGATGGATCTGTGATCTCCACCACCCCCCCCCCAATGAATACTTGATAGTTTGCAAAGATGCAGAGCTCTTTGTGACTTCTGTTCATACTACCCTTAAGTCCTGCATCATGGATTCACTCAAAAAATTGGGAGATATCCTTTCTTTTGAGGTCTACTGGTTATTCCTCTCTCAAGGACCTTCTCTCCACACCCTCCCCCACCCTCGTTCTATAATTCTCTCATATCTTTTACATATTGTTTTCTTCATTCAGCTTCTGTACCTCCTTTTCCATTTTGTTAATTTTACTTTTCAATGAGGCATTATCTCCAGTTATATTCTGAACCTCCTTAACCATTTTACTAATTTTACTTTTTAAAGATTTGTTCTCATCAGTGAATCATTTTTCCACTTTTTCTTTTACCTCTCTAATTTGGTTTTTAAAGTCCTCCTTGTGTTCTTCCAGGAATGCTTTTTGGTCTGGAGACCAGTTCACTTTCCTTTTTGAGGTTTCAGATATGGACATGGTGTCTCTGTTGTCCTCTTCTGAATTGGCATTTTGATCTTCTCTGTCTCCATAATAAGAATGAATAGTATTTGTTTTCCTGAATTTCTCTCTCATGCTGTTTGTCTTTTTCCTGGCTTCCAAAGTGGATTTCTGCTTCTGGGGCTCAGGGGGCTTTGTCCCAAGCTTCTTGAGCTGGGACCCGGGGCCTGCTCACTGGCTTTGTGTGCTGTGTCCTCTAGTTTTGTGAGGTGTGGGGGAGGGGTAGTCTGGTTGGTGGAAGTCTTGTCTTCCCCTAGGGCTGCACTACAGCCTGTGTGGTCTCAGTGGTTGTCTATGCTGGTGTCTACCACTTCTCCTGGCCATGGGAAGGCACGTCTGGGGTCCTGGTGTTAACAATTGCTGGCTCCACCTCCCTGGGGCTCAGGAATTTCCACTGTTCTATTGAGGTGGGGCCTGTTGGGAAACCTCTCTTCCTGACCTTGTCTCCTTTCTCCCCTACAAGAAGGGCCCTCTTCCCAACTTCCTGACCTAAAAGGCTGCTGTAGCTCCACTTCTGGCTCCTGTATTCCAGGCTTTCTCCCAGGGAAGTATTATCTGGGTGAGGAAGGGAGGGATGAGAACCATTTTACCTGGACATCATGGCTTCTGGCAGTTCAAGAAGGCAAATTTCAAACCTTTAGACTGCGGGCTAGAGGCCTCAGGGGTAGTTGCTCCCATGGCTGCAGGCTCTGTGCTGGTGTTTCCTGTAGCTCCAACAGACCCCTATCCTGGGTTAAGAGGCCTAGAGATCACCACCATAGCTGATACTTCTGCCCTGGGCCTCCATTATATCTTTTACAATGCCTCTCTTGAACACTTCTTCGTAATTCCTTATTTGCAATAGCTTGCAGTTTGCCTTGCCTACTGCATGCTTCTCCATGGACTTTTGGATTACTTTAATTCTTTCATAATCTCTGTTTATAGTCTTTGATGTGTTTTAATTGCAATAAAAATAGAAATGCAGATACAGCTATAGTAGGTAGTCAAATCAGCTATCTCATGGGCAGGGTAACAGTGTAATGCCTCAATAGGAATCCTGGGAATGGTAGACTTTACAGCCCTAGAAAAAGACTGGGATAGGCTGCTGGCTTAATTTTTGAGGTGAGGGGTGGTATTTACATAGTAGTAGAGGTCCTTGAAGAAGAGGACATTTAATAAGTGAGAAAATTGTCACGGCTCTGGAAGAAGTAAAGAGGATGGCAGTGGCACCAGCACTAGCTGGATAGTTTTAACTGGTAACTGACAGTAGGCACTGATATGGTTAGGGCTTCCCTTTCTCCTCTCTCTGAATATTGAAGGAAACCTGAGAAGTATGCCTAAACTTTTTCTTCCCAAGAATTGTAGAGAAAGTGCTAAAACTGGTGAGTTCCTCCAATTCTCCTTTCTTCTTTTGTATTGTAACTTGTTGTAAAGAATGTGGCAAAAGAGTTTCTGTGTTCTTTAAGTTTGTTATAACTTTTGGTATTTTTATTTCATATAAGGGAAATTCAATTTAGACAACTGACCTTATACCTCCAGATCTGCAAATAGGATGACAGTGAAAAATTAAAATTGTTAGTAGGGCTATAAGAATACAGGCATTTGGGTAACCAAATGTGATTTTTAACTCTTCTCACAAAATAACTAAATTGTGTGTACCTGAGGATACCACCACAAGGCATATATATATCGAAAAGATCAGAAAGAGTGAAAAGACCTATAATACAAAAATCTTTGTAGCTGCATTTTTTTTTTGTTTTAGCAAATAACTGTCAACAAAGTAAGTTTCTATTTATTGTCAGGGGTGGGATGAATGACTGAACAAATTATGGTATATTAATATAATGGAATTGTTGTTAGCTCTTTGTTTTTGAAGAGAACCAATGACACCACAGGTGATGTCTTGATTCATATGAGAATTTGTTTTTTTTTGAGACAGAGTTGCTCATAGTTGTCAGCCTTACTCTCTTTTCTAGCATCACAGCAGTCTAGTGACAAGACAGAAGACAGGATGACTGGTGATGGCCCAGGATATAGAAAATGACATTGGTGTCTACAATGTCTGATCAAGCTCTAAGTGTTCCATAGCACCTGCTGCAGCCACCTTCATGGCCACTGGGACAAATTGTTCTCATCCTTCCATTCTGCCAGCACAGATCTTCACATATTTGGGGTAGACGCTCTCCCCACTAACTTGCCAACAGGTTTGACACCCATCAGTTACCCTCAGCCTGGTTTAATCACTCTGCCAAGCCTCACATCATAGGTACCAGTCCTCCTTGAACACCCTGTATATTCCATGTATTAGAATATTACTGTGCTGTAAGAAGTGATGAAAGGGATGGATTAAGAAACAAAAATTCATAAACAAAAGCCAAACTCCTCAACACACCCGTTAAACTAAGCCCATTTTGCCTTACTGGCACAGAAACCTGGGAAGACTTGCATGAACTCATGCAGAATGAAGTAAGCAGAACCAGAAAAATGATTTGTGAAATGAGCACAGTATTGTAAATGAAAACAACTTGGAGAGGCTTAAGAAATCTATCTAATATAATCTCAGTGATTATATTGATCCTTAATCATGTTTCCAGAAGACTGATGACAAAAAACGCTTCCCAACTTATGGTGAATAGATGGATTGTAGGTATAGACTGATACACAGAATTCCAGAAATAAACAAATAAATAGTTTGACTGAGCTTTTCTTATAAAGGGAATCTTTTATTTGGAGTTGCAGAATTGAGGGGAAGAGTGCTGGTAGGGGCAGTGATAGAAAAAAATGGAGAGTTAAAGGAGGGGGGAATAAAGAGAAGATATATTAAAAAGAGCAACTTGTATGTTGTGGATTCATACTCTTATGCAAAAGCCCATTTTTTGTGCCTTTCTTTGTGTGTGGAAATGTTCATGTTTGTTGATGATTTTCTAGGTGATAAAAATAATAAAAGAGTAAATAATGAATATAAGCCATAGAATAAGAGCACAATACACATGTATACACACACATATATCATCTGGGACCAATAGAGGGTGCATATGTGTGAGAGAGGGCAGCTAGGTAGGTTAGTTGGTAGAGTGGTGGGCCTGGAATCACAAGATGTGAGTTCAAATCTGTCCATAGGTACTTACTAGCAGTGTGAGCCTGGGCAGGTCACTTAACCTCTGTTGGCCTGAGTGTCCTCATCTACAAAACGGGGATAATAATAACACCTACCTCCCAAGGTTGTTGTGAGGATCAAATGAGATGATAATTGTAAAAAACTTGTCACAATGCCTGGCACATAAGTAAGAGCTATCTAAATATTAATTATTATTATGAGGAATAGATAATACTCATTTTTGGATTTGATTGCTTGATTGGGAGGTTGCAGGAAACTATAGCATCCATGGCTTAATAATAAAGTTGAATTCGCTAAATCAAAAGGAAGACCACCCTAAAGTTAACAAATTCTCCAGGTTCAGGGACATTTCTGGGAGGAGATATGGCCTGGCAAGAAGCCATTCTACTGACCTGAAAAAAATGGGGTCCTGTCAAACAAGGGAATCTGGGTATAAATTTGCATGGATGGCCATGTTCCACAAGATTAGTGATCAGGTTTCAGTGGTTCAGGGAACACAACCCTGCTGGAGTTGTGGTCAAAGCACCCTCCCTGGCCTTGGCCCCTAAGAGAGATGCTTTAATTAAGGGCTTCTAAGATTTCAGTGCAACACCTAGATGCTAGAATAAAGGTAACTTGGGCAAAAAAGCTAACCAGCTTCCCCTACGTTATGAGACTGATAGCCTAATGATCTTATTTATAACAGAAAAAGCTCTAGGCAGGAAAGGCATTTAAATTCAGACCTCTGCCTCAGGTCAGGAAGAATCAAGGAAGGTAGATTTTCTTCAGATAATATTAGCGAAAATACATGGCTGGGGCAGAAGACGTAAATGGAGTGATTATTAGTGCAATGGGGATTTGGCGCATACCCACTTCATTTAATATGCAGTCACTCATGAGTAAGACACTAGCAACATGCTTTTGGGAAGTTGGAAAACCAACACATTCGTGGACATTCTGTATTGACCTACTATGAGGTTGGGAGAAGCCTTTTTCCATTGGCTGCATGGACAGAACTGTCTCCACTTTTGAAACTGCTTCAAAAAGTAGAGTCTGCCTTTTCCCTCCACCCTCACCCTACATGTGTTTTAAGTGTAGGGGCTGGAGTCTAAGTTTTTTTTCACTCTCAGAAGGTGAAACCATGTAGTAAGTGGGGTTGGGGGATTGTGGGTCAACCTCCTTCCCCATTATGTCACCTGACCTGAAAAAACATGCTTGGGATTTTGGTTTTGTTTCCTTTATCCTTTTCAGGTCTAGGTGCAAGGAGTAGAGTCCCTGGTCCTGCAGCTCAAACCACAGGGATCTGAACAGGCTGGATATTGCCTCAATCCAGAAGCAAAGCCAGAAGGAACGAGGGTCAGGTAAACTAGTCCAGTGGGGCTTTAGACTTGAATCTGGGGGAACTGATGCTGTATAGAAGCTGAGCTAAGCTAAACTGTGAACCTAATCTCTTTACCCTTCCCAGAGGCCAAGATTGTATAAGGGAGATTATAACTTATGTATGGGGAAAATGTTTTCATGTTTGTTCTTGATGTAGCTGTGAAGTAAATACCCCTTTGTAAAAGCTAATTTCATTAGCCAAATTGTACTGGGCTACTTGTCACCAGTCCTTTAAAATAGGAGAAACCTAACCAGTGGAGTTCCAGCTGATGGCAGAGCCTAGAGATTCCCCCACAACTTCAGAGAACCAAAGAATCCTTGGAGTGGGGTAGCGGGAGAATATAAAATGTAATATAAAGGCCCTAGGACAATGAGGTCAGAGTCATAACTATATTTCATTAGCAACAGCCCTCCAAGAGAAAACTAAGAAAGAAGAGCCATTGGAAGAAAGGACTATTTGGGACAGGTCTTACTCATTCTGCTTCTGTAAGTTATCTCCATTCCCCCATTCCCTAAACTCACGTTGATTCTATCTACAATTCAGGTGTGTATTACTATTTACCTAGAACATTGTAACAATCTACTAATATACCATAGAATCCAAGATGTGGAAGGATCCTCAGAGATTGCACGGTCCAGTCTGTATCCGATCTCAGTTTTCACTTATGTCTCCATCAAGTAGCTATCTAGGCTTTGTGTTAAGATCTGCTGTGATAGGAGACTCCATCACCTCCCAAAGCCAATCGTGCCAACTTTATCACTGAGTCTTTCCAGTCATATCTGACACTTTGTGACCCCATTTGGGGTTTTCTTGGCACAGATACTGGCATGGTTTGCCATGTCCTTCTCTGGATCATTTTACAGATGAAGAAACTGAGGCAAACAGGGTTAGGCGACTTGCCTGGGATCACACAGTTAGTGATTGTGTGAGGTCAGACTCGAACTCGAGATGAGTCTTGCTGATTCCAAGCCCCTGCCCAATCCACTGCTCCACCTAGTGGCCCCTAGCTGCTCATTCTTGGGACAGCTCTAAGTTTTCAGGAGCTTTTTCTTACATCAATCTTTAATGTAACTGGTCAATTTCCACCCATTATGCTGAGTTCTTTCCTCTGTTTTACAAACAGCGCAATGTGTTTATTGAATTAAATTGAGAGGTGGTACAGCCTTTTATCTGTGCGGAACAGCCAAGATCAGGGAAGGTAATCAATTAATAATAGCACACGCAGGCAACCACAAAGAACTATAATGAATGAAATTATGTCTATGTCCTTGCCAGTGTGATGATTTCCTCCCAGGCAAAGCTAATAGAGCAAATTGCACCCACTGTCTGTCTCAGGGATAGGAAACGGGGAAGAGGAGTTTTAAGAATGATATATACTGTTAGCACTGTTGGTAACAGAACAACTACAGGTCAGTAGTGCCTGTGAAGCTGAGTATAGCTAGCTAGTTTAGCATCCAGAGAGCACTGTTCACTGCTGAGTTTCATTGTGCTAGCCATTGCAATGATATAGAGGTGGCATTGTGGAAGATAAGGAGGGAAAAAAGCTGTGTTACTTGACCTATGAAGTTTAATTAACCTAACTCCTCTGGCACAATTTGTCACGTAACAAATTTAAAGAGCAAGAGTAAGCCTCCTGTAGTATAGCAAGGGAATTGCTGTCTTCTCTGGGTAAACTGAGGAAAACCTCCAATGTGGGCATGGCTTTGTGTCGCTTCCTAATGTGCTGACTTATAGGGAAGCATCTGAGAAGGATGTGCATCCTTTCTCCTTTTCTGCTTCAGTCTATTTTTTATGCTAGTACTTTGTATTGTCACCATGGGGCAAAGGGTCATTGTTCTAATAACGGGAGGTGAAGGGAACAAACATTTAGTAACATTCTGTTGTATACCAGGCACTACAATAGGTACTTTCCAAGTGTTATCTCATATCTTTCTTACAATTCTGTAAGGAAGATGGTATTATGCCCATTGAGCATTTGAGGAAACATAGGCAGACAAAGATTTAAGTGACTTGCCCAGGGTCATACAGCTAATAAGTGTCTGAGTCTGGATTTGAATTCAGATTCAGATCTTCCTGATTCCATAACAAGCACTGTATTCACCGTACCATTTTTTGGAGATTGTGATTAAAAGACCTGTCAGACAGTTTCAACTGCATTTCTTATATGCAATTAGTTATGATACTGTCCATCACATTAAAAGCAAGTTTTGAAAGCCAGGGCACAATTTCATACTTCGGCCAGCAGCTATTTTGCAAATACAGTCTATTGATTGTACAGGAGACCATATAAGTGAATATTCATGGACCTGCAGTGGCATATCACCACTATTGAAAGAGGAAAATCAAAGCATAATTTTTATGAACAAAATTCAATTCAATAAACATTTATTAAATGCCTACAACATGCAAGTAGACACTGAGGATATAAAAATAAAGCCAAAATAAGTTCTGTTCTTATAGTCTTACTGACCATGGTTCAAGAGCACTATGTTTATATAGAAAGGACATTTTCCTGCTGAAATAGAAAGATTAAGGTAGTCTGTAGATGAAGCTTAAAGGTATGAGAAAATCTTCAATAATTGTTGCTAACAATTCAAAACTGTGTTTTGTATGACTTCAAACATAAAATGTATTTTTTGTATTATTGATGGGTAGAGGAGGGGTGAAGAGATGGAGAGAAATTGGAACTGAAAATATTATTTTTATGATTATATTAAAAATAGAATTAAATAAATAAAAAATAGAATTAAAAATAGAATTACAGATAATTACCCACCTCCAGATAGAGTGGTGATTGACTCAGAGCATATTGAGGCATTTTTTTTGTTTATTGGTTTGTTTTGTGCATGACTAATGCAGGAATTTGTTTTGCTTGACTATACATGGTTGTAAAAGGTTTTGTTTTTCTTTCCCTGTTGGGGGAGGGGAAGATAGAGAATTTGACCTTAAAATAAAGTTGAATTGAGCAAATTTTAAAAATCTGTATAGGTAACTATTTCCTTCAGAAAATGTCATGACAGTCAAAGGACAATTACAAGTTTTATTGTGTTTGATTCTCGATGGGAGGTACAGTTCAGTGAAAGGATTCAGAAACAGGGCCAGATTTCTCATGCCATTTACTTTTCCTTTCTGTGCTGAAGACTGATTTATAAATGATTTTTGTCTTTGCTCTCATTGAGATCATCAGTCATGCTCTATGATATCACAAGAATGACCTTACACTTACCAGTGTTGTTTGGCTAAGTTATTTTATCCTGAGGAGAAAAAAAAAACTTATCATTTAAACTTAATGCTGTCATGACAAAACATGATCATAGTAGATTTCATGTTCCCTGGAGATTTTTTTTTAATTTACATGAACTTAAAAGGTACTTAATTTTAGGATCACACAGATATTTTTTTTTTTGCAATAATAGGTCTTTCCATATGGCTTCAAATTCTGTCACCATGATATATGCTGCTCTGCTCTGGGTTGGGTAAGGTCTTCCCTTACCTCCATCATTCATGACTGAGGAACTAAAATTAATCACCAATTGTATATTTCATGGGTGGAGGTGGAGGTTTTTCCCTTTTCTTTTTAAGATGCACAGTGAACATTTCATATGGATTTGGTGATAGAGAATGTTAAGGGCTTTCTTTCCAAACGAATTTATTTAAGAAGCTTCAAGTATAATGAAACTGTCCTATTCATGCTCGTGGCAGCTGATATTCTCATTCGTGCCTGTGTAGGACAAAATTAGACACACATAATACAAATGAGTTATCATTCCTATCCAGCATATTGATGCTTACCCTTGAGTCTGACAGCTGGCAGCCAAACTAAAGTCCATACTTCCAGCCAACCCAAAACACTGGAGACTCGGGGCCTTGAAAATACTTTCTGAAGACTGTTAAAAATATGTAAAAGTATAAATTTGAAATCTTTTGAAAATTCAGGAGGAAATACTTTACAAGATGCTTTCTCTGAGAGGATACAAAATAATGACAGCAGAATGATTGTTGGTAAGTCATTAATGATTTCCCAAAGGAAATATGATAGTTTGGCATTAAAAACAATATTTTGATAAATCATTATTGTGGTGGTGGTCAGCATGAAAGTAATAGTGAACACAATGATAACTGGTAGGGATGATCAGTAATAAAAACAAGAAGAATAAACACATATTTAAAAAATATAAGACTAGAAATTCAGCAAATATTCAGAATAAATATTTAAATAAATAAGAGAGATGATGATGATGATGATGAAGGCCAAGTTGACATTAGGTAACATAAATATACACACATACACATTCTCTTTGTATCTGTCTATCTATCAAGTTCTTGCTTTATGCAAATTTGCATTACACAAATTCAACTCCCTGGTGAGTGGCAGCAGTGAAGCGGTAGAGCAGCAGCACTGGTATAGCTCAGCTACAAGGGCCACAGGGCCATGGAAGGGTATGGTCCATGCAAAGCCCGTTGAGGGGAATTAAGTAAGCACTTACGCTAATTGGAACTGCCTGTGTGTATGTGCATATGTTCATACATACATATATGTATATACATATCTATGTGCACATATATGTACATACATATGTGTGTACATACATGATAGATTTCCATATATTTTATTATTGTGTATATACATACACTCAATTGGATATAGAAATTTGTTTTACCAAATTGGTAAATAAGAGGAAAAGGGGTTCAAAGAAAGGAGAGATTTTAAAAGAAAAAGAGGATTAAGGAAAGGAGTGGTAAGAAGCAATAAAGATTTTTAAAGAGGAGAAAGAGAGAGAGAGAGAGAGAGAGAGAGAGAGAGAGATAGGAAAATAGGATGGAGAGAAATGCACATTAGCAATCATAACTTTGAATGTGAATAGGAAGAATTCGCTCATAAAATGGAAGTAGATAGCAGAATGAATTAGAAGGCAGATTCCAACAATATATTATTTGCAAGAAACACACTTAAAACAGAGAGACACACAGAGTTAAAATAAGAGGCTAGCATAGAATCTATTATGCATCAGTTGAGGTTAAAACAAAAAAGCAGGAATAGCAATCATGTTCTCGAACAAAGTAAAAGCAAAAATAGACAATTTAAATAGACAGTGAAAGAGAGTACATCTTTTTTACTTAATAATATCTGATTTTTCCCCAATGATGTATAAAA
Organism: Phalanger gymnotis; assembly: GCA_028646595.1. Lineage (NCBI taxonomy): Eukaryota > Metazoa > Chordata > Mammalia > Diprotodontia > Phalangeridae > Phalanger > Phalanger gymnotis. The sequence goes on along the minus strand of CM053622.1, from coordinate 468,531,467 downwards.
AGAAATTTTAATATTCTTTAAAAAAAATTTAGTTCCTAATTCTCTTGTTCCCTGCCTTAATCCCTTACTGAGATAGTATGCAACCTTATATAGTTACACATTTGCAATTATATAAAACATATTTCCATATTAGTCATTTTGTGAAAGAAGATTCAAACCAAAAAAAAAAAAAAAGAAAAGTGAAAAATAGTGTGCTTCAGTGTGCATTCAGACTCCATTGGCTCTTTCTCTGGAGGTGGATAGCATTTTTCATCATGAGTCCTTTTGAATTGTCTTGGATCATTGTATTGCTGAGAAAAGCTAACTTATTTACAGTTGTCCATTGCCCAATACTGATGTTATTGTGTATAATGTTTTACTGGTTCTGCTCATTTCACTTTGCCTCAGTTCATGTAAGCCTTTCAAGTTTTTTTCTAATGATCTTTTGGAATACTGATCTAGCAGTGATATTGCTCGGTCAAAGGATATGCAGTTTCATAGCCCTTACAGTATACTTCCAAATTTCCCTCCAAAATAGTCAGATAAGTTCACAACTCCACTACCAGTTCATTAGTGTCTCACTTTTCCTACATATATTGCCTCCAACATTTCTCATTTTCCTTTTCTGTCATATTATCCAATCTGATACGAGTGAGGTGATACCTCAGAGTTGCATTTCTCTCATCAGTAGTGATTTCAGCATTTTTTCATGACTATAGATAGCTTTGATTTCTTCATCTGAAAATCACCTGTTTATATCCTTTGACCATTTATCAATTGGGAAATAGTTTGTATTTTTTTAAGTTTGGCCCAGGTCCCCATATATATGAAAAATGAGACCTTTGTCAGAGTTATTTGCGGTAAAATATTTTCCTCAGATTTCTGCTTTCCTTCTAATCTTGGTTACATTGGTTTTGTTTGTATAAAATCTTTAATTTAATATAATTGAATACATATATTTTTACATCTTATAATACTCTCAGTCTCATTTGGTCATAAAGTCTTCCCTTATCCATAGATCTGACAAGTAAACTATTCCATGCTCCCCCAATTTACTTATGGTATAACCCTATGTGTCTAAACCATGCCCACATTTTGATCTAATCTTGGAATATGGTGAGAACTGCTGGTCTATACCTAGTGTCTGCTATCCCAGTTTACTCAGCAGTTTTTGTGAAATAGTGAATTCTTGGCCCACAAACTTAGATCTTTGGGTTTATCAAAGACTAAATTACTGTGGTCATTCACTACTAAGTGGTGTGTATCTAATCTGTTCCATTGATCCACCACTCTATTTCTTAGTCAATACCAGACTGTTTTGATGATTACTGCTTTATAATACAGTTTGAGATCTTGCATGGCTGGGCACCATTCCTTCACATTTTTTTTATTGAGTCCCTTGATTTTCTTTGACATTTGTTCTATATGAATTTGTTTTTATTCTTCCTAGCTTTATGAAATATTTTTGGTAGTTTAATTGGTATGGAACTTAATAAGTAGATTAATTTAGATAGAATTGTCATTTTTATTTTATTGCTTCAATCTACTCATGCAAACTAATATTTTTCCAGTTGTTTAGATCTAACTTTATTTGTGTGAATATATTTTATAATTGTGTTCATATAGTTGCTGGATTTTCCTTGGCAGATACACTCCCAAGTATTTTATATTCTCTAAAGTTATTTTAAATAGACATTCTCTTTCTATTTCTTCCTGCTGGGTTTTGTTGGTAATATGTAGAAAAGCTGGTGATTTATGTGCATTTATTTTATATCTTAAAATTTGCTAAAGTTTTTAATTATTTCAACTAGTTTTTAGTCTCTAAGTATATCATCATATCATTTGCAAAGAGTGACAATTTTATTTCCTCATTGCCTACTTTATTCCCTTAATTTCTTTTTCTTTTTTTATTGCTATAGCTAGCTTTTTAATAGCATTTTATTTTTCCCAATTATGTTAAGACAATTTTTAGAATTCATTTTTACAAGATTTTGAATTCTAAATTTTTTCTCCATTCCCTCTTCCCCCTTCCAAAAAGGCTAGGCAGTTTGATATAGGTTATACATGTGCTGTCATGTAAAACATTTCCATATTAGCCATAGTTGTGAAAGATGAAATGGATCAAAAGACAAAAAAGCATGAAGAATAAAGTAAGTGAAAAAATAAGGTTTTTAAAATTTATTTATTTTTAATTATCAACATTCATTTCCACAAGATTTTGAGTTCCAAATTTTCTCCCCATCTCTTCCCTCCCCCACTCCAAGGTGGAATTCATGCTTACTACCCCTTCCCTCAGTCTGCCCTCCATTCTATTAGCCCATCCCTCCTATTATTACCCTTCTCCCTTACTTTCTTGTAGGGCAGGCTAGATTTCTATACCCCACTGCCTGTATATCTTATTTTCAAGGTACACATAAATACAATTTTTGACATTTAAAAAAACTTTGAGTTCCACATTCTCTCCCTTCTTCTCTCCCTACCCACTCTCATTGAGAAGGCAAGCAATTCAATATAGACTCTACATGTGTAGTTATGCAAAACACTTCCATAATAGTCATGTTGTGAAAGACTAACTGTATTTCCCTCCATCCTATCCTCCCCCTATTTATTCTATTTTTTCCTTTGACCCTATCCCTTTTCAAAACTATTTGCTTCTGACTACCCTCTCCCCAATCTCCCCTCTCTCCTATCACCCCCTTCTTTTCCCCTTCTCCTTTTCATTCCTATAGGGCAAGAGACCCTATTGAGTGTGTATATTATTCTCTCTTTAAGCCAAATCTAATAAAAATAAAGTTCATTCATTGCCTTTCACCTTCCCCTACTTTTTGTCCATTGTAACAGTGTTTTCTTGCCTCTTTTATGTGAGATAATTTACCCCATTCTATCTCTCCCTTTCTCTTTCTCCCAATATATTCCTCTCTTACCCCTTAATTTTATTTTTTAGATATCATCCCTTCAAATTCAACTCACCCATGTGCCCTCTGTCTATACATACATTGTATCTGGCTTTGTTAATTTTTTCTTTGGCAGTTCATTCAGGTCTTGTTCGAAATTTATTTTTTTGGTGGGGTTATTTAGGTATTCTGTTTTCTCTGTTTTTAATCTGTGCAATTTGTATTTCTGTAAATATTTATCCATTTTGCTTAGATTGTCAGATTTATTGTCATAGTTTGGCAAATAGCTCCTAGTAATTATTTTAACTTCCTCTACATTGGAAGTCATTTCTTTCATTTTTTGATAGTAGTGCTTTGATTTTCTTCTTTCAAAAATTAAATTAACTAATGGTTTGTCTATTTCGTGTATTCATTTTTAATAAAACCAATTTTTAGTTTTATTTCTGAATTCACTTTTTACTTTTTTACTTTAAATTTTATTAATGTTTCCTTTGATTTCAGGATTTCCAATTTGATGTTTAATTGGAGATTTAAAAATTTGTCCTTTTTATAGTTTTCGTTAGTTGCAAGCCTAATTTATTGATCTTTTTTTTTCTCTGTTTTATGGATGTAAATGTTTAGAAATACATATTTTTCCTAAATGCTGCATTGGCTTTATCTTCTAAATTTTGATATGTTGTCTCATTATTGTCATTTTCTTCCATAAAATGATCAATCATTTCTAACATTTCTTCTTTGACACACTTATGCTTTAAGATTCAATCATTTAATTTCCAACTAATTTTCAGTCAATTTTTCTGTTTCCCTTTATTGAATGTAATTTTTATTGCATTATTATCTGAAAAAAGATGCATTAATATCTCTGCTTTTCTGCATTCATTGTGAAGTTTTATGCACTAACAGATAGTCAATTCTTATATAGGTGTCATGTACCCCTGGTATATTCCTTTCTATTCTCGTTCAATTTTCTCCTAAGGTCTATCAAATCTAACTTTTCTACAATTCTATTCACCTCCTTAACTTCTTTCTCCTTTATTTCATGGTTATGTTTATCTAGTTTTGAAATGGGAAAGATGAGGTCCCTTCTTAGTATAGTCTGACTTTATTTTCATTCTGTAACTCATTTAACATCTCCTTTAAGAACCTGAATGCTAAACCATTTGGTGCAAATATATTTAACATTTATGTTACTTCATTGTCTGTGGTACCTTTGATCAAGATGTAGCTTCCATGCTTATGCCTTTTAATTAGGTCTATTTTTGCTTTACTTTGTCTGAGATCATGATTGCTAGGCCTCCTTTTTTTTAACTTCAGCTAAAGCATAATATATTATGCTCCAGTCCTTAACTTTGTGCTATGTATGCCCCTCTGTTTGAAATGTTTTACTTGTAAACAGAATATTGTAGAATTCTGCTTTTTAGTCCATTCTGCTATCTACTTCCATTTTATAGGCGAGTTCATCCCATTCACATTTACAGATATGATAACTGTGTATGTCCCTCTATCCTATTTTCCCCTGTTTATCCTTCTGTCTTTCTCATACTTTTCACCCTGTGCCTACTCATAAATGTCTTACTTCTGACTACTGCCTTCCCCAAGGGGAAACTACATCTTGCGAAAAGGTTTCACAGGCAATGACATAATATCAGTTCTAAATATATATGCACCAAGTAGCACAGTATCTAAATTCTTAATGGAAAAGTTAAATGAGCTGCAGGAAAAACAACAGTAAAAATAAACTAGTAGGGGACCTTGACTTAATCCTTTTAGAACTAGATAATCTAACCTTAAAGCAAATAAAAAAGAAGTTAAAAGAGATGAATAGAACTTTTGAAAAAATAGAGAAAACTTTCCTTATCTTTTTTTTGCTTCTTTGATTTTTTTGCAACATGGCTAACATGGAAATATGTTTTGCATGACTTCACATATGTAATTTATATCATATTGATTAAAAATAAATGTTAAAATTAATAAATAAAAATCTTAAAAACAGGATCACAATGTTTACTTTATGTAGAGTAATGTCTTGCCAAGCACAAGGGACATTCATTATAAAGTCAGTCATCAGGGTAGTTTATGAATAAGTAAGTATAATGTCAGAAAAAGTAAAATATTCTAGCAATAATATGGTAAATTAGAAGTTTTTTCACATATGTCCATGCATGCAAGGGCACGTGTACCCTTTACTGGTGTCACATTTGCTTAATGATTAAAGCCTCTAATCAGAAACCTTGAAAATTCTGTTCACCATATTACACCCTCCCTTTCCAACTTTAACCAATTTCTCCCACCTGCAAATATGCTGGTCATATTGAATTACAGTTACAAATCCACAGCACCTTTGAGTTGGAAGCAGCTCCAGAGACTATCTGATGCAATCTCCAGCTATATAAGTATCCCAAATAAATCATGCAAATTTCACTTTAAGACATCCCCTGAAGGTTATCCAACACCTTCTAAAGTAGTCAATTTTGCCACTGCACAGCTTTAGTTATTAGGAATTTTTCTTTACATGAAGACTAAATCTACCTCCCTGTGCCTATTTCTTCCCCTCAACACTAATCATATTTCCATATGACAAATCCTTAGATTACTTGGAGATTAGTATCATGTTTCCCTTAAGTCTTCTTTCTTCCAGATTCAACATTCTCAGTTCCCCTTCATCTGATTCTTATGGTGTGGTTTCTTGGCCACTCAAAAACTGCATCACCCTCTTCTGATCATGCTCCAGCTTATCAATCAATCATCAATTCTTTATTAAGTGTCTTCAGTTCATTAGATTTTGTATTAGGCACTGGGGATAGAAATATAATTATGAAAACAATCCCCACTTTTGAGGAACTCACCTTCTTTGTTTATTTATTTTTTTATTTTTAATAGTATTTTTTTCCAATAAAATGTAAAGACCTTTTTAAAAATTCATTTTTTATAAGATTTTGAGTTCCAAATTTTTCTCCTTCCCCCTCCTCCCTTTTCTCTGAGATGGCAAGCCATTTGATACACGTTATATATGTGCAATCATGTAAAACATATTTCCATATTAGTCATGTTGTATAAAAGAAGAAACCAAAAAAGGAAAAAAAAAACTACAAAAAATGAAACTGAAAATAGGATGCTTTGATCTTCATTGACTCCCGATGATACAATTTTTTTTAATTTTTATTTATTTATTTTTAATATGTTTAGTTTTGATTTTCACAAGTGTTTGGATTACAAATTTTCTCCCCATTTTCACCCCCCCCACTCCAAGATGCTGTACACTCTGGTTGCCCTGTTCCCCAGTCTG
>CM053622.1:468509376-468524808 GCA_028646595.1 Phalanger gymnotis | reverse complement strand
TTTGCCACCTGGCCATGTTCCCAGCCAACTTACTTGACCCTTGAGTTTTTCAGCGGGGTATGACTGCTTGTAGACTAAAGAGTTCTTTGTTCCAGGCTTGGGCGGATGCGCTGCCTCACCAGCACTCCTCCTTCCCCAAGAACCCCCTACCCAAACTGGGCTGATCTGACCTAATTCCTCCCACCAGGTGGGCCTGGGGCCAGAAGCAACTGCAGCTGTAGTTCTGTAGCTGCCCTACCTCTGCTGCCCCAGGGGCAGTAGCCAAACCGCAAACTCAGTCCCACAGCTTTTCCCACTAACCTTCTCTGTTGTCTTTGCTGTTTGTGGGTTGTGAGGTCTGGTAAATGCCAGAGCTCAGTAATTCAAGACACTAGAGCACTCTCCGCTTGGCTCCTGGTCTCGTCGGTCTGCTGTCTGGTCGATCTGCGCCGTGCACACTGGGCTCTGCTTGGCTCAGCTCCGCTCCCCTCAGCTGGGAGCTGGGAGCTCCATGCGGGACAGACCTTACCCAGAGACCATCCAGGCTGTCCTGGGCTGGAGCCCTGCTTCCCCTGACACTTTGTGGGTTCTGCTGTTCTAGAATTGGTTCAGAGCCATTTTTTTATAAGTTTTTGGAGGGACTTGGTGGGGAGCTCACACCCATCCCTGCTTTCCAGCCACCATCTTGGCTCTGCCTGTAACTCACCTTCTAATGGGGAAGATGAAAAGGATGTCTATCTCCAACATCCCTTAGTATCTTTATCTCTGTCTCTTTATTCACCCTAAAATGTGCCACCCAGAACTCACTATAGAGTGCCCCTTGTGTAGTTTGACCTGGGCACTTCAGTAGAACAGAATTACCAATTTGCTCATTATGATCTTTCAATACAGCCTAAAGTCATATTAACTTTTATGACTTCAGTGTCACTGTCACTCACAGTGACTCAAAGTGTCACTCACAATATTCACTAACCTCTTAGATCTTTTTTACTCTAAGTGCTATCTAGTCATATTTGTAAAGTTGATTTTTCAACACTCAAATGTAGAATTTCATGCTTGTCTATATTAAATTTAATCACTTTAAATGCATACCATCCTTCAAAACTATTGAGAACTTTTGGTATCCTTTCTCTGTCATCCAATGTTCTAACTATTGCTCTTAGCATCATATTACAAGAAAATTTGACAAGCATATCACTTATGGATTTATTTAAGTCATTGACAAAAATATCCAATAGCATAGGACTATGGGCAGATACCTGGGGACCTCCAAGTTCCCACGAGCTCATTAATGACTACTCTTTAAGTTCAAGCATTCCTTCGGTTCAAAGTCCCCCTATCCTCCAGCCCACATTTCTCCATCTCATCAACGATAACGAAAACGACTTTTGCTAAATGTCAATTTAACAAATTATTTTCCCCCTAAAATCTAAGCATACTGTGCATATCCACAGCACTCCCCTGATCTATCTATCAAAGTATACTGTTTGCAAATCAATTTAGTAATTAGTTAGCTAATTAACTAAGTAAGAAATTTTCATTAAGCATCTACTATTTGATCATGATAAATGATGGAGAAATAAAGATTTTTTTTGACCCTGGGACAATATGTACATAAGTAACATATATAAAATATAAATTCAATGTAATTTAAGGTTGGGAAAATCCTAGCAGGGCAGGGGTGGGGCATGAACCACTCCTGTCAAGAGGATTTAAATGCCAAACAGAATTTGTATTTGTGCACAGAAACAAGAGGGAGCTCTTGGATATTACTGAGAGGGAAGTAACATGGCCCAAATTGTGCTTTAGGAATATCATTTTGGAGACTGATTTGAGGACAGATTAGTTAGGGGGTGATACATGGGGCACTGAAACCAATTACTTTTTAAATGTATAATTGACATGACTTTGCAATCAATCCTTTCAACTACTGGTACCCTCTTTCCTAAACAACATCGTATTTAGTTGTATTTGTCTTTGTTCTCTTTTTTTTATTCTGCATATATGTATTCATTTTCCCTGTTAAAATTTAAGCTCTTTATTGAAAATATGTTAAATGTCCATCAACTGGGACATGGCTAAATAAATAATGGTATGTGAATAAAATGGAATATTACTGTGCTCAAAGACATGGCAAATATGAATATAGAAAAGCATAGGAAGACACATGATTTGATGCAGAGTGAAGTAGAGACAAGTAAACAATATACACAATTGTCGCTGCAATGTAAATGGAAAATACAAACACACACACACACACACACACACACACGCACATCAGAAGTGAATGTTGCAAAATTACAAAGAACAAGCCTGGCTCCAAAGAAGAGATATGAGAAAACATCTCTAGCCCACTCATTTTCAGAGGTGGTAAACAGGTGTGGAATGTACTTTTCTGACATAATGTTCAGTTTTTACTGATTTTTTTCTATTCCTCCTTTTTCTTTTAAAATATCCATTATGTGATTTCTTTGTCAGCAGAAGGGAGAAAGATGTCAGGACAAATTTTGATAATGCAAAAGTAAAAATAAAATCAAATAATTAAAAAAAAGGATGCAAACTCTTTACCAGTAGGGTTTTTTAATTGTTGTCTTTGAATTCCAAGTGCCTAACCCTGTGCCTGTCACACACCTGGTGTTTAATCATTAACTGATGGATTGATCTATAGCATGGATCAGTCTGAATTGAATTTAGAGCCTGCTTTTTTTCCCTTGACTTCCTGTCTTGGGAGAATTTTAGAACCGTTGAATATGCACATTTTTGTTGCTATTGGGATGTGTTTATTCCAGCCAATGTATTTTGGTACTTTTCAAAAATGAAGCCTGGACAACAACAGCTTAATTCTTCAGGAAATATTCAGGAAAAAATTCTTGAGGAAATAAAGCGAAATCTCATATCTTAGGAGAACTTACTTGGCCCTTTAGTGGATAAAAATCTTACCTGAGTGGAAGTCAGAAAGAAAAGGAAGTTAAGGCCAGTGAAGTGAGGAATTCCATTCGCATTAATTGAATCTGTCCACATTTTTGCTATTGTTGCTTTAGGATACTTAAAGATGGCCACAGAAGACTACACCAGTTCTGTGAAGGAAAAACTGCAGAGGTCAGAGGAACAATGACTAATGAGAAGCTATGATTTAGGGATTAGTGGGGAAACTGTAAAGAGGACAAGGCCAAAATTTGTAAATGGGGAAAGTTATTTGAAAAACCCAGTGTGGAGAGACTCTCATACCGGGTACTTTGACACTGGAAAACTTTCATTGTAGGATCTTTGAGTTTTAGTTTATTGGTTTTGTCTTTTATTTCAATAACGAATAAAATATTTATTTTGGCCTTGAAAGCCTTCCACCTTTCCAGTCTTCTTACACTTTACTTCCCTCTATATACATAGAACACCAAGCCTGGAATCAGAAAGACATGAGCGCAAATGTGGCCTCAGACACTTACTAGCTGTGTGACCCTGAACAAGCCACTTTACCCTTTTTGTCTCAGTTTCCTCATGTGTAAAATGAGGCACAGAAAGAAAAGTCAAATCACTCCAGTATTTTTGCCAAGAAAATCCCAAATAGGGTCATAAAGAGATGGGCGCAACTGATCAACATACTCTATGATCCAGTGACACTGACCTCCTTGCCGTTTCTCACACATGACACCACATTTCCTGACTGTTTTCACTGGCTGTCCCCATGCCTTGAACACTCGTTTTTCTTATCTCTGCTTCCTAGTTTCCTCCAAGTTTCAATCTAAGCTCCTTCTTCTACAAGACTTCCTGCTTCCCCTTAATGTTAGTTCCTTCCTTTTTTGATTAACTCTCAATGTATGCTAGATGTATCTTGTTTGTTCAGAGTTGTTTGCTTCCTATCTTCTCCACTCGACTGAGATCTTCGAGAGCAGGGGCTTTCCCCCGCTTTGTATTCCTAATGGTTAGTACAATGACTGGCATGTAGTGGACACTTAAAAAATATTAGCTGACAGATTGGCAAGTTACTGGCATAACTGACCTTCTGGGGTGTTTGCTTTCCTGTTGCCAGTTTCAGATAGCACATTTTCTGTTAGTAGCATGGTATGCTATACTTTGCTAAACATCGGAGAAGATCACTTCCTATAAAATAAAATTCCATTAGAATTAATTTATCAATGTAATATGTCCATATTAATATGTCTAGGAGGCAGTATGAGATGGTAGACAAAACACCAGACAGGTAGAAATGAGAACAAAGAATATTGAAGGCCTGGGGGGCAGCCAGTGAAAGCATGTCTTATCAATTAGACTCTTAAGTATTTTATATATTTTGTAATTATTTTAAGTGGAATTTCTTTTTCTATCTCTTCCTGCTGGGTTTTGTTGGTAATATATTGAAATATTGATAATGTATTTTATACCCTGAGATTTTGATGATGTTATCAACAGTTTCAATTAATTTCTTCATTGACTCTCTAGAGTTCTCTAATACCTCTTTATATCATCTGCAAAAAGTGACGATTTCATCTGATAGTTTTTAAATTATCTACATTGATGGAATAAGAATTTTAATTATAGAGGGAAGTAGAGCCAGATAATTTTTGGAGCATAAAGATTTCTGGGCAAGGGCAGGCCTTGTTGAAGCCATGATGCCGGATGGAAGCCAGAGGTCAGTGGTTTCCTTATGGCAAAAGAGTAAGACAGAGAGAACAAGCAAGAAAAAAAATTTACTTTCTTTCTATTTTTGCCTGTTGCCCTTTCCCCTCCAACACACACTCATGTTCACCCACATTCACATGTATCCAGAATCTTCTCTCAGAGGCTAAGCCTTGATGTCAGCCACCCCTCAAGCTTCACTGTTAATACTCAGTGTGCCCAAGAAGAGAACAGAGAGTTAACAGAGAAATCAGGCAATTTCCTTCCGATCACTGATTATTGCTATGCTAGGAAGAAGCATCCTTCTTACAACAAAGTGAAGGATTTGAGTGTGGCCTAGGGAGAAGTTTCTCCCTCTAAGGTTATTCCATCTGTTTGTTGTTTGATCACTGCTGCATGCCCAGTGATATCCCCTCCCCCACCTCCTTTGGAACTTCCTTTCTCCTCTGTACTACTTTAGGTCTCAGTGTGACTGATTCTCAATCCATCACTCAGGGTGATAGACCTATCCTAACTCCGATATACTTCCAGTTTCTCTATAAGCAAGTTGGATATCCCTTTCCAAATTTAGTTGGCTGGTATGTGACAAAGCTCTATCCTCACTTGTTCTCTAGTTATTCATATTAGACACTGGGTGAGGCCTATCAAATAGGTCTAGATCCCAGCAGAACCTGATTTTTCAGCAGATGGGGAAGAGAGTCTACTTTCAAGATTCTTTCATACATGGGCATGGAAGGTGGCAGCAGACATCTCTGCTCCAGTTAATTGGGATTATGGCTGGGCAGAATTGTTATTTATTTCATACTAAATCAGTTACTCGGGAAACACAAGCTAAGTGTAAATCTGATTTCATATCTCTTCTAAAGCAGCTGGCTAGGCAAGGAAAAATCTCAACAAGGAAATTAAAAAAAACACATAATAACAAAAACAAAAAGCAAGCACTTCATCTCATAGATTCCTAGTCATATTTTAAAGCATAGTTTAGGTTTCCCTGTCTTCATGAAGCCTACACATATCCTTCCAGACAATAAAGACTTTTCTTTTTTGATCCCTCATACCATTTTATTTTTCAACTCCATAATCTAATATTATGTATTCCAGCACTTAATATGTTTATCATTCCCTTGCTACACGATAAACTCCATGAAAATAAGGACTATCTTATTATCAATTTGTAGCTTCCCAGCACTTAGACCATTGCTTTATACGTAGTAGGTATATAAAGGTTGGCCTCGTGAATGAATGGTCTATGATTATTTGAGCCCACAGTCAATTTTGATTAAGTATCTATGCTTATTTGGCAACTTGAATTTCTTACCAGTGTAGCCCCTGGGGGCACACCCTAGCTCCTCCAAGGGTTCTGCTAGATGACTATCCTAGGGTCCAATTACTCTCTACTGTTGTGTTTATTTTATTGATTTGCAAGTGGATACACCTAGTTCATTCATAGTAAAGAGATTTAATAATGTAGAAGAGTATGAAAATATTAATGGACCATTTCCTCCATGAACACAAGGTTCATTCTCCCACAAATATTCACGTTATCCATAGGTAAAAGTAAATAGAACTAGGTGTGATGGATGAAATCTGAAATAACTGAGAAAACAAAGGTTTGAGCTCCCAAGAATATTGATTTGTTCAGGAATACATGCTTATTGCCCAACAAATTGGGACCAGGCTTCCTCAGCTGGTCACTGGACTCTGAATACAGGGGGAGGCAGATCTTTATGCATTAAAAGAGAATGATTAACAGAATATAAACCAGGATATAAGATTAGGTAATATGCTTTCTAATTGGATAAAAGAATAGAGGCTTTCAGAGTTGAGAGATGGAGAGCAAACAGATGAAATTCTCTGAAATCAGAAACTGAAGTGTCCTACTTCCTCCAAGTGTCTGTATTCAATCGAAAGAACATGGAAACAATTACTGATTGATCAGTAAAGGGAGAGTTGTCAGAGAAGACATATGAGTTTCTTGAGATGTGTAAGTGTTTTTCTATAAAATTTTATTCTGAAGAAATAAAACAAGCATTTCCATAATAGTAGAATAGAAAAGAGAGGATTGGACATGAAACTGCAAATCTATTATGTATCACTCACTATTCTTTTAAAATATATAATTGAGTTATCATGCAATTTTATTTCCCCTCTATTTTCACCCTCCTAACCTGGAGATGGCTATCATTAGAACCAAGCATATATGTAAAATCATTCTACATATATTTCTATTTATCAGTTCTTTCTCAGGATGCAGATAGCATCTTCCTTCAAGAGTCCTTTGTAGTTAATTTGGGTATTTGTAATAGTCAAAATGACTTAGTCCTTCAGAATTGTTTTTAAAACATTTTGTTACTGTATACAATGTTCTTTTGGTTTTGTGAGAAAATTTCTTGTATTAATCTTTGAATCTGACTAGGTTTCTGGTTGGCTTAATTTAGGTCTTTATTTAAGGATCTCTAAGCACAGGTGGAGGTCTAGCTTTCCAGCCACACGGAGCTAATGTTTTCTCACAAGACAGAAATAAGGCTAGACTCATAATCAAATAGAAATGGAACTGAGCTAGATCCTGAGCTTAGTCACAAGATACAGTCAATTTGCTTTATACAATTCCCTCAATTCCCTCATAGGACACATTTATGGAAGGATATACACAAACACACAGGGGACGCATATCTCCATGTAGAAGCAACTCATTTCTCCAAGAGAGCAGAGCTACTTATGTCTGGCGATGTTTGGGTCTGAGGCCCCCTGGTCTTTTCCACTCAGAGATTCATTTTTAGAAAGCTTCTGGAAGGCAGAAATGATTTAATTTTGTTTTTATGTTTCTAGAGAACTTTCTGGCGAAGAAACTTTCCTTTTCAACTCAGGTTGGAACCTGTTGTGTAATTTTTCCTCTTAGAGAGTTGCCCAGAGCACTGAGAAATGATTGGCTGAGGGTCACACAGCTAGTAGGTATCACAGGCAGGATTGAAACCGTGGCTTCCTGGTTTCTAGGCAGGCTCTCTATCCACTATGTATCCTTGCCTGTAATATGTCACTTTAGCATCGGAATAAAAGACAGAGCTAGCCTCATAGTCATCTTGTGTCAGTTCACATGCTCATCTCGGTGCTTTTGATGTTCTCATCAAGCTGGGTCTGATGATGAATGAATGCACTGCACTGAACTCTTCTAAGTTGCAATTTTACACATAACACTGGGTTCTGCTGAGTATAAGCAGGATATGGTAGGTGATTCTCAGCATGTTTACCAAGAAATCCAGCAATTTCATTTATCACCTTTCTTTAGAGTGGTTGTGGCTCACAGGTCAGTATTGTAAGGGTACCTATCAACTTCTTAATTCATCTCTGATTAAAGTCATATACTGGTTACATGAGTGTAGCTAAGTCACTTATCCTTTCAAGGCTCTAAACAATGCTCTAAGACTATAAGTCAACTAACAGTCAACACTTATTTAGTATAATCTTCCTGTTCACTAAGCACTGTGATAAGAACTGGGGAAATAAAAAAAAAGCAGGTTCTGTCCTTAAAGAGCTTATATTTTAATTGGAGTGACATTGTGTAAATAACTAGATACATACAAGAAATATATTGAATAGAAGCAAGGTATTCTCAGAGAAAAAGTCACTAGCAGCAGGGCAGGGGGGTAGAGAAATGGGGAAGATGTCTTACAGAAGAAGGAATTTGAGTTGAGTCTGGAAAGAAGCCAGGAGGCAGATGTGAGGCAACAGAGCATTGTAGGCATGGGGGAGGGGGCATCCAGTTCAAAGGTAAGGAGACAGGATTTGGGACATCTTGTTCCAGGAATGGCAAGTAGGCCAGTTTATGTGCATTAGTATGTATGAGGAGTAATAAAATGTGAGAAACTTAGAGCCTAAGGGGCCCAAGTTATTAAAAAAAGCTTTAAATAGCAGAAGGGTTTTATAGGTTCTGGAGATAACAGGAAGACAGTGGAGCTCATTGAACAGTGGGGTGGAAAGACATTGTCAGAACAACCATTTAGAAAAATTATTTTGATAGGTGAGTGAAGGCAGGAAGGCTGGATATAAGGCTATTACAATATTCCAGGAAAGAAGTGATTAAGGGTTAACCTAGAGTTGTGGTTGTGTGAGTAGAGAGAAAGGCATATATCTAAAGGTATTGTGAAGGTAAAAAGGACAAGATTTGGCAATGGATTGGATATTTGGGGTGATCAAGAGTGAAAAATAGTGGCTGGCATTGAGTTAGTAAACTTGGGTGACCAAGAGGATGATGGTGCTCTCAACAGTAACAGGGACATTCAGAGAGGGAGGAGTTTGGGGAGGGAAAGATAATGGATTTTAGCATTATCAGGAATAATAATCCGAGTCTAATTAGAGAAGTCTTGGTGTGGTTGTTATGCCTTAATGATCTTAAGAGAAGAATGGAAAGAGAAGGGAAGAGAGATACACTGGGGAGAGTGACAAAGAAAGGTTAGGTAAAATTTGTATTATCAATACAAACAAAGAAGAGGGAATGGGGGAGCCATTGACACTTGAATGTCACTCTCATCTAAAATGGTCAAGGAAGAAAATCTGCACGTAAAGTTTGGTACTGAAACACATTTCAGTCAACAAGAAAATAGAATGGAAAGGAGAGAAGAGAAGGGTGAATTAGCAGCAGGATAGATTACTCAATAAATCAATCAGCAAACGTTTATTCAGTGCCTACTATTTACCACGCACTTTGCCAAGTACCAGGAAGATAAAAAAAGAGCAAAAGACAGTTCCTCCCCTCAAAGAGCTTACAATCTGATGGGAGAGACAACATACAAACAAGTATATCTATATTAATATCTATATCAAGCTGCACACAAGGTAAAAGAAAATAATTAAGTGAGAGAAGGCATGAAAATTAAGAGGTGTTGGGGAAAGCTTCCTGTAGAAAGTTGGACTAGGGAGGTCAGTAGTTAGAGTAGAGGAGGGAGAGCATTCCAGACATGAGGACAACCAGAGAATATTCCCAAGACTGAGAGATAGAGTGTCCAGTTTGTGAGATAGCCAGGTGGCCAATATAACTGGATTGAGCAGTACATGTTGGGAAGTAAGATGTAAGAAGATTGGAAAGGTTAGAGGGGGTTAGGTTATGGAGGGCTTTCAATGCCAAAAAGAACATTTTGTACTTGAGTTTAGAGGCAATAGGAAGCCTCTGGAGTTTATTGAGTAGGGGAGGTTATATGATTGGACCTAAACTTTAGGAAAATCATTTTAGTGGCTAAATGGAGGATGGATTCAAGTAGGGAGATACTTGAGGCAGACGGACTCTACAGCAGGGCATTGCAATCATCTAATCATAGGGTAATGAAAGTCTGTTCCAGTATAACAACAATGCCCCTTGCAGCTGCTGTGGAGGTGTAAGGCCAATAATACCATCACATAGGAAAGCTGCTAGCACAGGTTCTTTGATCTGATTTTCTAAGGAAAACAACTTTAAAAGGTTTACAATTTCACTTTAATTAAACATATATATATATATATATATATATATATATATATATATATATATATCATGCGCTTAGTTCAGGGGAAAGGCACCTTGAACTTCAGAGAAAACACAAACAGAAGTCACAAACAGAAATTATATAAACAGAGCAAATAACACAAATCAGCAGACAGGGCTTCTGTCTGTCCATAGCAATACATACATAGTTACCAGAGAGAGAAGTACCAACATGTACATCTTTAAAGCCAGCGGGGGAGGGGGTCCTTAATGGCTACCCGGGAGCTCATCTGGCCAAATCACAAGAACACCCTTTCAATGAGTGAGCCCCAAAGCAAAATGCTAACCTCAGATTATACATACTGTTTCCAAGCAAGGACTCTCGATTCAAATAAAGGCAAGACTCAGTCAGAGGCCCTTGATTGCCTTAGTGCTTAGAAGCATTCCAAAAGAAAAAAAAAAAACAGCAAAAAGTCCCAGTTTGCTTGCCATTACAGCTGGGTGGCAGCATTAGAGGAGAGAAGTGGACATATGTGAGAGATATTCGAAAGGTGAAATCAGTAGTACTTGGAAACAGCTAGGATATGGGAAGGATGGGGAGAGATAGTGATGGATCCATCATGACTTCTTGGGTTGCAAACCTGTTTGATTTGCAGAATTGTGTTGCCCTCTATAGTAATAGGGATGGTGTTGGGGTAGTGTTTATGGAGAAAGATAATGTGTTTAAGATGTCTATTGGATATCGAGTTTGAGATGTATGAAAGGCATTTGGAGATGTGACATTGGAGGTCCGCAGAGAGTTTAAGACAGGATAGGTCGATCTGAGAATCATTAGCATAGAGATGTTAATTAGTCTTAAAACAAACATTAAGTAAGGATGTACATAAATATTAATAACTCCTTTTGAGGTTGCAAAGAATGGAAATCAGAGAGAGTACCCATTATTTGGGAAATCTATAAACAATTTAAGGAGAATAAAGATGAAAGGACATTATTGCGCTGCAAGAAATGATGGAGAACATTGCAGAGAAATATAGGAAGACTTGTTTTAACTGATATAGAATGAAGAGAACATAACTAGGAGAACAATTTATATGACAACAGTCTGGTGAAAGCAAACAACTTTGAAAGAATTAAAACTCTTATCAGTGTAATAACCAATCATGATTGCAGAGCATTTATGATGAAACATGCTACCCAACACACTGAGAATGAGAAGAACTCATAATGCAGAATGAGACAACTTTTTTGGACATGGCCAATGTGTAAATTTATGTTGATTGCACATACTTGTAATAGTGTTTTTTTCCTTTTGTTTTCAAATGATGGGGAGTTTGTGGTAGGAGAGTGAGAAGGTGGATTTTTGCTGATTGGAAAAAAAAAATAATTTACAGAGGAGACCACAAAAATGAAGAGAAAGAGAAGGTGGAAACCTACATTGTTAGAGAGCTTTTCTACCTGGAAGTTCTCTAAACCAATGAAATAACAGGTCCAATCTCCATCACCTATCTCTCCCTCCTCCTTCTTTGCTGTTGACATCCTTCATTTCCTAACTTGTATATTTAAACACATCCTTAATGGTTCATTGAATATGTCTCTTTTTTAGGTAGAATGTTTCAATATATTAGTTTGATTGTTGGACATAACAATTTACTGGAGGCATGCGTTATGAAAACCAAAATATGACATTTCACATATGTGACAAAGTTGAAAGTGGGAAACTATAGGGTAATGCTTTTTCCTAGATGTTTGTATGGAAAGCAAATTTATTTAAAATGATATTTTTAAAATTTTCTTTTGCTTTTAATTTTCCATTCCAATGGTTCATTACTGCATAGAAGAAAGTCTTAGTTCTTCACTATATTGTCTATGAATTACAAATCCTAGTAGGTCTTGCCATTTTGGGAAAGCTTTTACTGTGGCCTTGGTCATTAACCTTATGTCGATGAGATTGAGTCGAAGTTCAAAGATGTTCCTTGCCAATTTTTGACCACAAAAACGCACCAAGCCATTTATTAATGTGTAGAAGAAAGAGTCATGATATTTGTTGGTGGAAAGATCATGGCTTACCAAAGAAACCACAGATCTTCACAGTATTAAATGTTTCCTTTTAATATTATTAAAGCTCATCCATTTTGTAAGCTTTATTGAACATTTTAACATTTGGTAAACATCTTTGACCTCTTTCTTACTCTGATGACAGGTCAGCCATATCAGCCTTCACCCCTTCTTATTGATCTGTTTGACTTATGACTGAGAACTGTCTCATTGGTTTTGTTATTCCCTTACTGAAAATTTTCAAATCTCCTCCATTCTCCTGAGAGGATATCCCAGCTCCATCCAACTAGGATAAGGGAGTTTTCAAGATAACAAACTTTCTGGACTTCCTCCAATTGGGATCTAAAATATGGTATTAAAATCATTATTGCTGTCACAATAAGTTTTCTGCTAAAATCCTAGTATTTTCCCTTACTTTTAATGTGATACATACCTATATATTCATACATAGGTATCATGTGGCCATATGCCAAACAAATATTTAATCTTAGTGGATTCCACAGAGAGGGGAAAGCCAAGTGGCCTCTTATGGCTCTTTTGTTAACAAAATTAAAAACTTAGAATTTATATGGCAAAAAAATACACAAAGATGATGGTTTCATTGAAGATAAAAATATTGTATGACCTATAGAAAGTTGAAATAACTATATATATGTGTATATATATAGTATATATATATATAGGTATGTGTATGTGTGTTTATACATATATACAAAATTCTTATTTTTATATATTTTTTAAATTTCTGAATGTAGCCCTTCTCTTCTTCCACCCAGAGCAATATTCTTATAACAAAAATAAAAAAAAGAAAGATTAAAAAAATCATTTTGGCAAAATTGACAATTACATGAATAGAATCTGATAGTATATGCCAGGGCTGTCCAAAATACAGCCCGCCTGTGGATTTTAATTTTCACAAGCAAAAATATAAATTAATAATTTGCATGGAATGCATATTAGATTTGTAAATTCCATCACTAATAAATAATCTCTTTGATGTTAATTTTCTTTGGTGTTTTTAAGCAGTATTATGGATGGAACACATTGCACTGAATTTTCAATCAATCTGTGGAATGCATTCTGTCTGTACAATGCAGACTAGTCAGTCTGCACCTACCTTTACACTGTTGTGTTGTTGCTTTATTGTTTTGTGTTTGCTTTTGCGCTTTGTGCCTTCACCTGTCTTATTGATGACATGTGTTTCCCTGCTTTCTATTAGTATACTGTATTTTTTATTCTGGGTGCGGCCCTTGAATACTTATTTTATTTTAATGTGACCCTAAGATAACCTAAGGTTAGATAGCCCTGGTATGTGCAATGGTATATACCTATAATTTCTTGCTTCAATGAACGAAGAAGTATTCTTAAGCACTTAATAGGTAGCATTTATATAGTACCTTTAAGTTTGCAAAATACTTCATGCGTGACTTGCAAAATTTCCTGTACATGGTGTATTCTTACTAGAATTTAAGCTCCTTGAGTCCATATCCCCAAAGCTTAGCACAATGTTTTCCACAGAGTGGAACAGCTAGGGAGCACGGCAGACTTGGAGTCAGAAAAACATGAGTTAAATTGGGCAAGTCATTTAAGGTCTCTCAGCCTTAGTTTCCTCATCTATACTACAAGATTGTTTGATGATCACATGAGATAACATGTGAAGCACCAATTCTGTCCATAGGGTTTTCTTGGCAAAGAGACTGGAGTGAATTCCCATTTCCTTTTCAGTGGGTTAAGGCAAACAGAGGTTAAGTGACTTAACCACGGTCGAAAAGCTAGTAAGTGCCTGAGGCAGAACTCAAGTCATTCTGATTCCAAGCCCAGTGCTCTATCCATTGAGCCATCTAGCTATTTCTAACTACAGTTGTTTAGCCACCTCCCAACTGAGGGGCATCTACTTTTCCCCAGGTCATTGCTAATACAAAAAAAATGTTACTTAAGGTTTTTTGGTATATAGGAAATCTTTTGGTCCTTGACTGCCATATGACACACACCTATCAGTTGGACCTCTACATCAAAGAATATTGATATTTTAGCCATATTCTTGGCATAATTCCAAATTGCTTTCTAGAATAGTTGAAATAATCCACAGCTCTACCAACAATGTATTAATATGTGTCTCTTACCCCCAAAGTCTCTAGTGTTGATGAATGCTATCTTTTGTCTTCTTTACCAAATTGTTGGGCATGCAGTAAACCTCAAAGTTGTTTTGATATGCATTTTTATTATTATTATTAATGATTTGAATTAATCTTTCATATGATTGTTAGTAGGGTAGCCTTGTCAATCCTCAATCCACATTGCTGTCATGTCACAGTTCGCTATTTTTCCTTTGAGAACTGTTGTTTATATCTTTTGACTATCTACTGTGGAACGGCTCTTATCTTATATACTTAGATATCCCATATATTTAGGATACTAGATCCTTTAAAGAGACCTATGATGCAAAGATATTTTTCTACTCAACTACTTCTGTTCTTCTACTTGCATTGATATTAGGGAAATTATTTTTCAGTGCTATGAAACTGAAAGTATCTATTTTATCTTTTGTAATTGCCTCTACCATTTTTCTTAAAAGAAACAATGCTATGAAAGATATCTGATCTGTCTGTCTTTTAATTTTGTTATGATGTGACTGCTGATATTTCATCATATGTATTAAGATTACATATAATTCTTCAAATGAATACAAATCGTGGATTTCTCTTTCTGTCTTTGTAAATATGTTATGGTAAATTGCCAATTTTTCAAACAGTATCTTATGCTGTGGATTTATCAGTTTGCATCACCCAGGCATATGTTAAGACTATGTGAGATTTCTTGATAGGTACAATCATAGATGAAATCTTGTTCAATGATATTCTGTATTTTAATGCTAATTCAGGCATAAAACAGGATGATATCTGCTGAGCAAAGCATTTACTGCTATTCAAGTATAGGAGCAGTACTGACAGAAGAAGAATTCAGCACAAATGATATAGTTGTGTTTATAAATGATTGCCACTACAAGGACCTGCAAAAAAGGTATTCCTAACAAGGTTCATTCGTCTTAAAAACAAGTAGGCAAATAAGTCCTTTGAATTGTTCATGTCCACTACAGAAGTTTCCTCTACCCTTTTTATTCCTGTACTCATTTGTAAATTCTTCTCCTCCAAGTAGCGCACTAACAAACTGTCTGTAATGTAGTAAATATTTTTTTAAATTTATTTTTAATATGTTTAGTTTTCAGCATTGATTTTCACATGCGTTTGAATTACAGATTTTCTCCCTAATTTCCACCCCCCCACTCCAAGATGGCGTACACTCTGGTTGCCCTGTTCCCCAGTCTG
>CM053622.1:468483964-468508876 GCA_028646595.1 Phalanger gymnotis | reverse complement strand
ATGAAGGTAATGGAATACTATTGTGCTATAAGAAATGGGGATGATACAGACTTCATAACAACCTGGAAGAACCTACATGACATAATGCTGAGTCAGCAGAGTAGAGCCAGGAGAACATTATACACAACCACAGATATATGGATTCTGTGATGACTAACCCTGACAGACTTTGCTCTTCTCAGCAACACAATATGCACAGACAGCTCTAAGGGACTCGCGATGGAGAGTGTGACCTACATCCAGAGAAGAAACTATGAAGTATGAATGGAAATCAAGGCACACTTCATGCTCGCCTTTTTCTCCCCCCCTTTTTTTCTCTCTTTTGTATTTGTTGTTGGGTTGTGTTTTTGGTTTTATTTTTGGTTCTGTTTCTTCTTTCTCATGATTCATTCCATTGGTCATAATTCTTCTCCACAACTTGACTAGTGTGTAAATTAATTCTATGCCAAGTTATAAATTGAAGTTATATGGGATTCCATGCTGCCTTGGGGAGGGAAGGGGGAAGGGAGGGAGGGAAGAAAATCTGGAACTCAAAATTATGTAGAATTGTATGTTGCAAACTAAAAATAAAAATTAAAAAAAAGAAAATTAAAAAAAAAGAATTCACTATGTGAGCTCCCATCCTCAAAAAAAAAAATATTGCTGGAAAAATTGGAAGGCATCTTGGAAGAAATTAGGCATAGACCAACATCTCAGACCATACATCAGAATAAACACAAAATTGATATATGATTTAAACATAAAAGTTGACATCACAGGTGTAGTAAGGAGCATGGACAAAATTGCTTTTCGGAGCTATGGAAAATACAAGTGTTCATGATCAAATAAGAGATAAAGAGGATTATGGGAGAAAAATTTAATTATATTAAATAAAAAGTTTTTGCACAAACAAAATAAATGCAGCTAATGTTTGAAGGATAAAAGGAATTTGGGGAAATTATATCATTTTTTTTTCTGAAAAAAAGCCTCATTTCTCAAATACATAATGATTGAACCAAATTTAGAAAAAAAATGAGGGCTATTTCCCATTTCATAAATAGTTTAAAGTCTCTTAATTAGATCTATTTTTGCTTTTTTGCTTTATGTGAGATTAGGATTGCTATCCCTGCTTTTTTTCACTTTAGCTGAAGTAAAGTATATTTTATTCCAACCTTTTACCTTTGCCTTTTGTGTATCCCCCTGTTTTGAATGTGTTTCTCGGAAACAATATATTATAGGATTATGGTTTTTAATCCAGTCTGCTATCCGTTTTAGGGGAGAGTTCATCCCATTAACATTCTAGTTATGATTACTATTTGTGTCTTTTTCGCCTTCCTATTTCCCCCCTATTTATGCTTTTATTTCTCCCTTCTCCCTTCCACTCATCAAAAGAGTTTTACTTTTGACCACCGCCTTCCTTAGTTTACCCTCCCTCTTGATTCCCTTGCCTTATCTTACCTTTTTCTCCCTTGCTACTTCTTCCTTCCCGTCTGACCACCCCATCCCTTTTCTTTCCCTTTTCACCTCCTACTGCCTGTAGGACAAGTTTGATTTCTGTACTTATCAGAGTATGTTATTCCCTTCTTGAACCAAATCTGATGAAAGTAAAGCTCAAATATGGTTCTTCTCCCCACCCACTTCTTTCACTCTACTATACTATGTTTTTGTGCCTCTTCTTGTGATATAATTTACCCTTTTCTACTACCTCCTTATCTCTTCTCCTAGAACCATCACTTTATATCTCGTAATTATATATTTTTGTCATTATATCAGTTATTTCATACTAACATTCCCAGTCTATGTATATCTCTTTCAATTGTCATAATAACTGTATTATTCTCAAAATTGACATATAAATAAAAGATATATAAATCAATATAATCCCATATAAGGATCTAAATAATTTGCCTTATTGATTAACAAGGGTTTTTTTTCCCTCTGTTTACTTTTTTATGTCTCTCTTGAGTTCTTGAAGACCAAATTTTCCATTGAGCTCTGGCCTTTTTGTCAGAAAGTTCTGGAATTCCTTTATTTCATTGAATATCCATCTCCTTGCCCAAAAAATTCTGCTCATTGTTTTTCTGGACAGTTGATCCTTGGTTGTAGTCCAAGATCCTGTGCCTTTCAGAATACCAAATTCCAATTTCTCCTGTCACTTAATGTAGAAGCTGAAAGATCCTGCATGATCTTGACTGTAGTTCTGCAATACTTGAATTGTTTCTATCTGGCTGCTTGTAGTATTTTCTCCTTGACCTGATAATTCTGGAATTTGGCTATAATATTTCTTGGAGTTTTCAATTTGGGATCTTCTACAGGGGGTGATTGTGGATTCTTTCTATGGCTATTTTACCCTCTAATTCTAGAACTTCAGGGAAGTTTTCCTTAAAGATTTCTTGGAAGATACTGTCCAGGCTCTTTTTTATCATCATGGCTTTCAGGTAGACCAATAATTCTTAGATTGTCTCTCCTGGATCTATTTTTCAGGTCAGTTGTTTTTCCAATCAGATATTTCATGTTTTCTTCTATTTTTTCATTCTTTAGATTTTGTTTGACTGATTCTTGATGTCTCATAGAGTCTTTAGCTTCTACTCACCCAATTCTAATTTTTAATGTATTGTTTTCTTCTTTTAGCTTCTGTATCTCCTTTTCCATTTGGTTGATTTTACTTTTCAATGAAACATTTTATGTATATTCTGAATCTCCTTAACCATTTCACCAATTTTGCTCTTTAAAGATTTGTTTTCATCAGCGATTTTTTTTCCATTTTTTTCTTTTACCTCTCTAATTTGATTTTTAAAGTCCTCTTTGAGCTCCTCCAGGAATGCTTTTTGGTCTGGAGACCAGTTCACATTCCCTTCTGAAGTTTCAGATGTGGATATAGTGTCCATGCTGTCCTTTTCTGAATTGGCATTTTGATCTTCCCTGTCTTCATAATAGGAATCAACGGTCTTTGGCTTTTTAGTGTGCTTTTTCATGGTGTTTTTTTCCTCCTGGCTTCTAAATTGGATCTCTGCTTCTGGCGCTCAGGGGGCTTTGTCCCATGTTTCTTGTGTTGAGAACTGTAGGCCTGCTCACTGGCTTTGTGTGCTATGGCCTTTGGTTTCATGAGGTGTGGGGGAGAGGTGGTCTGGCTGCTGGAAGTCTCCTCTTCCCCGGGACTGCTCTACAGCATGGGTGGTCTCATCTGTTGTTTGTGCTGGTGTCTGCAACTTCCCCTGGCTGTGCAAAAGCATGTCTGGGGTCCTGGTGTTGATGTTTGCTAGCTCCACTCCCCTGGGGTTCAGTAACTCTCATTCTTCTGCTGAGGGGGGGCCTGCTGGGACACTTCTTTTCCTTCAAAAGTCTCCTTCTGCCATCACAAGAAGAGCCCTCTCTCCAACTTCTCTTGCTAAAAGACTACTGAACCCCCACTTCTGGCTCCTCTGTTTCTCCCAAGGGAGTGTTCTTTGGGGAAGGGAGAGGGAGATTTACCTGGGATCATGGCTCCTGGAATTTCAAGAAGACAAGCTTCAAATCTTTAGGCTATGGGCTGGAGACCTCTGGCATAGCTGCTCCCATGGCCCCAGGATCCGTGTTGGTGTCTCTTGTATCTCTGACAGACTCCCATCCTTGGCTGAGCGCCCTGGGGCTGGATTGCCATAGTAGCCAGTACTTCTGCCCTGGACCTGCTCCTGTTCCCACATTTTACTCACCCAGCACTCTCCCAGACCAGCACCCTGGCTGGGTTCCTCTGCTGTTCCCTGTTAGTGTGGCCTGGCACTTGATGTTCCTGCCCCTCTCAGTCTACTAGTGGATTCTAACTGTCTTAGATCTTCTCAGATTCACTTTTTTAGATATATCTGACAGAATTTGTGAGAGACCTCCAGTAGTTCCCTCCTTTCACAGTGCCATCTTGGCTCTGTCCCCCCTTCTCATATTTTCGGTGTTCTTACACATTACTCCCATACAATTTATGGTACTAGCTTACTTGCTGTTTCCGAAATGACATTCTATTTCTTGACTCTCTCCTTTTGTACTGGCTATCCTCCATGTCTGAAATTGTTTCCCTCTTTATTTTTGCCTTTTAGAATGTTTGGCTTACATCAAGACTCAGGTCAAATGAAACTTTCTATAGGAGGCTTATCCCATTCTCCACAGTTGCTAGTATCTTTTCCTCTAAAGGTATCTTCCATCTACTCTGTATGCATCTTGTACATGGTTATTTATGTGATTACGAAATATAAGATCTTCAAGAGAAGGTATCTCTTTTGTTTTTTTCTTGGTATCCCCAGCTTTGTAAATAGTGTCTGGTGCAGAGTAAGGGCTTACTCAATGGTTTTCACTCATTTTACTCTGTTGATTACATAGAAAATAAGGAGCAGAGTCTCTAATGATGTAACTCAGGAACACTGAAGGGATAGAACTTTTCCTGAGTTCCTTTAATTAAATTCTTAAAAAAATTGATTGCATCACATCAATTTCTCCATATATATGCCCCCCATCCCCTCACAGAAAGTCATTGTGTATAATTAAGAGTATTTTTAAAATAAAAAACAGAGAGATGAAGAGGGAAAAATGCAACAGAATTAATCAATACATCAAAAAAAAAATCTGAAAGTATGTACAATGTCCCATACCTATTGACCTACCATTTCTGTAAAGTATTGGGGGGTAATGTCTGTTTACATGTCTTCTCTTGGTGTCATATTTATTCTTTATTAATAATATTCTTGCTATAAATTCAATTTAAATTAGTTTAAACATTAAAATAATATATAGTAACACTGTCAAGAAGTGCTTTTGAGGTATCAAAAAAATCAGCATGGGCAAAAGAATCACAGTGCTTGGCCAAGTCACTTAACATCTCTGGGCCTTAATTTCCTCATCTGCAAAATGATGGAGTTCTACTAGATGACCTTTAAGTCCTGATTTTAGTGTCCTATGATCCCATAGACTTCTCTCTAGCACCTTACTTTAATGTATGGGAGTACTATGACCTCACAACTCTAGAGACAAGATATGGTTTTGAGGGAGAGGCCATAAGCCCTTCTAGTGGTCTCTTGGAGTTTAAGCTATTCTCTAGTTCCTCAGGTCCTTTAAGGGATAAATCCCATACCCCTTTCTTTTGTCTAAGGGAAACAAGATGATATTGAAATAGAGCTTTTACTAGATGATTTAGGCAATAAGTAAGAGAAAGGAGCTTTAATGAATAGTAAAAAAAGACATATATTAGTAGTTTCAAAATTATTCAGCTTAAACATTATCTCAGTGCAATCTCCTGTGCCAGGTTCATTTTTGAAGCCTTAAACTTTTCCTTCTTGATTCACTCTTCCCACCCCACCCTCTTTTTTGGTAAGAAACTTTGGTTATCTGGGAGCAAATCTGGCCCTCCTCCCTCCACTCAAATATTGCACACCTATTTGTTACTGAAGAACAATGGCTAATTGGTTTTCTAAAATAAATTCTCTTTTCCTTAAAAGCACAAATGCACGCACATGGATAGACAGGTAGACAGACGGACAGACAGATATATAATTATAATTGCCCACCTTAGAGACAAATGATACACTTCCCCAAACCACTAGGGAAGAGGTGACTCTCTCAATATGTTTTTAAGACTGAACAGACAGGATCAATTGTTTCCTCACCAATACATCTTCCTTTTTCAGAGTGAGTAAAATGGGCCACTCTATCCCCAAACTTCGATAAACTTTGGCAATAAGCCAATAGGTTTTTCTTGGAAATGGGAGGTGGAAAGGTGGAGGAAGAGAAAGGAGATTTTAAGTAAAGAATTTGAAATTCTGACAGTTTTAGAAGTAAGATGATACTCTACATGTTAGGAATTGCTAAACTGTGAGCAGATGCATATGTGTTTGTAAAGAATGAACTAATTAAAATTTAATCTTTCACCCAAACACTGCATAACACACAGAAATAATGCAGCAGTTATGCTCCAGTGAAAAGGCATAATTTTGGAAGCATTTCAGTTTTCTTAAATTCATCACTACCACATACTCTGTTAGGTTTCTGTGCTCCAAATGAATTTTTTTGTTTGTTTTGGGGAGGTGAGTTGGTGGTGGTGCTTTTTATTTCGACTCTGTTTGTTTGCTTACCCAATGAAGAATATAGTCCTGCTATTTTTCCTTAAAAAACTAAAAATGATTTTTTCTTTAAAATAATCACTTTTCATGTAAATATCGAAATTGGCAATATCCAAGCTGCTGCCTTCCACCTCCTTCATTTTATTTTCAGAGGTACAAGGACTGAAGAAAGAGGATGAGAGTGTGATCTATTCAATTAGATTTTAATCAATTCAGTAAACATTTATCACATACTTACCATGTGCAAAGTCCTGTGTTGGGGAAGGTGTGAGTTTCTTGAAATAGGATGTTTAGTTAGTATAATCTTGGTAGAGTGACTGTGCAATTGTCATTTGTGTATCTACATATCACTGTCCATGGTACTGATCTCTAAATGCATGGGACTTCTTGAAAAGAGCTCAATGTAATCATCTGTGTCATAGCCATCTTCTCTGGTAGAAGAACAAACTGGATTGTAAATGGCTGGATAACAGGTAGATCTTCTGGACTGGGTCAAGGTAGGTCCACTGTAGTTGGTAACAATCAAGAAAGCAACAAGCATTTAAATGTGCCTACTATCTGTAAGGGGAAAGCACGGTGATGTGGAGGAGAAGGAGGTGGATTCAAATCCAGAAAGTCCTAGGTTAAAGTCTAGTCACTTACACGTGCTGGATGTGGAACTCTGGACATATAAGATCCTGCTTACCTTCTAAATTTACTAAGCGACTATCTGTATTGTTAAAGGCAATTTCCTCAACAGTATTCCATATACCAATGAAATTCATGTCCAGTCCCTGTCACTTACTCCCTAATGCAGGCCCTGTTATTGTCATTGGTAACGCAACGACAAAAACAGAGCTTTAGCTCTGCTAAGAATAGGAGGGGGAAAGTATTGCAGCATTCAATAATTAGCCAGTTGGGTATGCAAACAGTACAGACATCAAGCATTAGATAAGGTTTATTAGGTTCTCTGTTTATAAATTATTTGAGTTCCGGAAGCAAACCTGAAGCCAATCAATAGGGGTTAATTTTCTTGCCTTTATGACTACAAACTTCTCAAGGACTAACTATCACATAAGTATCTTCTAAATGTGTCTTATTTCTTATGCTTATGGAGGTGTTTTGACATTTGTATTACTAATAGCCCTCCTTTCAAAGTGTACTTACACTTTAATTGGCTTAAGTGGCCTTAAATCACTGTTTTTACTTGGTCAAAGTGAAATTGGTACCTCACATAGGCCCTGATGTCCCCAACATTTGTTTACATGTACATTTTAAATGGTGGCAATTTTTAATGAATTTCATTAAAATCCCACTCTCTATGCCAATTTGAAGAGAAAAAAAAAACAACCTCATGGATTTCTGATGCCTCCAAGTTGCAGAACTAGAGACAATTTCAGGAGATAATAGATAAAAAGCACAGCTTAAAACACTCTATACATACTAATATTTTGTTAGTGGAGCTGTGAAATGGTACAAGAATTTTGAAAAGCAATTTGGAATTATGCAAACGAAGTAACTAAAATATCTATACCCTTTGAAGCAGACTCCATTACTGAGCTTATACCCCAAGGAAAGCATTGATAAGAAAAAAATGTCCCCATCTACTCATAACATTTGTAACACTTTTTGTGATAGCTAAAAATTGGAAGCAAACTAGATGTCCATCAGGTGTGGAATGGCTGAATAAATTGTGGTACATGAATGTGATGAAATATTACTGTAGGTGATGTGTATGAGGAATACACAGGGGCATGGGAAGAGCTATATGAAATGAAGCAGAATAAAATCCAAGAGAAAGATGCCAGTGCATGTACAGTGCACAATAAGTAAAACTAAGTAAACGGAAAGAATGATGGCCCAAAAAAGCAAAAGCAAATGTAAAATCGGGAAGATCAATTGAATGGACAGCTATGAGAAGATAACTCCAGCTTCTCCTTTTGTGGAAGTAGGAGGTGCACAGATATCACACATTACAAACATTTTAGGGACCTTTTCAAATTGGTCAATTGTGTTGACTTGCCCCCTCTATTTCCTCTCCAAAAAATACTATTTGCCATATGGGATAGCTCTCTGGGAAGCAGGGGGAAGGGAGGAATATTTTGGAATGTTGTAATGATGTGAGAAACAAAATATCAACAGAAACATATTTTTAAAAAAGTACTCTAAAATTCAAGATATTGTACTATTGGTGTTTACAAGGATTATATTAAGTTAATATTAAATTTATATGTAAGGATGACCTTTTTTGGCATGCGTACTTTACATGGTACCTGTGATTTCATTGGAGTAGAAAACTCCTAGATGAATAAATTCTTACTATTTTAAGCTAGTGACTTCCCTTTAACTTATAGTCTTAAAGAATTGCTGAGAGCATTGAAAGATTAAGTAATTTGCCCATAGTCACAATAGAAGTATGAGTCAGAGGGAAAACTTGAACCCAAGTCTTTCTGGCTTTGAGGTTAGCCTTTTATTCACTCCACCAGAGGCTCTCATTGAGTGGTTTGCTAACAACTCCTTAGGAATTCTTGACAATGGGCGAGGGAGTTACATTAAAAATGATCTGAATGGTGCCTTAATTAGTGCCAAATTATGTTACAAATATAGTTTGCAAGCAATAAATAATTGCCAAGTTATATTATAAGCATAGGTTTTTCTCTGTGACAGCAAACAAATGAATATTTGAACTGCTACTAACTCAGTTCTTGATTAATACCATGTAACAACAACGTGGCTTGCCGCATCTGTGACTATGTAAGACCAACAACACCAGCACACAGAAGAGCTGCCAGTACATGTTTTTTGATATGCTTTTCTCAGGAAAGCAATTTTAAGGGGTGAACAGTCTCACTTTAATCAAACATGCATGTATCATTCACTTAGTTCAGGGGGGAAAGCCAGTACCCTGAACTTCAGAGAGAATACAAACAGAAATTACAAACATACATTATGTAAACAGAGCAAACAACAAACCAGTCTATCCATAGCAATACATAGTCACCAGAGAAGCACCAGCATCTGAGCTTTTTCAAAACAGAGGTAGGCACCTTAACAAAAGCTACCCAGAGTCTCATCTGGTCAAATCATACAACACTCTTTTAGTGAGTGAGAGCCCCGAAACAAAACAACCTTAGAGATCTTATACCTGGTTAAGGACCCTGAGAGCTCAGAGTCTACTTAGAAAAAAAGGTGTGGGGCCTGAGGCCTTTTTTTTCTTAAGCAGGTCAAAGACTCTTAATTAAATCAAAGAAACAAAGGTCAGACTCATCAAAGGCACTTGATTACCCCAGTGCTCCAAAAGAGAAAACAATAAAAAAAAAAGTCCCACCTTAATTACCATTACATACCACCTTCCTCAGCCTCCTCTCTTCCCTGATCAGAGGATTGGAGGGCAGAGTACCAAACTCTTCTCAATATCTTCTTTTATGGAGGACATAAACTGTGCTCTCAACTCATTTCACATTGCATCCGCTGCCCTAACTCATTTTAGCTCCATGAAACAAGATTCCCCCATGCCAAATACCCTCTGGTTTCTTTTCTCCACACCTTGCTTTCTTATCTCCTTTTGTGTGTTGTCTCCTCCTTTAGACTGTATGCTTCTTGAGGGCAAGGGCTGTCTTTTTAATTAATTTTGTCCTCGGTGTTTAGCATAATGCCTGGCACATAGCAGGCACTTAAATGTTTATGGGATTGGATTATATTGGAATATTATACAGTTGTTTTTGTAGCGATGTGAAAGTGTCATGATCGTGACAATTTTGGTAGTCATTCAGCGATTCCTTCAAACTCAGACTACTTCTGACTAAGAACAATATGTTTTTGCATTTTCTCAACCTGCCATCAATTGTTTCCAAATTTCCAGGAGTTGAAAGTTTTTTATATTTAAGGATAAACGAATTTCATCGGAAGGTTAGAGGCATGTATATATCATCATTTACTTTCTATACACTTTTTACCAGAGTAGCTCATTCCCTCTGTTGCCCTGTAATCATAATTCATCAAATGTGCAATCTTGTGACCACAATGTTATGAACATTCATATTCATATTAGGAGTTAAAATATAAGGATCATTGGTCATGTGCATTACAAGCAATCTTAAAACCATCACAAGCCATCAGAAACACACTATAGAAACAAATCTTGTATTGCCTCTTCTTGCAGTACCAAGGTTGTATTTCTATTTGAACTTATCCTTTACTTACGTTGCTATTCTTCCAGATGGTAAATTTTCAAGGTAACTGGTTAGCAACATTTGTCAGTTGTTCCTTAGAATTTCTAGGAGAGTTAGCTGGTATGCCTATGGTAGAAGACAAGAAAGTCAGATCAGAAGAGATTCTCTCCTTACAAAATTTAGTTTACAGATAAACCTCGTTTTAAAATGAGGCAAAATATGCAACTGAACTTTACATACCTTTATCATTTGATACAATGCTTGTCACTAGTCAGATAAAAGCAAATGTTTTAAACAATAGCTAATTATTAATTTTAACCAATGTTAGGTAGCTAAAATTAAACAAATGAATTTCCATCATTTGTAAGAGATTTTGTAAAGTTTTCCCACCATTTCCTATCACATATTTCTGTGAGGAAGCATGTTCATTTTATTCTTGCTTAAATCAAAATACAGAAATAAACTGAATATGGAATCAGATTGAAGACTGTGTAAGCTGTTGAGCCAAATGTTGTAAACATTTGTTCAAATTAAAAAGTCCAACATAGAAATCACATTTATATATGATTATCATAGTATCTTGGAAAACTTCCACATTGTAACTCACTTCATTAAGATGTTATTTACATTCAACAAAATTTGTAAAATAAAGAAATTTAAGATAGTGATGCAGATAATTATGACCATATGAGATCTTGGTGGCTTACTTATTTTAATTCTTACAGAATGTGTGTCCATCATAAAACATTATTTTATAATTTGAGTTTTATAATATATTTAGAATTGTTATAATTACAGGCAGAGCCAATTTAATATTTTATAATAATATGCTATAAATTTTAATTTAGAAGTTTTTTGGGCAAAAGTTACCTTTATTATCATTTTAAGTACCTATTGTATAAATCTAAAGGAATATTATGAGCAGTACATTAAATTACCCTGTAGTTTTCATAAGACATTTGCTTTTATTATTGAGAAGGGTTCAAGGAACAAAAATTGTTGGCAACTAATTCAATAAGTCATGCTTCCTCTCTTATTATTCATTCAATATTTACATATTCTAATAGTTTAATATCAAATATTTTTCCACTCAATTTAAATAAATGAATTTTACTTCCTCTTCCATAAAAGCAACAACTGGCATTTTTTGTTGGTTTTCAGAATAACATTTTTTTGTTTTAAAGATTAAGCTGCTGAACAAAACTGTTCTCCATGGATACATGGGTTGGCATTTACTCATATAAGTAACTCTTATATTTAAAAATTGCTTTTATTTTTTTAAATTCAATTTTATTTTATTTTCACTTTTGAATTTGATCCCTCCTTCTTCCCCCTCCCCTAAACCATTACTTATTTTGCCATTGAGAAGACAAGAAAAACAAAACCTATTATAAATATGTATTGTCATGTGAAACAAAATACCCACAATATATGCTATGCTTTCCGTATTCTCTACAGAAACTGTTCACTTTGTGGGTTTAACCTTCTGTTTTCAGAATCTGCTTTTTGCTATTTGTCACTAGACATCCTCGCTTTGAAGGTTTCCAAATGATTTGTCTCAAATCGAGCAGATCCTGTGTTTAATGCAACTGTATAGCAGAGAATTTGTCTTTGGTGCCCTCATACCTTTGCTTTCTGGCCTTCAACCCTACTTTTTCACTTGCCACATGATGCTCATCCTGCCCTCCCAACCACTCAGGATTCTTCCTCAGCAATGTCCTGCCTCACAGTCTTCTCATCTCCAAAGCTAAACCTGTCTTGGGTACTGTTCTTCTGGGTGTCTGCTCTTCTCTTAGATAATAGAATAACTTAGTCTAAGCAAAGGTGTCAGTGACTGATAATAGCTTAATATGTTAACTCTCCAATTAAGGTATTTGTATTTTACCAGAGTCTTTCTTGGCATAATATTTTAACCAAAAGGAATGCTTCTATTGGTGGGATTTTAAGAACAATAGCTGGCCAGCACAGGAGATGTTTAGAGCAATTCCCTTCAAGCTTCACAATGAGCTAGGACTCCTACTCTGCTCATATGTAAACCTGGCTCTGGAAGTGAGGTCAATCAAGTCACCCGTGACCTCTGCCTGGCAGGGTGGCTTGTCTTCATCGAAATGACTATTCATATACATAGACATGAATGACTGTTTGAGACATTGCTCCCCTTTTCCTCACTGTGTATTCAGGGAATATAGGCTAGTACTAATCTGTGGAAGCACATCCTGCACAGCTTCATGGATGTCAGGGAGTAGAAATCTCCACCTCCCTCCCCTCGTATACACCCAGAAGGCATTGCTACGTGTGTAACACATGCACACATCTATATGCATAGACATAAATAGATAATTCATATATACTTATGTATATGTGTACACACATATATTTGAATAAATAGGGCGTATATATGTATATGAAAAATCAATGGTTTTGTTCAAATTTTACCTTTGTGACCCTAAGAAGTCTCTGCGCCTCAGCTTCCTCATGCATAAAATGAGAAGCGATTGTGTTAGTTGGACTCTGAGGTCCCTTTTATTTCCCAGCTTCTTCTTCAGGAAGAGATTAGTGGAGTCTTATTATCAGGGGATTATTCTCATATGATCTCAAATTTAGGAGGGACCTGAGAGAACAATCAGACCAAACCTCTACCAGACACACGATGTGAGAGTTTCCAAATGTTGCTTTGCTTTCTCAGATGTTTAAATCTGAGGTAGGGGAGTCTAAGGTAGGAGTATTAGCTGTCAGTCCTGCTCTTTTGACTTGTGCTTAGCCTGGATGAATCTGTGAAGAGCTGAGGATTTGTGGGACAGAAACTGCATGGCTCGGTGAGCAAAGCAGCTGAGTAGAACCTTATGCATCAAACAGGTCTATTTCTGGCTGCAATGAGACAACCTATGCACCTCCCTGAGCTCCCCATGCCTTAGCTTCATCATCTGTAAAGCAGAGAAATGATTTTCATTCCAAGCTTCCTTCCTTCAATAAATATTTATAGAGAACCCCTCCAATCATACCTTGGCTGCTTATATGTAAGTCTGGCCCTGGAAATAAGCCTGTTCACCTGTGACTCCTTCCTGCTGGGATGGCTTGTCTCCATTAAAATCTCTATTTGCTCACATGAATTGAATGACTGATTGCAAGCCTTTGTCTCTTTCCAGGATGGAGGAGAAAGCAGGTTATTGTAAATCTTAAACAAGGAAAACAGATTATTATAAATCTTTTCATGTGTTCCAGGGGTCTATGGAAATCTGGGAGGAAAATCTGCCTGCCCCTTCCCATGCTTCCCTGTCACAGTGCTCCTAGGCTCTGTGCTAGACAATTGTGAGCAAATGGAGAAACCCTTTAGAAGTGGCAAAACCCTTTAGGAGTAGAAGACACTTGGAAGTGCTTCTTCATTTTGGGTAGCTGGAGATGCTGCCGAAATAGAATCACACGAATAGTGCCTCCAATAGGTACATTCAACGCTACCCCGAGGGACATTGGTCAGGTTAGCTTAGGCCCCTCACCTATTGCTTCTCCACATTGCTGAACTGTCCCAGGTTTTTCTTCCTTTGATTTGTGTTGACTCCTGTACATTAATGATGCTGGCTAGCATTGTGCCATCCCCCAGGTGCATTGATTTTCCTGCTAGAATTGATGTCATCCTGCCAAGAGAATGCCTCGCTGTTATTATCTGTTTGGATCTTCTATTCCCTGGCTTAGCCACTCTGCTTGGCCTAATGAAAAATAATGCTGTGTATACCAAAGAAAAAGCCAGATTTTAGATTTAGGCAGTGCCTTGGGCACATAGTACGTGATCAATAGTCTTTGTAGAGATTTAGTTACATCGGTCAAAAATACTGCTTCTTATCAATCGATAGGATGATCATTGGGACAGTAAGCAATCACAGTCCTTATTTGGAATATGATTTCCATTTGTCTGAACCATACGTATGAAAGTAACAAATTTGACCATGTAGACATACAAGTGTCTGTTTAAATGCCTATTTAAATAATAAAAAAGTAACACCCTTTAAATAATTCATAAAATGAGCCTGTCTGGGATAACAAAAAGACTTGATTTAAACTCAAAGAAATTGCGATTAAATCCCACTTCTGTTATTTATCACCTTGTTTTCCTTTGGCAAATCATTTTCATTTTCCTCATCCGTAAAATGAGAAGGTTAGACTTAGATTGTCTCTAAGACTCTTTTCAGGTCTATGTCTATGAGCTATGATCATTTTAAAATTCATGCATATTATGGTCCAGATGTATGGTTTCACTGGTTAAAGAAATTCCCAGACAGGAAATTCCCTTTGCCAATGCGGTCTAGCAACTATTCTAAAATTTAAGAGAATTTCCTGGGGACACTGAGTGGTTAAATACTTTGCCCAGAGACACAGAGGTAGTAGGAGTCAGATTTAGGACTTGAACCTAGGCATGCAAAAAAATACCTAGGTTATTCAGAGATGGCTTCTCTTAGTATAAATATGGAAGTAATACATGGAAGTATATATTGATCATCTTCAGTCATTCAGTTGCATCCAACTTTTCATAACTCCATGAACCATAGGACATCAATACTGTTCATGAAGGTTTTGGCAAAGATACTGAGAGTGGTTTGCCATTTTCTTCTCCAGGAAGCATATATATATATATATATATATATATACATATATATATATATATATACATACATTATATATACATATATGTGTGTGTGTGTGTGCATGTGCATCTGTGCATGTGTGCATATGTCTGCATATACACACACACAAAACCATACATCATACATATACACACATGCATTCCTAAACTGAGATTACCGTTATAAGGGTGAGAACTATTTGAAAGAAATCTACCTGTATCTAAAGCAACCAAAACAAAGTCTTGAGGCCTAAGGCACAATCATGGAATACAAATAAAGAGTATCTTCTAATTCCTTTATTCTAAGAGAAGTCCCCAGTCCAGTCATTAGGGACATTGAGAACTGACCTTTCATCTGATCCTCTCAAGCCTAACTTCTTAAGCTTAACTTGGTTGTTTCCAGCCTGAGTATGTTAGGCCCATTCTCTATATCTCCTGGGAAAGAGATATCAACCTTTTTTTTTTTGGTTCAGGGATGGCAAGATTTCGATTAATTTTTAGTAAATACAGCAGCAGCAGCAACAACAAATATATACATATTATTCGTATATATGTATATATATATGTGTGTGCATATATATATATATATATATATATATACATATACACATATATACCTATACACATACATATATTTGAAAGAGAGGGTTTGGAAGACAACTGTACAATTCATCTATGATTTTATTTTATAAACACACAAAAATAGTTCTGTGAGTTCTATATGTGATGAAAATGGAATTAGTGTGGTACTGTGTGAAGACCATAGTCTTTGGAGTCAGAGGCCCTGTTTCAGATTTTGCCTTTGACACGGTAGCTGGCATCTGTAAAGCACTTCAAGGTTAAGAACTATTTATCTTATTTCATTTGGTCTTCACAACAACCCTGGGAGATCGGTGCTGTTATTATCCTAATTTAAAGATGAAGAAAGAAAGAAAGGTGGGCAGAGATTAAGGGACTTGCCTAAGGTAAAGAGATGGTTGGTTGGTGGTTGGTTGTTGTCCTTCATTCTCCAAAAGGACCAAAATGATATCGCTATGCTAGAGTCAAGTTTCAGTGTGTCAGACTATGGCTGATCAGACCAATAGCAGCTCAGGATGCTTGATCACAGGCTGGGCACAAATATTCTGTGTGAACATTTGGGGTGGGTACTCTAAACTTGCCCATCCTGCATTTCCTTTGACGGCTCCAATTCTGCTTTGCTCATAGAACACAGCATCTTCTCTGATGTGGGCACACCATGCCGGGTAGTCCTGTGCCAATGTCTCCCATGTCACACAATCAGTTCCAAAGTTCTTAAGAGAGACATTGAGAGTGTCCATGTATCACTTCTTCTGACCATCATATGAATGCTTGTTCTGTGTGAGTTCTCCATAAAATAGTCTTTTTGCAAGCATACATTTTGCATTCAAACATTGTGGCCAGCCCATTGAAGCAGAGTTTGAAGGCTTGGCAGTTTAGTTCTTCAACTTGAAAAGGCTACAAGCCAAGACCAAAGTGGAAGGAGTATTAGTGCATGATTTTCTGTTTGCGGATGATTATACACTCAATGTAGCCTCTGAAGCTGAGATGCAACAAAGTATGGATCGATTCTCTGCTGCTTGTGCTAGTTTGGGCCTGACAACACCAAGAAAACTCAGGTGCTCCATCAGCCACAACCACACCATCCATCTGTGGAACCATCAGTCACTACCAAACTGAAGGTCTATACAGCTGTGGTGCTGATCTCATTGTTTTGTGTCTGTGAAACCTGGACAATATACCAGTGCCATGCCAGGAAACTGAATTGCTTCCATTTGAATTGTCTTAGTAAGATTCTGAAGATCACCTGGCAGGATAAGGAGAGCTAGTAAATATCTGAGCACAGATTTGAACTCACCTTCCTCATTCCAGGCCCAGCCCTAGCTCTACTAAAACACTTTGCATATATAACATTAGGCCTCATTTTCCTCAAGTATAAAATTAAAAGGATGGACTGAATACCCTCTGAAGTTCCTTTGAGCCCTAGTTCCACGATCTCATATCAACAGAACACCCCCAGGGCCATTACGTGGGTAACAAAGCTACTTGTTTTTAAAGGAGAAATGTTGATAAGAATGGCTACTTTAAATAGCCTCCTTGGCATCTATGTTCTCAAGATTTTATGTTAATAGTCTGAGCTACATAAAAACTGGGTCTCTGTAATTTGAGTATGAGACAAACATAAGAAAGTACATTTTACATTCTTTTCTGTTAAAAAAGAGAAGCACTTTGCAGAGAAAAAGCATTATAGAAATGCCAAGTATTATTATTACCCCTGCCTCTATCAATACTGCTAAGCCATGGAAAATATGTTTGTAAAAACCATGTACAATGAGAGGGATTACTGGAGAAGTTAATTTGAAATATTCCATATACAAGCTCGCTCCCTTTATTGCTATTCTTCTGAAGCTCCAAATGACTGCTGTCATGATCTCTGGAAGTCAAACTTTCAGGTAAATAACAGCCCATCAGGAGGGCAATGTTAAATGCCTTTATAGTGTTCTAATGATCACAATTCAAAAAGCGATGTTTACTTTCAGAGTAAATCATAGTGTGAAAATAGCAATATACATTACAATTACTGACCGCTGTCACCCATCAGCATGGATCATTGGCTCTTTATACTGTTGCAGGATTCCTGAAATAAAGGCTCCACTCTCCACTGTGATTCCCTTTTTGCTCCTGCGGACTCCAGAATGTCTTTGTTTCTCCTTCACAGGCCCAGATTCTCATTCCCCATCCTTGTCCCTGGAGCACACACAGTTTCTTCAACCAGAAGAACTTTGAAGTTTGAGATGGAATGTAATTTTCATTTTCTTGAAGTGGAGCATTCTCTCTAGGGATATTTTCACAACTCCCATGTGGACCATCAAGTAGATATATGAAATAGAAGGTATATGACTACTTGTCCCCTTAGAATTCTATGGATAACCTTGAGGTCTGGGAGTTTCTAGCACTTAAGTGCCTCCACCAGTTTGTTATTCATTTATTATCACCCTGACATAATTAGCTTTTAGAAAAAGGGCCTTTATATAAATTTCTTTTTTCTTTCTTTTCTTTTGTCTTCCCTCCATCCACCATGTACATAATCATTTGCAGTTTCGTGTTCAAAAAAAGAGATTAAAAAAAGAAAAAAAAAGGCCTTTACTAAAGTGCTACAGTAAGAAAGCTAGTGTAAAATATTTCTCTAAAAGTCTGGGTCACACTTTCCCACAAGTACATACGAGTCTATGGGGAGAGTGCGTTCTTGGAGTATAATGGTGGTAGGGCACATGTTTATCCAAATTTGTGGCAAAGGGGTAGCTGCTGAGTGTTAGAAATCCTTTTCCCTATTTGTAGAGTCAAAATTTCCTCTGATAGTTTCCTCTTCAGCCCTTAAGCTACCTTTTGTGTAGTTTGTCCTTAGTGTTTGTCCTCAGTTTATCTCTTAGCTCCTGATAGACACATTGTTTCCTACTGGTCCTGCGTGTGATCACAATGTCAATGGGGGGTGCTGGTGGTGGTGGAAGAATAATACTCCTTTTGGGACTCTCCTTTGCCCCTCTCTGGTACAGACATTAGGAGTTTGCTTCATCAAGGTGCTCCTGAGCCAGGAAGCATGCCAAGGCTTGATTAGGTCCTTTAGAATTGGCTTGTAGTATTAGTCATAGCCCCATAGGTGGGACAGATCATCTTCAGCACAACAAGAAAGATTTCAGATATTTCCTGTCTGGTGTTATCTGCTTTCATCCAGTGATCAAAGCACATCACTCCTCCAAAATTGATTAGAGACTCATTCATGCTTAGTTATATCTTTTTTGATTGATTCAGTTGAGAAGTCTGGGCCTTTTATGCTTATATTAATTGGGTCAGAGGAATCTGCATTACATAAACAAATATTTCCTTAGTATCCATGAATCTGTACCCTGATATCATGAAGTGAGAGATGGCCTTGGGGTCAGGAAGACCTGGGTTCAATTCTAGCCTTTGATGCATATGGTCTGTGTGACCCTGGATAAGTAGATTAATCTCTCAGTACCCCAGGCCATTCTCTAAGACTGCAAGTGGCAGGGAAAGTTTCCATCAGCTTTGATAGAAAGACTTTCCTCATGAAAGGGTTTTTATACTGATGAAATCACATAATTCAAAATAAAAGAAAAAATTCAAAAATTCAAAATAAAAGAAAAAAGAAAAAAAATTCAAAATTATAAATGCCCCCAAATTTATTCAAGACTTACATTTTCAGGAACTTCATTGGTAATGGTCAACAGAGTTAAGGACACCATCAAGACCACCAAATGTGAACTGTGGGGAAAATTCCTAGCATCCCTACCAGCAATCGTAACTTTGCCAGAAAGTAGAGAAAAACAGTTGAAAATAATTTCAAGAGTATTTCAGCTATAGGAATAATTGATACAAAGTGTATTTAAATTTTAGGTACTTTTTAACCTTCTCTCTGGTAGGAACTATAACTTGTTAAAATCTTTTTGGATTTCTTTTGGAAATCTTTTTATTGTCTTTTAGAACTTCAATAGTTCTTTTAGTCAGAAATGATTCATGGTTTTTTGAAAAACAAAAGTCCATAGTGCTTTGATTTTGATTCAGATGATAAAGCTGACCATTGTTTGAACTATGTTGTCTTGAATCTTTAGCAATATTACAGTTTCAAAGTCATAGGACAATTTTACTAAAAAAAAAGTTCTACTTTTTCAAAGGTTTCTCCCTAATTCATAAGAATGACATTGTCCAACCTTGGTGAAAAACAAAGATATCCTAATTGCTCTGGCCTTCAATAATCAGCATCATTGAGTGTCTTGTCTGTTTCAGGCATTGTACTAGGTGATGGGAGACAAATATAAAGGAAAGGTAGCTCCTGCCTCATGGAG
Source organism: Phalanger gymnotis (assembly GCA_028646595.1). Classification (NCBI taxonomy): domain Eukaryota; kingdom Metazoa; phylum Chordata; class Mammalia; order Diprotodontia; family Phalangeridae; genus Phalanger; species Phalanger gymnotis. Next base: position 468,489,168 of record CM053622.1, on the reverse strand, counting down.
CTTATAGTCATTTTTCTCATCTTTAAGATAAGAGAGGTGGAATAAACAAAATGTATGTATGGTCCCTTCCAGACTTAATATTCCTTGAGTTCCTTTGTATGGATTTCTGACTTTAATATGTAGAATCACATATTAATAATAATAGCAAGCATATAGCACTTTAAGATTTGCAAAGCACTTATATGTCATCTCATTTGAACAGCCTTGAGAGGTAGGTGCAATTGTTATACCATTTTCCAAATGAGGAAACTGAGGCCAAAAGAGGTAATGCGATTTGCCCAAGGTCATATAGCTAGTAAATTTCTGAGGTAGGATTTAAACTGAGGTCTTCCTTACTCTAGGTACAACATTCCTTCTACGGTACCACCTACCTGCTGTAAAAGACTTTGCAGGTCATACAAAGATCTGATTCTAATCCAAACCTCTCAATCTGCAGGTGAAGAAGATGAGGGTAAAGGGAGCTAAATGACCTGGCCAAGGACATATATTTAGTTTTTGCAGAACTAGGATTTGAACCCAGACCTCCGGTGACTTTCTGCTATTCTCTGTTGACTTCCTAAATGAGTACATATATTAAGGTGTCAGTAAATTAGTGCAACAGACAGAAAACACCTCAGCATACATTTAAATGAATAGACAGAACAAAATAAAGATTTGCTTAATGTGTACAAATGCCAACACTAAATTGGTTTAATTTAGATTTAGTTTCCTTGCAGTTAAACACAGAACTAATTTTCAGTTTATGACTCATAACTGCTGAAGAGTTTCTTTCATTGCATGGATATGTAATTTAGGTTTTCCATTTTCCATGGAAGTATTTGACTGTCTTCTCTTCAGAACTGCCAGCTAAAATATATTTGGTTCTCACAGTGAATTTCTGACTAAGCTATCACAGACCAGCTGTATTTAGTGTCCCAACTCTGAAACAGATTCACTCTTATGTAATGCCATCTCTAACACACACACACACACACACACACACACACACACACACACACACACACACACAGGGTGATTTGGATTAAATCAAGTTAACATCTCTGGACCATAAATCTCTCCTTTTTCTGGTAGGCTTTACTTCTTTTCTTTACTGTGTTTGGCTCATGCCAAGCAAACAATTCCTTGCAAAAGGGGATTTGCCCAAAACATAGAAAATCATAAATGTTTTTGTTTTCATCAGTATAATTTTAGCTTATCCATAGTAAAGAATTTATTTTGGACCCTTTAACCTTGTTATGCTGATACTTTGATGGAGCTGAGATAAATGTATGGAGGCTTGATTCAGGAAGGCAAATCATAGCCCTCCTAGATCTTCTTAGTCTGCATAACTCTTACTTATCTTTAATCTTTGATAAGAGGTATTACTCAATGAACTAGAAGCCTTACTCTGGTTCTTAAATTATATGTAGTACATATACATGTATATATACGTATAATTCTATATGATTAACATTTACATAGTGCTTTTAAAGTTGACAAAACTATTTGAATATATCACAACAACTCTATTAAGTAAATATTATTACCTCCATTTTATATATTAGAAAACAAGCTGAGAACCAAGATGGAGGAGTAGAGACATCAACCCAGTCAAACTCTCCCAACATTCCTCTCCAAACAACTTTGAAATAAGAGGTCAAATTGAATTCTGGAGTGGCATAGCCTATAAAAGTTTGAGGTGAGACATTTTTTCCAGCCTAAGACAACTTAGGAAGTCATCAGAAGAGGCCAATGACACTGGGGTAGGGGTTAGGCTGGAGCACAAGTGGCTGCAACACTAGCTGTGGGCCTTGGAGGAAGCTGCAAGACTAGCAGCAGCAGCAATGTCAGGAGCCCTCAGCCCAGAGACCTTAAGGGATATGAACAACTAGTCATGAAGAGATTACGGAGGACCTTGAGCTGTCACTGGATAAAGAACCAGGTGCTATAAGACAACTTCATTGTCCATACACAGCTCTGGGTCATGGTTGCAGGGCAGAGAGGAGTACTTGTGGTTAGTTGCAATGGAGCAGGCACCCTGATTGCAGTTCCAAGGCAGGGAGGAGGACTAGTATTTGTGGATGCTGTGGAGCAAAGGATCTGATCACAGTTCAAAGGCCAAGAGGAGTACCAGTGCTTGAAGTAACCACACCTATCCCTATATCACACCACTTTGGAAGCATAAAAACAAAAAGAAAAACAAACCCAGAACTTGTTATGAAAACAGCAGCACTTAAAAGCCTGAAGCTTAGAATAGTTCCTCCCCAGTCCCAGGTGTGCAAAGTCCAACTTTAACATAAAGATCAAAGTCAAGAAATAGACCAGAAAAATGAGTAAATAACAAATAAGAACCTGACCATAAAAAGCTGTTATGGTTGCTTGAAGTTTAAGATGCAAACTCAGAAGAGAGCAATGTGAAAAGCCTTCAAGGAAAAAGACATACATGTTGGACACAAGCCCAACAACAATTCCTAGAAGAGTTAAAGAAAAAAAATGAGTAGTAGAGAAAAAATTGGTAAAAGAAATGAGAATGATGCAATCCAATTATGAAAAACAAGATTAGTAGCTTGGTAAAAGGGGCACAAAAATATAAAAGAAAAAACCCAACAAACCAATATTTGCCAAATGGAAAAAGAGGCTAAAAAGCTCATTAAAAATTCCTTAAAAATTAGAATTGGGCAAATGGAAGCTAGTGACACCATGAAACATCAAGAAACAATAAAAACAAAGTCAAAAGTACAGAAAAATGGAAAATATATGGTCAGAAAAGAACTGACCAGGACAATAGATTGAGAAGAAATAATTTAAGGATTATTGTACTATGTGAAAGTCATGATCAAAAAAAAGAGCCTAGACAGAAGTTTTTCAGAAAACTATAAAAGAAAACCTCCCTGATATCCTTGAACCAGAGTGCAAAATAGAAATTGAAAAAGATCACAAAATGAAACTCTCAGGAATATTAGAGGCAAATTATAGAGATCCCAAGTAAAATATATGTACTTAAAGTAGTCAGAAAGAAATAATTGAGATATCACGGGGCCATAGTCAGGGTCATACAGTATTTAGCATCTCTACAACATTAATGGAGCAGAGGGCTTAGAATGTCATATCAAGGAAGTCAAAAGAGTTAGGGTTACAATCAACCTACCCAATGAAACTGACTATGATCATTCAGGAGCAAAATGGATATTTAATGTAACAGAGGCCTTTCAAGCATTCCTGGTGAAAAGACTAGAGCTGAATGGAAATTCAACATTCACACACAAGACTTAAGAGAAGCACAAAAAGCTAAACAGGAAAGATAAATCATAAAGGACTAAATAAAGTTAAATGTCGATATTCCTACATGTGAAAATGCTACTCGTAACTCCTAAGAACTTTATCATTATTAGGGCAGTTAGAAGGCATTTACATAGACAGAGGGCATGGAGTCAATTCATTTGGGGTGATCTTAAAAATGAAGGGGTTAAAAAAATGGTATGCCTTGGGGAAAGGGAGAAGGGAGATATATCACCAGTGTGACACCCACAGCGGCTGCTATGAATATGCAGGCCTATTTCCAGGTTTGAATCACAAGATATAACACATCTTCCTCAAAGATGAAACCAAGATGTTTATTCAGATACCAGAAAGCCAAATCCGCCATAGTAACAAAGAAGTGTTTACACATTACCAATGCAGGGAGCACTGACATCCCCAAGCTTTCTCTTCATTAGGCCTCCTCATAAACACACGCCCTTAGGCCAAATGCCCCTCTCTCACTCACACTAGCTGCTCTGCCTCTCTCTCTCTCTCTCTCTCTCTCTCTCTCTCTCAGCTCTTTCTCTCCCAGCTCTGCTCCACCCATTATTGCTCTACCTGTTCTGCAAGCTCCTCCCACCACAGACACCATGTGACTCAGGCTTTCTTGGGACTCAGGCTCAAAGCAGGTCACACAAGCCTGTTAGTGGATGGGAAAGATCTTCCTATTCCATTAAAGTACGGGAGAAGAATAGGCAAAATTATCTCCCATAAAAGAAATGTGCAAGGAAGAGCTTTTATAATGGATGTGAAATTCAGGGTAGTGGTAGCAGGCAACACTTAAACATCATTCTCATCAGAATTGGTTCAGAGGGAAAATACATACACAATGAATATGCTATAGAAGTCTATCTTACATAACAGGGAAGTAGGAGGGGAAAAGAGAGAAAGGAAGGTAGAAGTATGTAAGGAGAGAAAGGTAGTGCATGAGGAGGAAAAAAAAAGATGTGAGAAAAGAAACAGCAGGTCCAAGTAGGCAGTGGCCAGAAACAAAAAAGACTTTCAAGGAGGGATGTGAGAGAGAGAGAGAGAGAGAGACAGAGAGAGAGAGAGAGAGAGAGAGAGAAAGAGAGAGAGGGAATATAGAAGAGAATAGGATGAAGGGAAATGCACAGTAACCATAACTGTGAATATGATGAACTCACCCATAAAACAAAAGCAGATAGTAGAACAGATTAGAAACAATAATCCAAATATATATATGAAACACACTTGAAACAGAAAGACATACAGAGTTAAAAAGGGGTGGGAGCAGAGGTAAATAGGCTGGGATAGAAATCATGATCTCAGACAAAACAAAAACAAAAAATAGACCTAATTAAAATAAATAACAGTCAGGGAAACTAAATTTTGCTAAAAGATACTATAAACAATGAAGTAATATAAAAAATTTACAGAAGATTCCCGGGAGCCAAGATGGCGACTGGAAAGCAGTAACTGGCGTGAGCTCCCCACCAAGTCCCTCCAAAAACCTATAAAAAAATGGCTCTGAACCAATTCTAGAACTGCAGAACCCACAAAGTGGCAGAGGGAAGCAGGGCTCCAGCCCAGGGGAGCCTGGAGGGTCTCGGGGTAAGGTCTGTCCCAAACGGAACTCCCAGCCCCCAGCTGAGGGGAGCGGAGCTGAGCCAAGCAGAGCCCAGTGTGCAGGGCGCGGCGCGGCAGACCACGGACAGACGAGACCAGGAGTGGAGCGGAGAGTGCCCTAGCATGCTGAATTACTGAGCTGTGGCATGTACTAGACCTCACAACCCACAAACAGCAAAGACTACACAGAAGGTTAGTGGGAAAAGCTGCGGGACAGGACAGAGTTTGCGGTTCGGCTTCCACCCCTGAGGCAATGGAGGCGGGGCAGCTTTAGAAATTCAGCTGCAGTTGCTTCTGGCCCCAGGCCCACTTGGTGGGAGGAATTAAGTGGCTGATCA
>CM053622.1:468463435-468483464 GCA_028646595.1 Phalanger gymnotis | reverse complement strand
TTTCTCATCAAGTCACTAGTTTCCACTTGCTCCAATCTAATTTTTAAGGTAGTATTTTCTTCAGTGGTCTTTTGGACCTTCTTTTCCATTTGGCTAATTCTGCCTTTCAAGGCATTCTTCTCTTCATTGGCTTTTTGGAGCTCTTTTGCCATTTGAGTTAGTCTATTTTTAAGGTGTTGTTTTCTTCAGTATTTTTGGGGTCTCCTTTAGCCAGTCATTGACTTGTTTTTCATGGTTTTCTCACATCATTCTCATTTCTCTTCCCAATTTTTCCTTTATTTATCTAAGTTGCTTTTCCAAATCCTTTCTGAGCTCTTCCATGGCCTGAGACCAGTTCATGTTTTTCTTGGAGGCTTTTGATATAGGCTCTTTGACTTTGTTGATTTCTTCTGGCTGTATGTTTTGGTCACCAAAGAAAGATTCCAAAGTCTGAGACTGAATCTGGGTGCGTTTTTGCTGCCTGGCCGCGTTCCCAGCTAACTTACTTGACCCTTGAGTTTTTCAGAGGGGTATGACTGCTTGTAGAGTAGAGAGTACTTTGTTCCAAGCTTGAGAGGATGCGCTGTTGTTTTCAGAGGTATTTCTATATAGCCAGCTCTGCCATACCAGCAATCCTCTTCCCCCAAGAACCACCAACCTGGACCTGATTCAGGTCTTAAGCAGGCTCTGCAGTCCTGTTCTGATCTGCCACTTAATTCCTCCCACCAGGTCGGCCTCGGGCTGTAAGCAACTGCAGCTGTAGCTGCACCACCTCCGCTGCCCCTGGGCAGTGGCTGAACAGTGAAATCTTTCACTCTGTCCCCTGCAGGTTTTCCCACTAGCCTTCTCTGTTGTCTTTGGTGTTTGTGGGTTGAGAAGTCTGGCAACTGCCACAGCTCACTGACTCAGGGTGCTAGGGCCTAATCTGCCCACCTCCTGGTCTGGTTGATCTGTGTGCAGCCCATGCTGGGCTCAGCTCTGCTCAGCTTCCAGGTCCATGAGCAATAGTCCTTACCCGCAACCATCCAGGCTATCCTGGGCTGAAGCCCTGCTTCCCTCTGCCATTTTGTGAGTTCTGCAGCTCTAGAATTTGTTCAGAGACATTTTTATAGGTTTTTGGAGGGACCTAAGGGGGGGTCTCATGCAAGTCCCTGCTTTCCAGCTGCCATCTTGGCTACGCCCCCTCTGGGTTCAAATCTTACCTGTGAAGATTGTTACCTGTGTGATGTGGGGTAAGTGATTGAACCTCCTTAGAATTAATTCTCTCACCTATAAAGGGCAAGATTAGACTAAGGATTCTCTCCCCTCCTCCTTCCCTCCCTCCATCTTTCTCTCTCTCTGTCTCTCTCCATATATAGTTATGTATGTATGTATATTTGTCATGAACCCCTTTGGCAATCTGAAGGAACCTATGGGCACTGTCTCAGAATAATGTTTTAAGAGCATACAAAAAATACATAAGAGTAAAAGGAGAGCAATTATATTAAATATTTATCAAAATATATTTTTTAAAGTTCACAGTAGCCTAGTTAGGAAGCTGTGGACTAGATGTCCTCTGAGGTTCCTTCCAGCTCAAAGTCTATGACTCTATGAAATCTTATTACTGCTAATGCCTAGTGAACAATTATAAAACTATTTCCAAAGTAGCAAGGAGAATGTCCTTCTTTATGGGAGGGTGGGAAGGAAAAAAAAAGAAAAGAGATGGGGAAAAATAGCTATCAAGGCCATAACTTCCCTAGGGGTTTAGCCTGTGGGAATCATATACCTCGTAGCAAAGATAGGATATCTTGGGGTGGGGTTATCTACTGTATTTTATCATATGGGGAAGGGGGAGTTGTGAGCTATGTTCCAAGGACCCTACTATCCCACAGTGCAATAGAAATATTTCATTTGGGTGTAGATATGATTCCCATCCTTCATTTTCCTCGGTGAGATTCCTCAAGATACCTTAAAGCATATTAAAGATGCTTTGGTATTTGCTATTGTACTTTCATGGATCTTTTGAAATGTAAAAGATTTAAAGTTGGAAGAGAGCCTGGGATCATTCAATGCAATGTCTTCATTTTCACAGATAAGGGACTGATTCTAGGAAGTGATTTGGACACATTTAAAGATAGCCGGAAGAAAATAATATCCAACTTGATTCAATTTAATTCCACAAATACTTATTAAGATTTTCTCTGGCAAAACAGTAAACATACAAAGACAGGATAAAAACCAATCTCTGCCTTGGAGGAACTTGCATTCTATTGTTGTTGTTGGTTAGATATTTTTCAGTCATGTCAAACTCTTTCTCATCTCATTCGGGGTCTTGTTGGCAAAGATACTGAAGTGGTTTGCCATGTCCTTCTTCTTTCTCCTACATTCTAGTAGGTGGTACAAAATTTACTTTAAAAAAATTAAAATAACACAAGGAGAAAAGTATTAATTAGGAGCAGGTCAGGCTTTCTATACGAAATGATGCCTGAGTTGATGATACTGTAGAGAAGATTGATGTTCTCAAGGTAGAGGTGACAAGAGGATTTCTTAAGGTCCCCTAGTCATGCTCAATCATGGTTGACTGCTCCATTTCCTCCCTGCTATGTAGAAGTAGTGTTTTCCTGATAAAGATTCTTTTTATCTCCCATACTTAGTATGGGAGGGTGGGCATGGGAGATTTGCCTTAAAAAAGAGACAAGTTGCCCCTCAAACCTGACTGGCTCCAGATTCTTCCCTCTTGTATCTGCCACTCTCAGCTTGCTAGTCATTTTATGGCATAAAAATTCCTGCCATGTGTAGTCTAGGCACTCTGGTGGATTACTAAGAACCCTGTCATCATGTCCTTCACCTGCCCTGATGACCAGGATGAGGGGGCCCACATGGACTCATGAGATTTATTTTTTTTCCCAACATCCAACCTGAACCAAAAGAGTACAAGTGTCAGATTTGCTTCCAACACCAGCCTTCACCATCTTGGGATGACTCCTCCTTGGGCCTGCTATCCTATTTCATGAGACTCTGGGTAAGCCCCTAGTCATTGAGGAACCCTAGTCATTCCTGTGCAAGTATCACCTGCTATTTCTAACTCTAGTCTATTAAAATGCAAGCTTCTTAAGAGTAGAGACTATCTTGTTCTCTCATGTTTATATCTCCAGCACTTAGGACGGTGCCTGGCACTGAGTAAACATTTAATAAATTCATTCATTTTTTCTTTCTCTCTCCCTCTCCCTCTCTCTCATCAATTTATCCATCTAAACTGAAAGGTATCATAGGCTTTTCCAGTCAAGACTGGAAAAGAACCAAAACTTTTAATCCAAAATTCAAATCAAAGTTCAAAAACTAGCTTGTGACATGTTTATTCATAAAGTTTTTTCTATTCTCTTTTCCACCCCCATTATGTTTTGTCCCCTGAATTTCATTTCTGGGTCGGTAGGCAGAAATACTCAAATTTAACAACAAACATTTTCACGATGCATTCTATCCTAGCCAGGAAAGAATTTATATGGAACCTTCCATGGGCATAGGAGCAATTTTGGAAAGAGCTAAAGATCTTCATGTATTACTTCACAGAGAATATAAGACCAGGAAGAGACCTTTGAGATTGTCTCATCAAATTCCTCCACTTTATAGATGAGAAATCAAACCTAGGAGACTTAAAGATCACACAGCTGGTTAAAAGTTGAGTTAGAACTAGAATAAAAATTTTCAGAGATCTTTCTACTCTCTCCTCTCACTGCATTAATACAAAAAGTTGGGGCAACTGTTCACATTGTGGAAGCTTATGAATATTTTCTTATCAGTAAAGTCTTTGTAATTTTCTAACTAGTTTTGATAAACTAATACTCTGTGACTATGTGGTCTTGATTTCTTACTTGGTCTGTAGTGAACAGTCTAAAATTTTCCCTGTGTATGAAATACACATGCAGAAGTATTGCTGCCATGTATTTCGTTGGACCTCCAACTGAGGAATCTTTGAAGCCAAACTTTATAAGCTTGTCTTTTGGTGGATCAGGGTTTCTAGGGAGAGAGAGAACACAGTGCTTGAGTTTCTGGTAATTAATGGTTGTTGTCATTGTTACTGTCATCATTCGTCCAAATGAATACTTGTTTGGACTTCTCCATATGTTTTGCTGTAAAGTTTGTGTGTGGTGAAACACTACAGAATATTGGGAAAGTCAGTAAAGCCGAAGAGAGTCAATGAGCTCTTTTATTCAACTTAAGTTGAAATCTAACAGAGGAAGATGAAAAGCATAGTACTAAGCGTGGTAAGTTTGGAAGGGGGATACAAAATCTCTCATATGAATAGCTACATTGGAGGGTCATTTTCTTTCTTCTCCTTTGTCAATGCTTTAATTTTTTTCTGGTGGAAATGATTTTGTATTCATGGTTCAGCAATCTTACCTAGAATCTTGAGATTTCTTGAGGGCAAAGTGTGTTTCATCTTTGCCTTTATATCCCCAGTGCCTACCCCAGTGGCTGACACACAGTAAGTGCTTAATCATGGCGTCTTATTTTTTATTAAGATTTTTTATTTTTAGTTTACTACACTTAGTTCTGCATGTTTTTGAGTTCCAGATATTTTTCCCCTCCCTCCCCCCAAGATGGCATGGAATCTGATATATCTTCTACATTGCCTTCTCATTAAACTTATTTACACAACAGTCAAGTTGTAAAGAATTATGACCAATGAGATGAATCATGGGAAAGAAGAAACCAAACCAAAAAAAAGAGGAAAAAAGAGCAAATGGTTTGCCTCAATCTGCATTCAGACTCCATAGTTCTTTCTCTGTAACCATTGCTTGTTGAATAGAAGAGAACCTAATGTAACTTTTCCTTTATGCTGTTTCATGTTGCCATTTTGGGAAGCAATAGTCCCTTGGAATATGTACTGTACCTATGATTTTGTTGGTATGGGTTATTCTCAGATGAGGAAAATCCTTCCTCTGATCTAGATAACAATAACTCTGTGAAATTTATAATTGTGTAGAGTTGCATGGGAGCACTGAAAAGTTAAGTCACTTGTCCAGGGTTGCACAGTCAGTTTGTATTAGCAGCAGGACTTGAATCCAAGAATCCAGGTCTACCTGTCTCTGCAGCTAACTCCCTGAACACTACATTATGCTGTTTCTATAGCTGACATCAAACCTGATACACACTCACACACACACACACACACACACACAAACACAAACACATTCATATATATATATATGCACACACACACATGCACACACATGCATTTGTGTGTGCATGTTTATGTGTGTTTACATTTGATCCCTTGAAATAATTTACCTCTCTTTTATATAACTCAAAAGCTATTCAAAAGGATATGTAAATGTAAGTATATTTCAGTTGTTTAAAAGTGAATTGCTAATTAACATTTGTGAGAAATGACCAAATGATACTTAATAGCATCAAACAGATCTAAATTTCAAAAATGAATAGTCAACCATATTAGCATGAATTCTCTAGTAGTGCCTTATAAATAGTTTGAGACACCTGGCCAAGCATGCTGAGTGCTTTCAACAAAAATGTTAATGTACTGCAAAAGGCTGAATATTTTGTATGTAAGTCAAATCTTCTGGTATTTGGGGATATGCAGATACATCCCAGAATTTTTGAGTTTTCTTACCCACCTTTGTCATGCTATTATAATACAGTAGGTGGGCTTCAGAAACACTCTAAAGTTTTCAATGCTCCAAATTTAGTGACATATTAGGTCTGTGAGATAAAAGGAAGGAGAGATGAGAACAAACTGTAAATGGAAATAGAGTTCATATATTCCACATTGTGTGAAGCAAAATTTTATTGTTTGATCAATGCTGGCATGCACATGTACCACCTGGCTACTACTAAAGCATATATACCCAGAGAAAGCTCTTTTGTTTATGATTTTATGCATTTATACATCACAGTTAGCAACTGGGTGAAGTTATGGGGTGGGTGGTGGGTGGTGCCAAGAGCTTAAGTGGAGGAATCACAGAACACTCAGAGGTATGTGTGATGAAATTCTTAAAGAAACTTATTTCACTGGATCCTCTTTTTTTGAGGGGGGAAGGAAGGGTAATTGTGACTTGCCTGAGGTCACACAGTTAGTAAGTGTGTCAAGTGTCTGAGGCTGAATTTGAACTCAGGTCCTCCTAAATCCAGGGTCTACTCTACTCAGTGTGCCACCTCGCTGCCCTTCACTGGGTCCTTTTAAATGCAACATAGTTAACTAAGACCACAGGGACCTAGACCAGACCAAATAACATGGATGTGAATGTCATGGTTCCGGAGTTCCCCAATCCAAGTCTCCAAGAGAGATTATGATTTTTACCCTCATGGAACAAAAGAGATGCTGTGGCTCAGTGCTTAGTCCTCCACTCTCCTGTCTCCAAGATAGCTATTGGGCTAGCATTATATCTCTCTAGTATATGACATGTATTTGCATTTTAGGTGTACAGTGTTTTATTTTGGGCTTCAGAAGAGAATTCATTCTCCTTGTCCTCTGGACTGAAAGTTGTTCTGCTCTAGCTCACGAAGGCAATAATTAGCTTATTGTGGCCAGCTTATCATCTCCCTAAATGCTTGTTATACAAAAGGCAGTCATGGATAATGAGCAAACATGTTTATCCAAGCAATCCACAAAACAGAAATCAGGACATTTATGCAAATTAGAGTAGATGATAGAATACACAAAAGTAAATGGACTCTTTGACTTGGGAGTGAAGTAAGATTTCAGCTCCACTAAGAAAAGAGTGATTTCTCCTGAAAAGCATATCCCCATAAATCAGTCTCTGGGGCTACAGTTTGGAGTCAAATTTGGCTTTCCCCACATGCAGGAATTTCCAGCAACTCTTAGTAGATATTAAAAAACTTGACACTTTTCTTTTGTCCCATCTCTCCAACCACACTTATCTTTCTCCTACTCTGAAATCTCTTCACATGTATACAATATCAGACTCAGAAGTCCTTTAGCAAAGCAAGAGTTGTGTTTCCCTCTGTATACATCACACAGTGTTTCAGTGCTGTCATTCAAAGAACCACCTTAAACCTTCCTGGGACGGTCATGTTACAAACATAGTGCTAGAGGAGATACGAATTCATACAGCCATTCTGGAAAGCAATTTGGAATTATGCAAATCATGTGACTGTCAGTAAACTTTTACCCAGAGATTCCGATGATAAACATATACTGGAAAGATGTAATGCACACATATGTGTGCATGCGTATATGTATACACAACTATACACATACACATGTATATACACATATATGTTATAAACATATACACAGTGGCAATATTTTCAGTGACAAAAATTGGAAATAAAGTAAATGCTTATTTATTGAGGATTGGCTTAATAAATCATGGCACATGAAATGAATATTGTTGTGCTAAAAGAAAAAAAATAAAGCAATTACAAATAGTCACAGAAATATTTATATGAACTGGTCCAAAGTGAACTAAGTAGAACCAGGAAACAAAATACACAATGACTACAAGGATCTAAATGCAAAGAACAGGTCTCAAACAATCACAGCTGAATGCAGATAGAGTATAATGATGGAATTTTGCCCTCCCAAAGATATATGAGAAAACGTTTCTCCACCTCTCTTTTCAGACATAGTACTGGATCTATGAAATACTGCAAGGAATGGCAGATTTGTTTGATGTGTTGACTATTTTACTGAACTGCTTTTTCTTTTTTGTTAAATGGGATAGATCTCTGAGAGGGAAAAGTGGAGAGAAGCACTGAGAAATATAGGCGATGTAAAAACAGTAAGTCAATACAAGTATATTCTTTAAAAACCTCCTACCTCCCATTTTTTTATTTTTTGCTGAAGTCTTGGTAGGAAAAAAAAATCTCTGTTCTATGAAATAAATCTTGGATTCTCAGCTCCTTCTAATGTTTGTATTATCTTCTTTAGTGTTATATTCTTTTGTTTATCACCTTAAATGTTCATTCATTATTGGTCTCTGGTGACAGGATGCAGAGAAGGAAGGAACTCTAGGGATTATTTAATTAAAATCTCTCATTTTTAAAGATGAGCAAAGTCAAACCCACAGTGGCTATGTGATGGACAAAATTCCATAGGTAGGAAATAGCAGAGCTTGGATTTGAAACCAGGTCTTGTCTGCACATCTAGATTCCCCTCTCCCCCTATTATATCACCTTGCTATCTCTGTTTAGGTGGGGCTATACTTCCTCATTATTTATCGAGGCAGTTTTCAGCCCATGACCTCTTACTTTTTGTGGATTTAGCCTTTAGTTCTTATCTATTTCCTGGCATCTGATAGACTGGTTAATTTTCCCAGCTAACTTTCCCACAGAATAACAAACATCATCAACACATTTATGCAATGCCTCCACCTTTTATTCCACTAGAATGAAATTAGATTTTAACTTATTCTTGCAGTTACTTGCCTCCTCTGTTAATAAAATAACCTAGTTTAGATATATAAGACAGCTATAATAATTCATTGTTAGTTCATTAATGCAGCATTGATTTCAGTTTACTATTATGTTTATTAATACATCAGTTATTAAACTGCAGTCCGCAACGCCATCAATTAAAGTTTATTGACTACCCAAGGTTCTTTTCTATTGTCTCATTGGCTATGCCTACATAAGCAAAATAAAATGGAAAAATGAAGATGCTTTAAAGGAATTAGTCATCCACCCATTTCTCCATTCCTCATTTAATTACATTTATCTGGGTACTTAAGGCGAAACTCCCTTATGATCTGAATTATGTGGATAATTGGTTAAATTATTCAACTTACTTTGGCTATATCTACAACACAAGCTAGTCTAAAAACATGTACTCAGGTGGAAGGCTGTCGAATCTCTGAGACAATAAAGACACCAAACAGATCTGTTTGTGCCAGGTTTTTTCTTGTTGATGTAACTAAGCTTTGGACATTTAGTTATCTCTGTCTAAATAATTGTATCATGTTTCTTTGGTATGATTTCTTTTTCTTTAGCATATTAGATTTCCATTTGTATGTAGTCTTATCTAGCTTGATTATGAACTGGTTGTTTTCTAAATACTGATTTGTATCACTGACAATTTGGGAGACTTCATTCTATGTGTGGTTAGGGTAGTTGGGTTAAGCTCCATAAGACTGAGCCTAAAGACTCAGGTTCAATCTTTCAGAAAACCAGATAGTTTTATTCTGTTCTATGGGTGCTTTGTCCAGTAAGCATTATATTATAAAGGCCTTCAAGTCGTCTCCTTTTGAACCCAGTAACAAAGTATAGATCAATTAGTATAAACTAAGGAACAATTTACAATTCACACACTTCTGATGGGAGCTCAGGATAGCCATTTTCACAACATAAAGATAACGTTATATTTTACTAATTGGATCGTTTTCCCCTCAAACCAGAGTTTTTTTGGGGGGGAAAGTAGCTTTTGTGTATCATCTAACTCTCGCAAAATTCATGAATAACAATTTAGTAAAAGCATCAAATCTCTTCTCCACCCCAACTTGATCAAACTAAGATGTATAATATAGATTACATTTCATTAATGACCTAGTAGATAATATTCAGGAAACTGCGCTCAAAGAAACTAAATTGTTAGCTAGGGTTCACGCAGCTGACAAACATAGAGGAGAGATTTGAATATTTTTATATTTGTAATTTATATTTTTTCTATTCATTTGCATATAATATCAAATGACAGGATATGATATGATATAACATAATATGATATAATGTAATGTAATGTGATATAATATGATATAATACAATACAATATTACAATATGCAATGTAATGTAATATAATATGATATGATATGACATGACATGATATGTCATGCTATGATATGATATGACATGATATGACATGATATGACATGATACCACATCATATCATATAGGCTATGATATAACATAACATAAAATAACACCGATGATGACTTGCAAATGCTAGGGTCTATGTCTACTCTATTTTTTTATTTCACCCTAATACCTTCATGAGACCATGCCTACCCTATATTGATTCTAACTGTGAGAAAGAACTTGGAAATAGGCACGTGTTTTTTCTCCTTCCTGGATGGAAGGAACCATAAGCATTTTTTCACATACCAATGTAGGGAAGCTCAAACATGTATGGGCAGTAGAAATTGGGAAAAGTATTCAAACTACTGCAATAGAATCATGATTTTAGGACTGAAAGAGATTGTAGAGATCATCTAGCCCAATGTTGTCTTTCTACTGTTTAGGAAGCTGTGACACAGAGGTGTTAAGTAAATTCTCTAAATTCATCCAGCTGCCAAATAAAAGAACCTAGACTAGAATTTGGGTCTCTGAACTTGCAGGCCAGAGTTCTTTGTACTGCAGAGTGCTATTTGTCCATGGCTGTATCATGTCCCAAACAACTTAAGGATCCTCCAACACTGACATGAAGAGGTTGGCATTCCTAAATAGCTTGGTGACTCTAATTGATTTTATGAACCCTCAGGACTTGGTGAGACATTTCCAAAAATCTTTCTATTTGTGAATCATTCTGAATCATCTCTGTTAAAAAAAGAGGGAAACAGAAAAGATTAATTGTGGTAGCTAGTAGAGAAATAAGTATAATGGTCATAATAGCTAACATTCATATGTAACACTCACTATGTGCTAGGCACTGAGTCGAGCATTTTATAATTGTTATCTCACTTGATCTTCATAACAACTTGGAAGACAGGTGATATTATCATTCCCATTTTACAGATAAGGAAACAGGCAAATAGTGGTTAAGTGACTTACCCAGAGTCATAGAGCTAGTATGTTCCTGAGGCCAGATTTGAACTCAGGTCTTCATGACTTCAGGCCTAGCATTTGATTTGCTGTGCCATCCAGACTTAGACATCAGATTACTTCTCAGCTCAGTTTCTTCCATTTGTCCCTCAATTCTAAGATTCAGAGAACAGGTTAGAAGAGTCAGGGAGAAAAATGAAGTACTTCTTGCTGTAACCTTCTTCTCCTTATGCAAGCATAGCAGCCACTCATTATTCCTTGTTTCTTAACTTTTTTTAAATCTTGAAACCAAAGTTATCTTAATTGGACAACGTTGTCTTAGCTCAAAATAATGTAAGAAAATCAAAATAAAAGATTGATTAATACTACCTATGCACTTAGGTTAACTCAAGAGTTAGAATTACATTAGCAATTCTTCCCTGGTTTAAAAAGGCAAAGTGCCAAGCTGGTTTACAAGACTGATAAAATTTGATAAGGACTGAAGTATATAGCCTGTCATCCTCATGGATGTGTAGGTGTATTGATATCTAATAGAGAAACCACAGCATATGAGTATCAAATCTTTATATAGTCTGTATTCCTTAAGATGATCTATGTATGTTTAATTCTACCTTATTATTCAGCTATTAAAATATGATGGGAGTACTAAGAAGCTTAGTAGGAATAACTGGCAGCGGAGATTTCTAAAATAAGAATGGAGATTACATATGGACTTCATATCATATCAGATGAGACTTTATATAACTTCTTTTTAGGGAAACTTACAAAATTGAATTCAATGGAACAAACATACTATTAACTGGCAAAAAATCCAACCAGAGAGAATTATGCTTCATTGTATAGTTAAGAGAACATATAGAATGTTGTATCATATGTTTCATCAAGTATTTCAATGATAGGATTTAGGAAAGTCTAATCTTATTTGTGGAACTTGCAAAGCCCATTCAAGTACCATTCTCTCCACTTCCTCCTGAACTTTCATTTACTTGGTACATCTTTTGCATGTATTTAAATGTCTTTTTTGCCCTCCCTTGCCTCCCTCCAATAGATGTAAAATATTTGAGAAGAGAAGCTTTCTTGCTTGCTCAGCATCTAGCACAGTGCCTGACACAGAGTAGACACTTAAATTCTCATTATTTGCTTAATTGGTATAATTTAAGTAAAGAAGACCTTAATAAATCAAGAAATACTTCTGGATTTGATGATACCAATTTTAAGGTACTAAATGAAGGAAATCAGTTTCCCAGAGAAATGTAGGAAATTGGATCTGTCAAATCTAACTTCCTTCCAGGAAGAAAGAAGGAGTTGAGGACTTACCAAAATTTGGAATTGAATACAAAGCAATGGTTCAACACACATTAGTGATTTATTTAGCTGTTACTTAAGTCCTTGGCCACACCAGGCACTTAATTACTGGTTGCTGAGTTGGATTATATTGTTATTTCTAGGACATACAAGTGTAAAAGGAATGATTATACCCTCAACAGGATGATTACAGCTTTGTCTTTAATATCTTGAAGGGAAGAGATGAAAGGATCAAACTGCAAAATAAGTTAAGAAAAATGCATAGAGGTCAAAGGTACAATTATTGATGGCATTACAGGATATAGTAAACTGTGCATTGAAAACTTTTCCTTTTGAAAAAATAAAAAGTTTAAGTAATTAAGAAGTGATGGTACCATTTGAAAATGTACCTATTGCTGGACTGATGAGAGCCCTTGGAAATTTTTAATGGATACAAATAAAATAAGAGTGGATTAGAGACATTCTAGGGTATTAGAGCTATTAAGATTATTAGACTGTGAAATATGCTGCCAAGGAAGTGCTAGATGCACTACCTCTTGAGACACTTAAAACTCAACTAAGACAACATTACAAAATATATTTCTGGGAAAAAGGATTTTTTAAAAAAAAGGGATAAAAAACAGAAATGTATGAGAGACAGTTGAGCCAAGACGTCTCTTTTGTTCTTGAATTCTGTGTTTCGCTGACAGGACTTGAAGTGGCAACCTGGCAAAATATTCAGAAATGTTAGGGCAGAGGCAGGCATGCTTAGCTATATCATTTGACCAATCATTTTCATCATTGTGATGGAAAGAATGACAACTGATGGCTCTTGTCTGTCAACATTTAGGATCTTGAATGTGGTGATTAATTTATCCCTTGAAAAGATCAAAAAGTTATGTATTCTTCCTTTCTTTCAGAGGGTCAGTGAAAAGAAGTAAATATAAAAATCCACCTAACTTTTTTTTGTTATCCCCAAGAGTACTAATCTTTATCTGAGGAATACTTGGTTTCTTCACCTTCTTTTAAAAGGGAGTTTTTACAAGCTTTAACAATAAGTACTGGGAGGAGGAAGCATGACATAGAATGCCATGATATTTCTATATTCTGCTAAAGTGTAAGGTACTACTAGGGAAGTGGGGAATGAGATGATCCAGAGCCTGGGGGTGGGTGCATCTCCAGGGGAAGGAACTACTCTCCAAATGCTAGTAGTGCCATCTAAATTCTCCTGCTCTGGGGCAAAGTTCATTCATGACATCTCTGTTATGACGTTAGCAGAGTGATGGATGCTTTGTCCCCAGAAACTATTGAAGACTTTCAATGAGGGGTAATGATTTGTGGTAGTGGAGGGAATATGCATGCTTGATGAAATTACAGACTTTTAAAGTATTTTAGCTTTAGTGTAAATAAACTCCCAGTAGAAGTGTTTACTAAAAATGTTCTCAAGTTTAACATACTCCTTGTTAGAGGCTTCCAGGTACCAAGGGTGAAGTAAGTAGTAAATCACCACAACACTCCAAACAACCATAATATAGTACCCCCAAACAAACCTTGGAATGACAGAACCAGCCAAAATATGGGGGAAATAATCTTTGAGCCCAAGAAACTTGGAAGATTGACAAGAAAAGTCAATCTCTCTTGGGTAAAAAGGGAACTCAGTTTAGGAGAGGAAGCACCTCAATAAGCCAGCAGCAAGCCTTAGCAAACCAGTGGTAAATCCTGACCCCCAGTGTGGTGAAGTAGGTAAACACCAACATCAGGATTCGCTCTCCCTACATGCCTCACCATAACTAGGGGAACTGGCAGGCAGAAGCCAGCCCTGACAACCACCACGTGCTTCAGCATAACCCCAGGCAAAGAGGAAACATCCAGTGGCCACAGCACAGCTTTGGGCAAAGAGGTAAAGGCCAACACTATGGTGCCTAAGCAAACGGGCAGCCACCAGCACTGGGACCCTGCCACCTTCTTCAGCATATCCCTGGGAAAATAGGAAGCCACCAGCAGCCAGCCCACCACGTGTTTCAGTGTAGCCCTGGGGAAATGCAAGAACACCTGAACATCCTCAGCACATGCCAGACACCAACACTAGGAAGCCGGCAGGTAAGCTGTCAGACCCCTACTGCCTCCAGCAGCACCAGCCACGCCACTCCACTCCACCCCCTCAGCACAGCACCAGACATGAAAATCCTAAATGTGACTCAGTATAACATGGTGCAGCACCAGGAAAAGAGCCAGGGCCTGTAGACACTGGCACAAGAAGCCTGAGATAGTGACCCTTCCACTCCAGGAGGAGTACTTACATTTAAAAGAAAGGAAAAAGGCCAGAAAAGATGGGCAAAAGATGACCAAAAAAAGAATCTGACCATAGAAAGTTATTATGGCGACAGGGAAGACCAAGACACAAATTCAAAAGAGGGCAATGATGTCAAAACACCCACGGGCAAAAACCCCAAAGAAAAGCAAGAAGCGGTCTCAAGCCCAGAAAGAATTCAGTGAAGAGCTGAAAATGGAGTTTAAAATCATGTAAGAGAGGTAGAATAAAAATTGGTGAAAGAAATGAGAATGGTTCAAGAGAATTACGAAAAAAAAATGAGTTCAACAACTTATAAAAAGAAAACAATTGCTTCAAATATAGAATTGGCCAGATGGAAAAGGAGATACAAAAATCCACCAAAGACAACAAGTCCTTAAAGAGTAAAATTGACCAAATGAGAAAGAAAGTACAAAAGCCAATTGAGGAAAGCAACAACTTAAAAGTCAGAATTGGGAAAGTGAAAGCTAATGAGTCTGTGAGACATCAAGAATGGATCAAATTCAAAATAATGAAAAAAGAGAAGAAAATGTAAAATACCTCGTGGGAAAAACAACAGACATGGAAAAGAGATCCAGTAGAGACAATGTCAGAATCATTGGACTACCCAAAAGCCGTAATCAAAAGGAGGACTTGGACAGCATCTTTCCGAAAATTATAAAGGAAAACTGCTTGGATGTCCTGGAACCAGAGGGCAACATAAGCATTGAAAGAATCCACCAATCACCTCAGGAAAGATATCCCAAAATAAAAACTCTAAGGAACATTAAAGCCAAATTTCAGAACTAAAAGGTCAAGGAAAAAAAAACTACAAGTGGCTAGAAAGAAACAATTCAAATATTGGGAAGCCATATCCAGGATTACACAAGGGCTTGACAGTTGCAACATTAAAATATTGTGGGTTATGGAACATGAGATTCTGGAATGTAATAGAACTAGGACTACAACCAAGAGTCACTTACCAGGCAAATTTAAGTATAATATATCAAGGGGGAAAATGGTCATTCAGTGAAATAGAAGGATTTCCAGCTTTCATAGGAAGAAGACCAGAATCAAACCAAAAATTTGGTCTTTATTATCAAGACCAAAAAGAAGCAAAAACAGGGGAAAGGGGAAAATAAAACATAAGGGAGTCAATTGTGCTAAATTTTACATCCCTTCATAGGAAGATGATACTTGTAAATCTTTTATCACTAATAATACAGCTAGAAGGAATGTACATAGACAGAGGGTATGGGTATAAGGTGAAATTGAGAGAATGACATAAAAAATCAATGAGAAAAATGAGAAAAAAGGAATGAGAAAGAGGAGTACACTGGGTGCAGAAGAAAGGGAGAGGTTGAGTAGAAGGGTAAATTATTTTACGTGAAGAGATAGGAAAGATCTATTACAGTGGAGGAGAAGATGGGAAGGTCAGTGATGGACATCATTCGAATATTACTCTCATCGGTATTGACTCAAAGAGGAGAGAATATACATAACAGTTGAATACAAAAATCTGTGTTACCCAACAGGAAAGTAAGGAAGGAGGAGATTAAATAAAGGAGGAGGTGGGGAATGACAGAAGGGAAGACAGATTTGGGGAGGTGGTAGACAAAAGCAAAACGTTGGTGAGGAGGGAAAGGGTGAAAGGAAAGAGAGGGCAAAAAGGAGGAAAAATAAGATAGAGGGAAATACACAGGTAGTAATCAAAACTATGAATGTAAATGGGAGGAACCTCCCATAAATTAGAAGTGGATAGCAGAGTTGATGAAAAATCAGAATCTTACAAGATTACAAGAAATATATTTGAAGCAGATTGACACACACTCAGTAAAAGTATGGTGCTTACATTTATGTGTCAGCTGAAGTAAAAAAAAAAAAAGCAGGGATAGCAATCCAGATACCAGACAAAATAAAAGCAAAAATAGACCTAATTAAAAGAGATGAAGGAAACTACATCTTGCTACAAGGTACCATAAATGATCAGTATCAATAATAAACATATATGTACCAACTGGTATAGCATCCAAATTCTTGGGAAAGAAAGGGAAGTGAGTTACAGCAAGAAATAGATAGCAAAACTGTACTAACGTATGGCCTCAGCTGTCCCCTCTCAGAGTTCAAGAAATCCAATCAATAAATAAAAAAGAAAGAAATTAAGGAGGTGAATAAAATATTAGAAAATTTAGATATGACAGACTTTTGTAGAAAACTGAATGAGAACAGACAGGAATGTTTCTTTATTTCTTAAACATTTTTAATGCTTTCTGCTTTTTAAAAAATTTTTTATTCATTTTTATTTTTATACATTCGCTTCTGCAAGATTTTGAGTTCCAAATTTTTCCCCATCTCTCCCCACCCCCACCTCAAGATGGCAGGTATTCAGATTATCCATTCCCCCAATCTGCCCTCCCTTCTCTCAACACCCCCCTTTTTTATCCTCCTCTCCTTTATTTTCCTGTACAACAAGGTAGATTTCTATACCCCATTGCTTGTAAATCTCATTTACCAGTTCTATGTAAAAACCATTTTTAACAAACATTCATTTTTAAAATTTAGAGTTCCAAATTTTCTCCTCTCCTCTATCCCCCGCCCTCATTGAGAAGGCAAGCAATTCGATATAGATTACACATGTGTAGTCATGCAAAACACTTCGATAATAGTCATGCTGTGAAAGACTAACTATAATTCCCTCCATCTGATACTACCCCCCATTTATACTATTCTCCCCTTTGACGCTGTCCCTCCTCAAAAGTGTTTGCTTCTAATTACCCCTCTTCCCCTCTGCCCTCTTTCCATGATCCCCCCTCTCTTATCCCCTTCCCTCCGCTTTACTGTAGGGGAAGTTAGATTTCCGTATTAATTTAGTGTGCATGTTATTCCCTCCTTAACCCAAATCTGATGAGGGCAAGGTTCCCTCATTCCCTCTCACCTCCCCCCTCTTTCTCTCCAATGTAAAAGCTTTCTCTTACCTCTTTTATGTAAGATAATTTACCTCTCCCTTTGTACCTCTCCCTTTCTCCTTCTCTCAGTACATTCCTCCATCTCTCCCCTTGATTTTATTTTTTAGATATCATCCCTTCATATTCAACTCACCCTGTGCCCTCTGTGTGTATATATATATATATGTATATATATATATACACACACACACACATATACATGATATACATAATGTGTATGTATGATTGTATATGTATATGCACATGTATGTGTATATATACATATAAATGTATGTGTGTGTGTATATGTGTAAGTATGCATGTGTGTATATATGTATGTATGTGTGTATGTATATATGTGTGTGTGCGTGTATGTATATATATGTGTATATATATATATATACATATACATATATATGTATGTATTCCCTCCAACTACCCTAATACTGAGAAAGGTTTCATGAGTTACAAATATCATCTTTCCATGTAAGAATGTAAAGAATTTAACTTTAATAAGTCACTTATGATTTCTCTTTCCTGTTTACCTTTTCATGCTTCTCTTGAGTCTTCTATTTGAAAGTCAAATTTTATATCTAGTTCTGGTCTTTCCATCACGAATGCTTAAAAGTTCTTGGTTTCATTGAATGTTCTTTTTCCCCTCTGAAGTATTATACTCAGCTTCTTTGACCTCTGGATTATCATATTCTAAGCCCTTTAATCTCATAATGTAGAAGCTGCTAAATCTTACGTTATCCTGATGGTGTTTGTACCTTGTTTTTCATGATTTTCTTGCATCACTCTCATTTCTCTTCCCAATTTTTCCTCTACTTCTCTTACTTGATTTTCAAAATCAAATTAAAATTTTTTTCTTGGAAGCTTTTGATGTAGGAGCTTTGACTTTGTTGACTTTTTCTGGGTGTATGTTTTGATCTTCTTTGTCACCAAAGTATGATTCTATAATCTGATTTTTTTCCCCACTCTTTGCTGATTTTCACAGACAACTACTTAACTTTTTAACTCTTTGTTTAGGTAGGACTCTGCTTCTAGTGTGTAGGGTGTACTGCCCCAAGTTTCAGGGGTTTTATGCAGCTGTTCTCAGAGATGCCATATTTCCCCATGTACATGGAGTCTAAAAACTGGGTACATCTTATACAGTGGTTGTTGATTTTTTTTTTACTTACGTTTCCCACTTTTTCACATTTGTTGTCTTTGAGCTCATTGCTTTGCATTTGTTACCAGTATATTAGGTTATGTTTTGCCATGTTCCTCTCAGGAATGGCTCAGAAAAGATTTTCATACAGTACTGAATTCAAGGTAAAAGTGATCCAGTTTTCAAAAGTGAATGGAAATTATGCTGTTGAACGTAAGTTTGGTCATTCTCCAACTAAGAAAACAACCCAAGACTGGCTACGGGAAGAAGAAACCCTACTGAAATATCACAGTGGCAGAAGGCCATGAGAGGCAAGTCAGCAAAATGGCTTGATTTAGAGAGGGAAATGAAGATATGGATTGAAGAGCAAATAGCAATTGGAATTCCTGTCTCCACAAAGATGGTTCAGCATGAGGCAAGAAGAATTGCTGATGAAAAAGAAGTTACTGATTTCAAAGGAGGACACAATTGTTGCTTCAGGTTCATGAAACGGAATGGACTAAGCATGTGCACATGCACCAGAGTTGCCCAAAAGAAGCCTGAAAGCTATGAGCAGATGGATAAACTTGAGTTCAATAACTTTATGTAATATATATTTTTTTTCAAATTTTGGGCCCCAAAATTAAGGTGCATCTTATACATGGAGAAATATGGTATTTCTAGGGAACCTGTAAGTTTTCATCTCTTCCAAGGTTGTCAGATCAAAAGAGAGGCCTGGGGTCTGGTCTGTGAGTGACCACAAGCACTCTTTTCTGCCTTGGAACTATGAGGATTCCCTCTCCCCTGCTCCCACGAGCTTGGCCATGCCAACACTGCTCCTCACCGCAGGACTGCCATGCAGGACTGTGACTCAGACCCAAGAACAGGCAAAGCAAGAGAATCCTGCCTCAGATATTCCTGCCATCCCCCTCTTATCAGTTGCTTGTTCCCCAGGCCATCTGTGGGCCTAGAGTTCCAGAAGCAGTTGCTGCTACTTCTGCCACCACCACTGCCACTCTGGGGATGTGGTTGGACCGTGCTCTTCCCTAATTCAAGTCTGACGGACCTATCCTACTGACCTTCTAAGTTGTCTTTGGTATTTGTGGGTTGAGAAGTCTGGAAACCACCACATTTGCCAGTGATTCAGTCTCCTGAGGCCTGTTCCAGGTTGGTCCATGGCCTGTCTCTTCTAGTGCGGCCAGCATTGGTCATGGTCCTCTCCCAGTCCAGAAAAAGAAACTGCAAAGGACTTACTAAAGTTGAACTGTTTTATTTACATTCCTACATGGAAAGATGATATGTATGATTCATGAGACCTCAATATTTAGGTAGCTAAAGGGAATATGCATGTGTGTATACGTATGTGTATATGTTTATGTATATGTATATATATATATATGTTTATGTGTGTCTATGTATGTATATATACATATATATGTGTGTATGTGTGTGTATATATATGTATATGTATATGTATGTGTATGTGTGTATATATATATATATATATATATACAGAGAGAGGGGGGGGCATAGGATGAGGTGAAGATGAATAAGGGATGAGAGAGGAATAAGAGAAGAGAAGTCAGGTGAGGGGGAATGAGTGAATCTTGCCCTCATCAGATGGGACCTGAAGAGGGAATGCCATACATACTCAGTTGTGTATCTTACCACACAGGAAAGAAGGAAGA
>CM053622.1:468421101-468462935 GCA_028646595.1 Phalanger gymnotis | reverse complement strand
ATGGCTTTCAGGTAGTCCAATAATTTTTAAATTCTCTCTCCTGGATCTATTTTCCAGATCAGTGGTTTTTCCAATGAGATATTTCACATTGTCTTCTATTTTTTCATTCCTTTGGTTCTGTTTGATAATATCTTGATTTCTCATCAAGTCACTAGCTTCCACTTGCTCCAATCTCATTTTTAAGCTAGTATTTTCTTCAGTGGTGTTTTGGACCTCCTTTTCCATATGGGTAATTCTGCCTTTCAAGGCATTCTTCTCCTCATTGGCATTTTGGAGCTCTTTTGCCATTTGAGTTAGTCTATTTTTTAAGGTGTTGTTTTCTTCAATATGTTTTTCAGTATTATTTTGGGTCTCCTTTACCAAGTCATTGACTTGTTTTTCATGGTTTTCTCTTATCCTTTTCATTTCTCTTCTCAATTTTTCCTCTACATCTCTAAATTGCTTTTCCAAATCCTTTTTGAGCTCTTCCATGGCCTGAGACCAGTTCATGTTTTTCTTGGAGGCTTTTGTTGTAAGCTATTTGACTTTCTTGAGTTCTTCTGACTGTATGTTTTGGTCTTCTTTGTAACCAAAGAAAGATTCCAATGTCTGAGACTCAATCTGGGTGTGTTTTCACTGCCTGGCCATGTTCCCAGCCAATTTACTTGACCCTTGAGATTTTCAGCGGGGTATGACTGCTTGTAAAGAGTTCTATGTTCCAAGCTTGGGCAAAGGCGCTGCCTCACCAGCACTCCTCCTTCCCCAAGAACCCCCAACCAGGACTGGAGTTAGATCTTCAGCAGGCTCTGCACTCCTGCTCTGATCAGTCACTCAATTCCTCCCACCAGGTGGTCCTGGGGCTGAAAGCAACTGCAGCTGTAGTTCTGTAGCTGTCTGACCTCTGCTGCCCCTGGGGCAGTGGCCGAACTGCAAACTCCTTTTTACACTCTGTCCCCAGCAGCTTTTCTCACTAACCTTCTCTGTTGTCTTTGGTGTTTGTGAGTTGAGAAGTCTGGTAATTGGCACAGCTCACTGATTCAGGGTGCTAGGGCATGCTCCGCCCAGCTCCTGGTCTGGTTGGTCCATGCCGCCCACACTGGGTTCTGCTCTGCTCCACTCTGCTCTGCTCCCAGCTCCATGCAGGATAGACCTTACCCAGAGACAATCCAGGCTCTCCTGAACTAGAGCCCTGCTTCTCTCCACCACTTCATGGGCTCTGTAGTTCTTCTCTGTTGTCTTTGGTGCCTGTGGGTAGAGAAGTGTGGTAACTGCCACAGCTTACTGATTCAGGGTGCTAGGGCACACTCTGCCTGGCTCCTAGTCTGGCTGGTCTGTGCCACTCACGCTGGGCTCTGCTCTGATCTGCTCCTCTCCCAGCTCGGTGGGTGAAAGACCTTACCCAGAGACCATCCAGGCTATCCTGGGCTGGAGACCTGCTTCCCTCTGCTATTTTTTGTGTCCTGCAGCTCTAGAATTGATTCAGAGCCATTTTTTATAGGTTTTTGGAGGGACATGGTGGGGAGCTCACGCCAGTCCCTGCTTTCCAGCTGCCATCTTGGCTCTGCCCCCCAATTCATATTTTTCTTGAAGGGTTTTGAGTTGTTGGAGGCTCTTTGGGTTGTTGTTGACTTCTTCTGGCTGTATGTTTTGGTCTTCTTTGTCACCAAAATGATTCCAATGTCTGAGTCTGAATCTGAGACCATTTTTGCTGCCTGTTCATGTTCCCAGTCCACTACTTGACCCTTGAGCTTTTCGTTGGGGCTATGACTGCTTGTAGAATAGAGAATACTTTGTCCCAAGCTTGAGGGGCTGTGCTGCTATTTTCAGAGCTACTTCTACACAGCAAGCTCTGCCACACCAGTGCTCTTTCTCCCCCTAGAACTGCTAAGCAGGATTGTGGCCCAGATCCAGGCAGGGCAAAGAAGGTTTTGCACTCCCACTCTAATCCACTGCTTATTTCCTCCCCCCAGGTGGACCTGGGGCCAGAACCAACTGCAGCTGTAGCTCTGGAAGCAGCCTCAGAGCTGCACCACCTCTGCAGTCCCCAGGGCGGTAGGCAACAATGAAATCCTTTTACTCTGTCCCAGCAGCTTTTCCTACTAACCTTCTTTGTTGTGTTTGCTGTTTGTGTGTTGAGAAGTCTGGTAACTGCCACAGCTCACTGATTCAGGGCTCTACATCTGTTCTGCCCAGCTCCTGGTCTGGTTGGTCCTGGTGTGGCCCACGCTGGTCTCTGCTCCACTCTGCTCCTAGTTCCATGTGATAGACCATTCTCAGCAACCATCCAGGCTGTCTCGGCCTGGAGCCCTGCTTCCCTTTGCTGTTTTGTGGCTTCTGCAGCTCTAGAATTTGTTCAGAGCCATTTTGTAGGTGTTTGGAGGGATATGGGGAGGACCTTGAGCAAGTCCCTGCTTTCCAGCTGCCATCTTGGCTCTGCCCCCCTATAATAATTTTTTACAGGTATTTGGATGGGTTTAGGAAAGAGCTCAAGTGAGTTCCTGTTTTAACTCCACCATCTTGTCTCTGCCCCAAAATGAATATTTCTTAGCAGCACAGGCCACCTACTCAAAAACTGACAAAGTGTTAGGGCAAACCCCTCCCAAAATCTAATATAGAAAGGCATAAATACTAATGACAATGCAATAAAATTATGTTCAAGAAAGGGCAATGGAAAGACAGAAGAAAAATTAATTGGAAATGAGATAATCTGATTCTAAAGAATAAGTGGGTCAAAGAACAAATCGTAGAAACAATCCATAATTTCATTACAGAGAATGACAACATACCAAAATTTATGAGATGCAGTCAAAGCAATACTTAGGGGAAATTTTATTTCTCTAAATTCTTACATCACCACAATAAAAAGGGACATATCAATGAATAGGCAATGCAGCTAAAAAAAAAGAAAACTAGAAAAGCAACAAATTAAAAACCCCCAATTGAGCAACAAATTGGAAATCCTGAAAATTACATGTGAGAATAATAAGAATGAACACAAAAAAAGTGAGTTAACAGATAAATCTAGTAGCTGGTTTTATGAAAAAAAAACCAATAATATAGATAAGCCATTGGTTAATTTGATTACAAAAAGAGGAAAACAAAATTGTCAGTGTCACAGATGAAAAAGGTGAAATCACCACCCATGAAGAAGAAACGGAAACAATCATTAGGATATGTTTTGCAGAAATATATGCCAATAAATCTGGCAATGTGAGAGAAATCGATGAACATTTGCAAAAAAACATAAATTATGTAGATTAACATGTTAATCAGGAAAAGGGTTGCCTAAATAACTCCATCTGAGAAAAAGAAATTTATCAAGCCATTAAGAACTATCTGAGAAAAAAATGGGCTAGATGGGCTCACAAATAAATTCTACAAGGCATTCAAAGACCAATTAATTCTAATGCTACATAAACTATTTGGAAAAATAGGTGAAGGAGTCATCCTATGAAAATCCTTTTTCGACACAAACATAGTGCTGATACCTAAACCAGGAAGAGCTAAAACAGGGAAAGAAAATCATAGTTCTAATTTTCCTAGTGAATGTTGATGCAAAAATTTTGAACAAAATACTAGCAAGGAGATTACAGCAATATATCACAAGGATTATATATTATGACCAGAAGGGATTTATACCAGGCATGTAAGGTTGGTTCAATACTAGGAAAGTTATCCACATAATAGACCATATCAATAACAAAGCCAACAGAAATCATACAATTATCCCAATAGATGCTGAAAAAGCTTTTGACAAAATACATCACTCCTTTCTATTAAAAACAATAGAGAGCTGAGGAATATAGGAAGTATTCCTTAAAATGATAAGCAGTAGCTATCTAAAACCATCAGCAAATATTGTCTGTAATGGGGATAAGCTAGAAGCCTTCCCAGTAAGATAAAAGGTGAAGCAAGGATGTTCATTATTAGCCCTGTTATTCAATCTTGTACCAGAATTGTTAGCTATACCAATAAGAGAAGAAAAAGAAATTGAAGGAATTAGAAAAGGCAATCAGGAAATAAAACTGTCTCTCTTTGCAGATGATATGATGATGTACTAAGAGAACCCTAGAGAATCTACTGAAATTACTTGACATGATTAACACCTTTAGGAAAGCAGCAGGATATATGATAAGCCCACATAAATCATTAACATTTCTCTATATGATCAACAAAGCCCAGCAGCAGGAGATGGAAAGAGCAGTTCCATTTGAAATAGCCATGAACAATATAAAATACTTGGGAGTCTACCTGAAAAACCCAATTACGAACACAATCATGAAACATTTTTCACACAATTAAAATCAGATCTAAACAACTGGAAAAATCATGGGTAAGGTAAGCCAATGTAATAAAAATGACAATTCTGCCACCACACCAAACTACCAAAAAATATTTGATAGAGCTACAAAAAATAATAACAAAATTCATCTGGAAGAACAAGAATATCAAGGAAATTATTGAAAAAAATACAAAGGAAAGTGGCCTAGCAATACCAGATCTCAGACTATATGATAAAACAGTAATCATCAAAACTCTCTGTGCTGGCTAAGAAATAGAGTGGTGGATCAGTGGAATAGATTCAGTACACAAGACACAGTAGTCAATGGCCATGGTAACCTAGTTTTTGATAAACCCAAAGTACCCGGCTTTTGGGATAAGAACTCACTATTTGACAAAAACTGCTGGGAAAACTGGAAAACAATAGGACACACATTAGGTATAGACTGACATATCACACCATGTGCCAATATGAGGTCAAAATATGTGCATGATTTGGTTGGTTATTGTCCTTCATTCTCGAAGAGGACCAAAATCATCACTATGCTACAGTCAAACTTCAATGTGTTTGACTGTGGTTGATCAGACCAATACAAGCTTGGACTGCTCTATCACAGGTTGGGCACAAATAATCTGCATGAACATTTCTGGTGAATTCTCTAAATTTTCACATTCTGCATTCCCTTTGAGTTGTTTCAATTCTGCTTTGCTCGTAGAGCACAGCATCTTCTCTGATGTGAGCATGCCACCCCAAGCGATCCTGTGCCAGTGTCTCCCATGTCACAAATCAGTTCCAAAGTTCTTGAGAGAGACTTTGAGAGTGTCCTTGTATTACTTCTTCTGACCACCATGTGAATGCTTTCCCTATGTGAGTTCTCCATAAAATAGTCTTTTTGGCAAGTGTACATTTTGCATTCAAACCACGTGGCCAGCCCATTGGAGTTGTGCTCTCTGAAGCAGAGTTTGATTGCTTGGCAGTTTAGTTCAAGTAAGAATCTCAGTGTCTGGTACCTTATCCTGCCAGGTGATCTTCAGAATCTTCCTAAGATAATTCAAATGGAAATGATTCAGTTTCCTGGCATGGCACTGGTAGACTGTTCAGTATTCACAGGCATACAATATTGCTGCTCCAGGAGACATTCCAGGAGTGGAACAAAGGTGTGTACACAACATTTGTAGATCTGACCAAGGCCTTTGATATTGTCAGTCATGAGGGTTTATGGAAAACTATGTCAAAATTTGATTGCCCTGAGAAGTTCATTAGCATTATACATCAATTTCATGATGGCATGCTTGCCCTGGTTCTAGATAATGGACAATGATCTCGTGCCCTCCCATTCATGAATGGCGTAAAACAAGGTTGTTTGCTACCACCTATGCTTTTTAGCATCTTGTTTTTAGCCATGTCATCAAATCTTTTCAATAAGGATGAACATGGCATGAAGGTCAGCTATTGCACTGATGGTAAATTCTTCAAATTGAAAAGGCTATAAGCCAAGACTGAAATAGAGGGAGTGTTGGTGCATGGTTTTGTTTGCAGATGATTGTGAACTCAGTGCAGCCTCTAAAGCTGAGATGTAACAAAGTATGCATCAGTTCTCTTCTGCTTGTTCTAATTTTGGCCTAACAAAATAACACCAAGAAAACAAAGGTGCTCCATCAGCCACCACCACACCATCTATACATGGAACCATCAGTTACAGCAGATGGAGACGTTTTGAATGCCATGAATAAGTTCACTTAGGATATACACATTAATAATGAGGTTGACACAAGCATTGCCAGAGCTAGCTCAATGTTTGGGAGGTTCCAAAGGAAAGTATGGGAGAGAAGAGGTACTAGACTGACTACCAAACTGAAGGTGTGCAGAGCCGATGTGCTGACCTCATTGTTGTATGCATGGTTTAGAAATAAAGAGTGACAACATAAGAAAATTAGAAGAGCAAGAAACAGTTTACCTGTCAGATCTCTGGGGAGGGAAAGAATTCATCACCAAACAGAAGATAGAAAGCATTATGAAATGTAAAATAGATAATTTTGGTTATATTGTATTTAAAAAGCTTTTATAGAAACAAAACAAATGCAACTAAGATAAGTAGGAAAGAAGAAATCTGGAAAAAAAAACCCTTTACAGCAAGTGTCTCTGAAAAAGGCCTCATTTCTCAAATATGTAGAGAACTGAGTCAAATTTATAAGGATACAAGCCATTTCCCAACTGATAAATGGTTAAAGGATATGATCAGGCAGTTTTCAGATGAAGAAATCAAAGCTGTCTATAGGCATGTGAAGAAATGCTCCAAATCACTTTTGAATAGGGCAATGCAATTTAGGACAACTCTGAGGTACCACCACATGCTTATTAGATGGACTAATATGACAAAAAACAGACAAATGAGAAATGTTGGAGAGGATGTGGGAAAATTGGGACATTGATGCACTGTTGGTGGAGTTGTGACCTGATCCAACCACTCTGGAGAACAATTTGGAATTATGTCCAAAGGGCGACCCAACTGTGCACACCCTTTGATCTAGCAATACCTCTACTAGGTCTGCATCCTAAAGAGATCATAAAAAGTGAAAAGGACCTACATGTGCAAGAATATTTATAGCAGCCCTTTCATGGTGGTAAAATCTTGGAAATTGAGGGGATACCCATCAATTGGGGAATGGCTAAACAAACTGTGGCATATGAATGCAATGGAATAATATTATGCTATAAGAAATAATGACCAGATAGATTTTGGCAAAACCTGGAGAAGCATTTCCGAACTGATGCAAAGTGAAATGAGAGTAACCAGGAAAACATTGTACACGTTATCAGCAATATTGTGTGATAATTAACTCTGAATGACTCAGCTCTTCTCACCAACACAATGATCCAAGACAAGTACAAAGGACTCATGATGGAAAATGTTGTCCATATCTAGATAAAGAACTGATGGATTCTCAATACAGATTGAAATATATTTTTTCACTTTGCCCTTTTTTGTGTTTTTGTTTCCTTTTCATCTGCTTCTTCTTTCACAACTGTGACTAATATGCAAATATATCTTACATGATAACACATATACAACCTGTGCCAATTGTTTACCATTTTCAGAAGAGAGAAAAAGGGAGGGAGAAAAAATTGGAATTCAAAATCTTGTAAAAATGATGCTAAAATTTGCTTTGAAATGCAATTGGGAAAAAATAAAATACTACATATGTGTGTGTGTGTGTGTGTGTGTGTATTAAAGATACTCCTGGTTCCTAGTTAATTCTCTCGGAAATAAAATGTCTGTGGTATTCACACAAAGTGTAACCAAGAACATAATCCAAGAAATGAAATTTGAAAGTTTTTTGCACATTTTCATCATTATTAACCTTAATTAGCACTTGAAATATTCTGGAAGGACAAATTTTCCTTTCCTTAGCATAGCTATGAATGGGACTTTGTTCCTCAAAAACTGAGAGAGTATAACATGTGCTGTACTTAAAGCATATAGACTATATTGCTATTGGGGGTCACATTTCATAATCATAATTCATTCAAAATACACTCATCTTTATCACAACTTTTCCTATTTTGGTTCATGTTTCTAATTGAAAGGAAAATAGATGGTGGTAGTGAAATCTAAACAATTCCACTAATGGCTTCTAATTATTTTGTTGTAAAAACACAGACATTTTCTCTCTTTTAATAGCCATGTGTTCCTGCTGTTTGAAATTGCAGCAGCTCCTTTCAGAAACTGTGCAAAATATTTCCTATGCAATCATTTGGCAAGCCCCAAATGAGCAATTTATAGGAGACATGCTAAACAACATTACTGAAACATAATGGTGCTGTGGAGATGGAGAGAAAAAGGGAGTGTGAAGCACACTGTGATTTAAGTTTCCCCTCAGCACCATAGGCATCATCTCACTCTTGGAGAGGCAGTTTCTGAAGCAGGTTTGCTAAACAACTGAGAGCAAAATTTTTGACAAATGTGACCAAAAAATTATAATTGGACCATAAAGTGAAGGGAGCAGTCATATTCACACACGTACACACCTACACATCACAACTCTCTCCTCTGTCTCTGTCTCTGTCTCTGTCTCTGTCTCTGTCTCTGTCTCTGTCTGTCTGTCTGTCTGTCTCTCTCTCTATCTCTCTCAATAGATGATGGATAAATAGAAAAATAGATTTTTTTTCCAGTGGAAGTCCCTTAATTCTGTTCACTCACATAGAAAAATTTTGTCTATAACTTGGGTACTTAAAAAGTTGTCTAAGGGCACTAAGAGACTACACAATTCCCCTATACTCTCAGGGTTAGTGTGTATCGGGGATAAGACAGTGCTTTATAGACATTATTATATATATAATATATATCATATATATGCATATATATATCATATATATATGCACATATATATATATATATGCACACACATCTATCATGTTTATATCATTGATGAATTACAACAGATTTTAAATATACTGTCTCATTTGAACTTCAAACCATACCCTTAGGTGAGTTTTCTTATTACACTCATTTTATAGATGAGAAAATTGAGTCTCAGAGAGGTTAAGTGACTTGCCTATGGTCACAAAGCTAGTTAATGTCAGGTCTTTTGTGATTTCAGTGCTCTTTCTACTATGCCACATGACCTTTCCACACACAGGTATATTTATGGCAACTATGATCTAGAGCTTCAAAAGTTCCTAGACTCACATGGTAGGACCCCAGGGTCCTGATTCATGTTATTTTTTACTCTTTAATTTAATCTACTACATAAATCTCAGAGTTTGCTTTGAGGAAATATCTAAATATATGCATGCTATAGTTTTTTTTTTGTTTCCCCAAATGTAAATTAAAGGGGTACATTGCTGCTAAATATACATTCACTTGATATAACAAAGTATTACACCCACAAGAAACTATTTCCCTCCATATAAAATTCAGAAGACTTTAAGGATTCATAGGAACCTTTAAAAATATAGGAACACATAAAACCCCCTAATAACCCATAATACTTCCTTTATGGAAACAGAAGTTGGAGTTTCTGTCATGACCATTCTTTGACATACTGATTAGTCCCTATGTGTGTTCAACTATGTTTCTACTATGTTTACTGGACTCATAGACCATACTTCAACACGACTGAACAAGTATTACCCCTTTTCCCTGGATCTGCACTATCTGGATCTTTCACTGTAACACCTTGAGGTAGGTCAAATTCCAGATTCCTTAATTCCTCAGAAATGGAGGTATATGGGTGATCAATCTTGTTTATTAACATACTGCATCAGCAAAACTAGATTTTGGAGTTGCTTGTAAGCTAATGTCTAAAATTAATCCTGCTCCATAAATCTCTCTCTCTCTCTCTCTCTCTCTCTCTCTCTCTCTCTCTCTCTCTCTCTCTCTCTGTCATCTAAGAACTTTAAGGTGTGCTATCTCTTCCCCTTCACTCATCCCCACTTTATATTGGGACTTAGGAATATTGTTCAAAATCTCAAAATGTGATTGTGGACAAGGTATGTGGACACATACCTAACTTTGGCCCATGCTTCTGCGGAATCTGGCTGTAGCTCTTTTTTTTTTTTTGAAAAGAGAAATTCCACATTCAGAAACATTTATTTCTGACCTGTGCTCAGAAAATTGGGGTCAAATACATGTAACTCCTATGTGTGTCTGCTTCAAGGCAGCCATTAATGGTTATTCAGGGAAGGTCTGTGTGTAGGCATAGGTTTGCACTTCATAGGACCAATCCCATTCTGTTGTAGGTTATTCTATCCTGTGACCAGGGTAAAAGTGAAAAAGAAATCCAAAATGGCTGAGGTTGTCTACCAGCATGTATGCCCTCCTGAGCCCATCTGGCCAATTATATTCTAGTGGCTGAAAAGTAATCAGAACTTGTTTGTGCTCAATATACATTAACAGCTTAATGTCTCACAGACACCCCAAGCTCACCCTTTCCAAAACTCAGCTTTCCTTCTTAAAAGTTCTCCAAAATATTGCACTCTAAACCTGGTCCAAAACAAGTTTGTTCTTTCTTCTTCATGGGTACTTTTCAAATACTTGTGAAAAAGATTACTTCTTTCCTCTGAAGACTTTCTTTCTCAAATTCTCTGCAGTTGCTTCAACTGATGTTGATTTGCCATGATCATGAGGTCTTTCCCTATTCTGGTTGCCCTTCTTTAGACACTATTCTGCTTTAATCTGGAGACCAAGTTGTCCCTTGGACTACGCATATTACTCCCTAATGTTATTTGTTCTGTTATTGTACTCACGATCTTATCAATATGGGAAGCAATATGGTGTTATTTAAAGAATGGTAAATCTAGAGTTAGAAAATTTTGACTATGTAATTTACTAGCTATTTGACTTCCAGTAAGTCACTTTTCTTCTTGGAGCCTAGGTTTCCTCATCTGCCATTAAGGTATTAGACTAGTGACTTTTGATGTCTTTTCTATCTCTAAATTTATGATCTTATGATCCCTCCACCAATGTAGACTGCAATTCGTCCATGTCTTCTTACATTGTGCTATTCTTATTCATAGACTTTCATAAATCCTACATGAAGAAGATACATAACCCACTGGAGGCCTTTCTGTACGTTCTTTTGATGTTTCCAAACAAAGCTATCTACAATCTGCCCAACCTCCTCAACCTTCTCCAACCAGAATCTCCTGGACCTTGTTTCATAGGTCCCTGGGTTTTCATAGATGAACTTTCAATTTATCTTGCATGGATGTTTCACTTCCTGGCCATTTCTAGAACATTCTGCATCTGCTCTATCCATCTTCCCCAGCCATCTCCCTTCAGCATACAGAATCAGGAGATTCTGCTCTTCAGTCTTTGGGATTTGATAGATGTGTTTTTGCCTTGTCTTTCATGGAACTAAGTATCTCCCACTCCCTTCTAGCTCTCTTTTATGTATTATTTTTCTCTATTAAGCTTCTTTAGGACAAAGACTGCCTTGCTTGCTTATGTTTGGATCTCTAGTATTTAACACTTTGCTAGGACATAAAATAAGGGCTTTATCATTCATTAGTCACTCATAAGTATCAAGGCAACATGTGGACTATATATCTGTTATTCCTGACTACCAGAAGAAAATGATATATTAGCATGTAATGGGAATGATTTCCTAAGGCCCATTCTCATGAAGACTATGCTAGTTTTTCATTAAAATGTATTGATAGTATCTTTAAGACTTAATTGGCTCCAAAAAGTAAAAATTTAGATTATTAACATAACTTCCTAGGGAGCTTAACTACAAATGCTCCTCCTTCAGGTTTCCGACAGTAGACCATCATGGACAATACAGAAGCAGGAAAGATGCACCTAATTGGATCAATGCTGTATCTTTACTGAATAGTCTTTCCCTGCTCTGAGTATTCTTCCTGATACTGCTTTTGACCTTTTGTTAACTCTTAGATGTTGTAATTTCCTTCTAATCTTAAACCTGAGTTACCAGACCAGCTTGCATCAGGCCTGGCCCATTACATTTGTCTTTTATCTTTCTTCTAGCCTATGTGTATCACTAGAGAAAAGGGTCACAACATCTAAATTTCTTTCTTTTTCTCTGGGACCCATTATACTTCTTTGAACAAAGTAGATTTAAAATTTTTTAAATAAGTTTTTATTCACATTTTCTAGTTCCTATATCATTGTAGTTCTTCGAAGTATCCCACTCCCTCTTTTTCCCAAAAAGTCATCTCATATGACAAATGGTCTTTTCTAGAGAGTAAAAAGAAAACAGGATAAATAATCAATATATTGAAAAAATCTGAAACCACGTGCAATGTATACAACCTGGGGATCTCCCATCTCCGTAAAGGTTAGGCTGTGGCTGTCTTTTCATATCACCTCATTTGAGTTCTGGTTGATTCTTATAATTTTGTTACCTTTGATTTTTTGGGTGTGTGTATTTGTTCATTCCATTTGCATCTTTGTAGTTACTGTGTATATTGTTTTCTTGGCTGTTTACTTCACTGTACCCATTCATGTAGATCTCTCCATGCTCGTATGTATTTATCACATGCATAATTTCTTACAGCATAATAATATTCCATTATATTTATCAGTCACAATTTGTTTACTGTTTCTCAACTGTTGGTCATCTACATTGTTTCCAATTCCTAGCTATCATAGAAAATACTGTTATAAGTATTTTGGAGTATTAGGGAACTTTCTTCTTATATATGGCCTCCTTGAGGTAAAAGCCAAGTAGTATACAGTCTCTGTGAACACAACAGATTTTTAACATATTTGGGGGGTGAAAAAGAAGAATGACTGTAAATGCCTTTTAAGGGAAAATTACGCTATTATGTCAGAAGGCTGTGATTACATAGTTCTGTACACACCAACGCAGCATATTTTGGAATCGTTTGCACTGAAGGATTGATTAAAAGCTGCGTCTGGTCTATTGGAATACTGCGATTGAAAAGACTAGGGGACAGGGAAAGCACATAATTTTCTGTGGGAATTGAACTAGAAATGTTGGTCATGAGTTTGCACCAATTTTGCAGGGCCATTTTGGGAATGAAGTGCAAGGTGGAAAGCATCCTCCTTCTTGAAGTGTTTCAAAGTGCACCTGGTTCTACCTTAAATTTTTACCCCAGCAATCACAGCTTCGCACCAACTTTCTGTAATGCATGAATTACTAGGCGTGATTGTTACTGTCAAGTGTGCCTGCATTTCCTTGGCTATGTTTAAGGAATTTGTGAACAGAAACCTTTTTTGAGCTGTCACTATTGAGCCTCATCATGCTCCAGCAAACAGTCAAACAAAAGAATAATGCAGACTAAGGATGCTCTGAGGTGGATTTTTGGAGCTGATTGGCCAAGAAGAATCACCAAATTTCTATTGTCTTTGTTTTTTCACCCTATAGTTAACATGAGAAGTCAATCGTGCTGAATTAGTAACATGGAAACATCTCATGACTTACTACAAATATCTCAAAATGCTAAGGTTCCATGATTTCATTAGTGTGGCAAATCTCTCCACTAATAGGTATAATAACCTGTATATAACTTTTAGTTTTATAGAGTAGTCTAACATTCAGAGAGGTCGAGTGACTTTTCCATAGTCATTCAGAAAGTGTTAGGGGCAGGATTTGAACCAAGGTCTCCCAACCCTAAGATTGACACGTATCTCTTACTCCATGCTATCTCTACAATCCAGAATTACTGAAGGAGTACAAATATAATGGCTCATAGTTTTATATAATATATATGTATATATATATTATACATATACACACATGATTCTTCCACATATCTATATATGTATATTTATATGTATATATATATATACACATACTTATATATACACACATATATCTGGAAAGAGAGAGCACTATATAAATACAATATATCAATATATACTTTCAGCTATGTCTCACACATTGTAGCATATTCAGCCACACCCTAATAAAACAATCTTTGCAGGCAGGTTAAATCTAGTTGAGGATAACTGATAGGTCTCAAACCAGTTGTGAGTTAGAGGGATGTCAAACCCAAGTGAAATCAACCCAAGTCAACCCAAGTCAAACCCATTCCTCAGTGGAATGGGCAGATAAGAACAATTTGTTACAACAGCCATAAAAACAACTGAAGTAGGCACTGTGCAAGGCTTAGAGTTTGGTTAGCCAAAGTTAGAAGATAGTTGAAAGTTGCCAAGGTCATCCACTCTATCTTGGGCCATAACCAGTCATCTTGACTTTTGGTGGGCCACTAGGCTCTGAAGACTCTGGAGGAGAGAGTGAAGCTGATGATTTTGTGCAAGTCTGCCTCACTTAAATCCAATTCACATGCAGGTCAAGACAGGTCCCTATGATGTCACTGGTCTTCTTCAAAAATTAAGGATGAACAACAACAACTCTGTATCTATGTAGAGAGATGCATACGTAAGTATACTTATGTGTGTATAGATGTACATATATATCTACACACATATATATGTATGTATGCCTATATCTATATACACATAGACATATATACACATTTAAGTTTAAGCTACTTGGATACTATCGTTACCACCCACTTATCCCTGAGCCCAAGGCCCCTAGAATAGTCCTGTGCCTCCACAACCAGCTTTATTCCTAACCTGTCCATAGTCCAAGGGTTCAATTTCTGTGTAAACATGACTGGACATTGGACTCCTTCTTTTCAGTAGCCATAGCTACTTAATATTCAGGGGAAAGCAAAAACAAAAAAAAAACTGTTGCCAAAGTCTTTGGTC
Source organism: Phalanger gymnotis (assembly GCA_028646595.1). Lineage (NCBI taxonomy): Eukaryota > Metazoa > Chordata > Mammalia > Diprotodontia > Phalangeridae > Phalanger > Phalanger gymnotis. The sequence continues at coordinate 468,448,467 of CM053622.1, read as the reverse complement.
CAGTCAAATGGTTCAACTTCTTAAATGAATATGACTTTTATTAATGGTAATGATTAAAAATTTAGGTGATGCAAAGGACAATGTTGAGACAGATGGTGGATGTAACCACACCCCAGTACATTGCCCAGAATGACTTCTACATTATATGGAGGAAACAATCATTTATTCAGGTTCTATTATGGGTTAGGCACTGTATTAAACACTTTACAAATATCTAATTGGATCTTTGTAAGAACCATGAGGTGAAATGTGCTGTTATCATACACACTTTACGATTGAGGAAGCTGAAGCCAACATAGGTTACACAGCTTGCTCAGGATCCCATAGCTAGTAAGTGTCTAAAGATAGATTCAAACTCTGGTGTTCCTGACTCCAAGGTTAGTGCTCCAAGGCTCCCACTGCACCACTTAGCTACACAAGAAAAATATAAAAGAAATTCAGTAAATGTATGACTAGAAAAGGAGCTCAGTCAATTATATAGCAAGAGTAAGAGATAACAGATGGAAAGGCTGTGATCTTCAAAGTATATTACAAACCTAGAAGGAAGCTGTCCATGCATTGGACAGATTCTCTATGGTGGAATTATGAAATGCCATGGGCAAGAATCACATAGGGTGAGAAAGAGCTGATGGCTTGCAAAATATACTTGTAGAGGGAATACTCATATTAATAAGGTCAGGGATTGAAGTAATGAAGCTTTTGTGACTCTTAAGTGGCAGCATGGGATTGATGAAGGAAGTGGTCTAGTGAAGTTAAGCAGAGACTAGGGAGAGATGGAAATTTTTGGAAAAGTACATATCTCCTCAGAAACCAATAGATATTTGTTCAATTTTCTACTAGATTAATCCAGACCTCATTCTGTGAATCCACTTCATCACATTCTTAGTAGTCTGCATTATTCTTTTCATTTGTTTGCTGGAGCATGATGGGACTTTATAGTGGCAGTGCTTGCAGATAAGGATTCTGTTCACAAATTCCTTAAATGAAATTGGTGAATTTTTATTTTGTTAAACAGAGTGGGTGCTGGTTTTTATCTTTTAATTTAATGTTTCTCTTCATTTTCTCTTTTTCACCTTAGGGACGATACCTATTCAGAAAAATGAGCTGTAATTTATGCTCATTGATAGCACTGATCCTCACAGTTGGTGAAATTAAAGTGAGATGTTTCATTCCTACTCCTGTGATATATCTCTTAGCAGTAGATCTTGTAACTCCAGTTTCCCAAGTACCACTTCTTTTCATCACACTCTCAATATTCCAAATTAAACATTCATTGGGAAGAAAATAATGAATTATGCTTGGCTAAGGATAAGAAAGAATAGAAATAGTCTAAGGATATTTGGGAAGAAGCAGAAGAAAAAGAGAATATGGACTCTTAATTGGTTAGAAAATAGTTATATGTGATGTTTTGTTAGTTTCATTTTTCTTAAGGGATAATACGGATGGGTTCTTCCCCTTTACTCCTAATAAAATTACCAGTGCAGAATTCTTTTGTTCTCTACTAAACATCTTAAGCCAACTGGCTGTGTTATTAGGGACAATTACAAAGCTGCTACATTTTACCTCCCAGTAGGGCTCCCTTTTGGTAGTGAGAGATGTGAGTCATAGATCTTAAGTGCTGAGTGTATTTTGGGGCCCAGTGGAATAGAAAGCAAGATTGCTGCTGAACATCAGAAGTAGGCACACTCTAGTTTTCATTGTTTTAATGAGGAAACTGAGGTCTTAAAAAGGTTAAGTAATTTTCTCTAGTTCACCTCAGTAATTAGTGGTAGAACTGGGACTGATACCTGGATCACTCGTATTTCAGTGGCAGGTATTTTCCATTACACTGTGCTACTTTGACTACCATATTCTGCCATGTACGGCCCAAACCTACCCTTCACCATGCCACTCATAGATTCCACATTTCTGCTATTATGGTTGGTCGACTTTGGTGTCTGTCTTATGTTTATATGGTGCACTGATCTGTCAACAGGAAGATTTGAGTCGCTGTTGGACTTTTTGCTACTGATTTAGAATAATACAAAAGAAGATAGTGTGAATAGTTGGTTAGAAGAACAAGCCAAATGTAGACTTCATACTCCATTAAATACTGGATAATCAAGAGAAATATCAATTATTCTGATTACATTTCCCTGGTCTGTCTTCTCCAGTAAATGTAATATGAGTTGGCTACATTTGCTTCACAAGGCCTTTAACATTTTAGTAGTTGGCATAGTTACAACAAATTGAGTGACATGGTGAGAAATAAAGGAAATCAGAATTTGTTCAGAGCAAATTTTGAATTCAGTTCAACTTTAACAGTCATTGTCCAATCATTACCAATGAAAGACATATGTTATATATTACTTAGTTTTAATGTATTTTACTCGGTTTATTGGTTAAGACCTATGAAAAAATCGTAAATTTTTCTTCCTAATTTTTGAGGAAAATAAATACTTACAGAAAGATGTTTAGTAATATTTCATCTGATGACAAGCTTAGATGAGGTGGAAGAGATCAAAATGGAGACACAGAGGCAGGATCTGGAAGGGAAAGATGGTAAAATGGGAGAGATTTTAGAGATTTCCCCCGCTCATCATTTATTTTACAAGTGAGAAAAGTGAGGTTCAGAAAATTTTGGTGACTAACCCAAAGTCACACTACAAGTGGATGGCCATTATTATTATTATACAAACTGATGATTTTATGACTAGAGAATGGGTAATGGAGATCTGGTTTACTGAGCTACAACATGATCCCTGTAACTTATGTGGGAGGCATCCTCAAATGTCAGACCAGTACTGTGCCACTCATCCACAAGAATGTGCCTTGTCTATGGGAGTGGTGGACATAGAATAAATTTAATACATCTTTTTTAAAGCAAAAGGTCTTTATAAAGCTGAAATCAGTTTGGGTACATCCAATCAGAAGAATGTCTTTGAAATGCTAACCTGAGGACTGAAAAGTAGGAGCTGCCAACACGATTCTAGGTATAGACCACATTATTCTACCAACCGTCCATGTTAGCTGTCAGATGTTGCTCCAACAAACCTTAGAGAAAAGCATGTAATATCTTTAGTAAGGCCTGGATGATTCTAGATCTATACTTCTCAGAAGAGATGAAGGCTTCTTCATGCCAATCTGTGAGTTATCAAAACAATCTTCATTATGATTTATATTCCTTATCCAACCATCAGTGACATTGTTTCTTTCAAACCAAATTGTCAAGACTAATTCAATTGATGAAGATTAGCTGGATATAGGCAAAGCATTGCTGACATATATTCATAGTTCCTGTAACTCAGTAATACTCATTCCATTAAGCACAGTGTGGCATGGAACAGAATGACCTAGCATCAAGAGACCTGGGTTCATATTCTATTTCTTATCCTTAGTACCTGAACAAGCATCATCAAGTCATCTAAGCTTTTTGAACTTCAGTATCCTTATCTCTAAAATGGGGATAATAATCCTTGTAGGATGTACCTCATAGAATTTGTGGGGGAAACACTTTGTAAACCTTAATACATAATAGACACATGTTATACAGGGCATCCTGTTTATAAATCTTATCATTCTTTCATTTGAGTTAACTTTCATAAGAATTATTAGAGCTAGTTTTATAGTTATTTGTATACACATCTTATTTATCCAAACCAGATATTAGACTTCTTGAGTATAGGTACCTTTCACATAAGAGCTATCTAATAAATGTTTGTTGAATGAATGAATGAATGAATACAATAAGATATAGTACCTTGTCTACTGTGCTTGAAATGTTTACTGCAGTTTCATTTCTGTAGGAAAAAGTAAAGAGGGACAATTAATTATTTTAAATTATTTCTCAGAATTTTACTGAAAACTCTGATGCCTTATGTCTCATGGGATGCAATTATATTTTTGACCTTGAAATAAGGGTACTTCTGGGCTTAATAGTTTGCACCTTTCCAGTAATCTTTTATGTAGACTTATTTTTAAAGCTATCCATTTTTTTAACATTTATATGAACAAAAAATGAGTATCAAATTCCTTCTCTCTAGTCCCTCTTCCATCCATTGTGAAGGAAGCAATAAGATTTCAATTACATATGTATATATATATATGCATATATATATACATATATGTGTGTGTGTGTGTGCATGTGTGTGTGTGAGGTCATGCAAAACATTTGCATATTAACTATGTTGCCAAAAAAGCAAGAAAAATAAAGTGAAAAAATTGTGCTCCAATTTGCTCTTAGAGTTGTTCTGTTTTCTCTCTGGAGGTGGATAGCATTTTTATCATGAGTCTTCCATAATTATTTTGGATCATTTTACCGATCAGCATAACTATAGTCTTTCACACTTTATCATTGTTAAAATATTGCTCATTTCACTCTGCATCAGGTAATGTAGGTCTTCTCAGGTTTTTCCGGAACCATATTGCTTGTTATTTCTATTTTTTTTCTTTTTTTATGAATAAAATTTTATTTTTTCCAAATACATGTAAAATAATCTTTATCATTTAAAAAATGTTGAATTCCAAATTCTCTCCCTCCCACTCCTACTCCATTATTAAGACGTTTGATAAATAAGCAATTTGATGTAGGTTATACGTGTGTAATTATGCGAAACATTTAAATATTACTAGTGTTGTGGAAGAAAACACAGATCCACCAAAACAACCTACAAAAAAAAATAAAGTGAGAAACAGTATTTCGCTATGCATACATACTCCATCAGTTCTTTTTCTGGAAGTGGATAGCATTTTTTTATGAGTCCTTTGAAATTCTCTAAGAGCACTGTGTTGCTGAGAATAGCTAAGTTCTTCATAGTTGATAACTGTACAATATTGCAATTACTGTATACACTGTATTATTGGTTCTGCTCAGTTCACTTTGCATCAATTCATGTAAGTCTTTCCACATTTTTTTTTCCGACAGCATCTTGCTCATAATGTTTTATAGCACAATACTATTCTACCACAATTAGATACCACAACTTGTTCAGTCATTCCACAAATGATGTATATCACCTCAATTTCCAATTTCTCATCATCACAAAAAGAACTTCTATAAATGTTTATGTACATATAGGTCCCTTTGAATTAAAATCTCTTTGGGATACAAATGTAGTAATGACATTACTAGGTCAAAAACTATGCACAGTTTTAGAGCACTTAAGGCATAGTTCCAAATTTTTCTTAAGTATGGTCAGACTGGTTCAACTCCACCAATGGGGCATTAGTATAACTATTTTTCCATATCCCCTTCAAGCATTTATCATTTTCATATTCTGTCTTATTAGCAATCTGATAGGTGTGAGATGCTACCTCAGTTTTAATTTGTATTTCTCTAAACAGTAGTGATTTAGAGCATTTTTTTCTTGTGAATATTGATAAATTTGATTTCTTTTCTAAAAATTGCCTTTTTATCCTTTGACCATTTATCAATTGGGAAATAACTCTTATTTTCTTACTCTTTTATTAACTAATTAATTTTTAGTTTTCAAAATTCTGGTGTTAATATGATTAAAGATCTTCTCCACCCATTTAATAGGCCTCAGGTGGAGCTAGTTAAGGGAAGCTTGATCATAGGATGCTTGTTTGCAAGCAGGCCCATACTCTTTTGCTGATTAGGTGTTAATCCTGTTAGGATTCATGAGTGAGTGTTACAGGAAGGCCCTAGCAGAGAGGAAGGTTACAGGATGGCTTGGCTCCTTGCTGTGATGTTGTGTTTTAATTTCCTTGCTGTTACATTGAAGTGGACTTACTGTTTTGGGGATAAAATTCTTGCTATGTTGAATTGGAATTATTGGTTTGGGGACTTGATCCTCTGGTGTCTCAATAAATGTTTTACTTCCTCTGACAGCTACATAGAGAGTCTCTCATATTTTGTGATTCTGAACTATGCAGACAAATTCGTGATTACCATCAATATGGTGAATCTTGCCTTACTGATACGAACATTCACTTCCACAAGATTTTGAGTTCAAATTTTCTCCCCATCTCTCCCCTCCCAGTGTCCCAAGACAGCATGCATTCAGAATACCCCTTCCCTCAATTTGCTCTTTCTTCTATCATGCCCCCCCCTTATCCCCTTCCCCTTCTATTTTCCTGTAGGGCAAGTTAGATTTCTATACCCCATTGCCTGTATTTCTTATTTCTCAATTGCATGTAAAAACAATTTTCTAACATTTGTTTTCAAAACTTTGAGTTCCAAAGTCTCTCCTTCCTTCCCTCTCCACCCACCCTTGTTAAGAAGGCAAGCAACTCGATATAGGTTATATGTATGTATATATATACATATACGTATATATATATATATATATATGTATATATATATATATATATGTAGTCATGCAAAACACTTCCATAATAGTCATGTTGTAAAAAACTAATTGTATTTCCCTCTATCCTATCCTGTCCCTCATTTATTTTATTCTCTCCTTTGACCCTTCGTGTCCTCAAAAGTATTTGCTTTTAATTACCCCCTTCTCAACTCTGCCCTCCCTTCTATCATCCTCCCAATCTTATCCTCTTCTCCCCTGTTTTCCTGTATGGTAAGATAGATTTCCATACCCAATGGAGTGTGTATGTTATTCCCTCCTAAATCCAAATCTAATGAGAGTAAGGTTCAGTCATTCCCTCTCATCTTCTCCCACTTCCCCTCCAATGTAAAAGCTTTTTCTTGCTTCTTTTATGTGAGAAAATTTACTCCATTCTACCTTTCCCTTTTCCCTTGTCCCAGTACATTCCTCTCTCACCCCTTAATTTTATTTTTAGATATCATCCCTTCATATTCAACTCACTATGTGTCTTGTGTGTGTGTGTGCATGTGTGTATGTGTGTGTGTGTGCATGTGTGTTCCCTCTAACTACACTAATACTGAGAAAAGTTTCATGAGTTACAAATATCATCTTTCCATATAGGAATGTAAAAAAGTTCAACTTTAGTAAGTCTCTTAGGATTTCTCTTTGCTGTTTATCTTTTCATGCTTCTTTCAAGTCTTCTATTTGAAAGTCAAATTTTCTATTCAGCTCTGGTCTTTTCATCAAGAATGCTTGAAAGGTCTCAATTTCATTCAATTTTCATTCAACGTCCATTTTTCCACTGCCTTCAGTTTTTCTGGGTAGTTGATTCCTGGTTTTAATCCTAGCTCTTTCGACTTCCAGAATATCATATTCCAATCCCTCTCATCCTTTAAGCTGCTAAATCTTGTATTATCTTGATTGAGTTTTCACTCTACTTGAATTGTTTCTTTCTGGCCATGTGCAATATTTTCTCCTTGACCTGGGAACTCTGGAATTTGGCTGTAATATTCCTCGGAATTATCCTTTTGGGATCTCTTTCATGAGGTTACAGGTGGATTCTTTCAATTTCTATTTTACCCTCTGGTTTTAGAATATCAAGGCAGATTTCCTTGATTGAAAGATGATGTATACGCCAGAGTGTATTCCTTCCTTAGGCAAACCCGAGAGTAAATCTCAGTTCTTTCTCTTCCATTTCGTGTTTGTTTCCTAAGTATTCCTAACAGTATTGCAAGCTAATGAGGGACACAACATGCAAACATATACAAAGAAAAATATGTACAAGATAAATAGTAAATTATTAGCATAGAGAAAACACTAGAATTAAGAAGAGTTGGAGAAGGCTATCTATAGAAGGTAGTGTTATAGTTGGGATTTAAAGGAAACCAGGAAGTTCAATAGTCACAATGGAGAAGGAGAGATTTTCCAGCAAGAGAAACAACCAGGAAAATAAATGGAACCAAGAAATAGGGTGTCTAGTTCATGGAGCAACCAGGAGGCCAGTGTCACTGAATTGAAGAGTATATGTTGGGGAATGAGGCATAAAAAGGTTAAAAAGATAGGAGAGGGCTAGGCTTTGAAGGACTTTGCATGCCAAATAGTATTTTGTATTTGTAGAGAACCATTGGAGTTTATTAAATTGGAGTGAGTGTGTGCATGTGTGTGTGAGTGAGATATGATTAGACATGCACTTCAAAAAACACTTTAGTGAATGAATGGAGGGTGGATTAGGGAGAAACTTGGGGCAGACAGACTCGTCAGCAGGCTATTGAGAAAGTCAATAGTCCAGGTGTGAGCTAATAAAAGCCTACACTAGAGTGGTGGCAATTTCAGAGAATGGCCAAATAACCATATCTGGCAGTTCTTTCAGTATTCCATTATGTTAGCATATGACTAATACTCACATGGACCAGGTGACATGAGTTCATCAATCAGTCAACAAGCATTCATTAGACTCCCATAATTTGCCAGGTACTATGGCATAGAATACCTGGCATAGGTGATAGAGATACATACAGATATAAAAGTGAGACAATCTTTTGCCTGAAGGAGCTTATATTCTAGTTTGGGGATACGTTCACAAATGCACACACATACATATTTGTATATACATATACATATACACACACGTGTGTGTGTGTGTGTGTGTGTGTGTGTGTGTGTGTGTGTTATAATACTTTGAATGGGACACTAACAACCTGGAGAATTAGAAAGGCATCTTGAAAGAGGTAGCTCTTGAGCAGGGCCTTAAAGGAAGATAAGGATTGTGAAAAGTGGAGGATAAGAGAGGGTAGAAGTAAGGACTGGGAAATAGCCTATGCAAACACACAGAGAAAGGAAAGGACTTGTCAAGTTCAAAGTTAGTTAGCAAATTTGATTGGGACACATGGTACACGAAGGAGAGGTAAAGGATAAAAGTAAAAGGTAACCCTCAAAAGTTCCACTATGTTCACTATAGTTGATTTGCTAAGGCTGGAAAACAATACATCGTAAAAAATATTTTCAGCAGCTAGAAATGGATTTAAAGAGGATTCTGTTTAATCTCTAATTAATAAAAAAATAAATTAACCATGACACTCCCCAAGCATTTTGGTTAAATAAGGTCATAGAATAAGAAGCAAAATTTATATAATATATTGACTGCCTTTTCCTCTAATAGAAACCATATTATCACATTTTCACTTCCTTCATTCCATCTTACCTCCTCTCCCCTCTCCTCTCCTCACTTTCTTTCTCCTTTCCTCCTTTCTCCTCTTTTCTCTTCCCCTCTCCTTCTCTCTCCTTTCTTTTCCTCTCCTTTCCCCTTATCTTCTCTTTTTCTCTTGTCTTTCTTCCACTGCCCCTTCCCCAATCAACTGTAGCTTAAGAAAGAGTATCCGTGAAGCAAATCTTTCCCTGTCTTTTCATAACCAGCAAATGACATTTGGCAAGCAGCCCTTTGTGCTCGATGCTCTGCTAGTCTATGCAGGCCTTGCCTTTTTAAATCCTTCTGTGTTAGATTTCTTTTTATCTTATCCCCTGAGTAGAAAACTCAAATAGTTTTTCAAACAGTACCAGAATATGACAACAAACTCATATGGCTATTCCACTCAGATAGCCTCATTTAAAATTATGTTTCAGATGAAACCTCTTCTTTTCCTTAACATAAAAAAAGAATTACCAAGGGAAGGATTTCAAAGTTTGAAAGAAAATAAAAGGTCTTAGTTTTTTTCAGCTGCAGAATGAGTGGGTTGGACCAGGTGGACCCCAAGGTCCTTTCCAACTCTAAATCTATTCTTTAAAAAACACAGGCTTTGTCCACTTGTTTATTTTCTTGATGCCTTTTATAGAAATATATCACAACCATTTTGCAACATGTTTCATCCTCTGACACCCACTCAGCACCACTTATTGAGCCTTTATTTGGGCAAAAATATTTAAAGAAAACCAACCATCATAGCAACCATGTTTGACTACAATGCTCTATGCCTATAGTGCCTCACCTTTCCAACAAAAGGAAGGAAACATTTCCTTATCTCTTGTTTGGTGGCCATTTGTTTTTAATTGAAAAGAAACAGCTTCCTTTCTGTGGTTGCAGATATTCTTTGTCATTCTGCAATCTCACACCTGCATGTAGAAACAGATTAATATCATAGCCATATCCTTCTAATCAAAGCTGCTCTATTAGTGCTGTGTTGAATGAGTTGCTGCTGATTAAGTGAGAATTAGCCAACAGAGTTAATGATTTTCTCTCCAGACCCTGTGGGCTCATAAAATGTTAGTCTGACTTAAAGACAGTTAATTACGGTGTATGATCTGCCAATGGACTAAACTTCCTGAATGTGTACAGCCCAGCCTGGAGATAGCTGATTTGATCAGGTCTGGCAAATCTCCTCGGAAAGCTTTGCTGTTTTCTCTCAACTCATCCCTCTTCCAGGCACTTCCAGGAGATGCTGTCTGACAGCCCTTTTGCTTAACTTACAAGAAAAGCTCCCTAGTGTAACAGGCATCTGAGCAAAACAAGAACTTTGTATGGTTCCTAATGTCTTCTTTGATAAGTGAAAAGAGTTTCAATGGTTTTACAATGATTTTAATTTAAAGGGGTGGATTTTTTTCATGTGGGCCCAACAAACTTGCAATCAATAGGAAGATCGCACATAGAAACAGAAAATGTTTAGGCTAAAGAAACAATGAGTCTACAGAGATATAATCACGATGATAATAATAATAAATATAGTAGTACTGTGTGCTAGAAACTGTGCTAAGCACTTTAAAAATATTATTTCATTTGATTATCAAAACTGGCAGGTAGGTGCTAGCATGATTCCCATTTTACAGATGGGGAAACTGAGCAAAGAGATCAAATAAATTGCCCAATATAGTCAGTGTCTGAGGATAGATTTGAACTCAGGTCTTAGTGACTCCAGGCCCGATGTTCTATCCACTGTGTCACCTAGCTATTCTGTGTAAATTAACAGTTAGAAATGAGGTAACAAAATGAGAAAAACAAACATCCTCGTAATTATGTTATTGAGTCTCACCGTAACATTGCCCTGTGGGCTCCGGGAACAGAGTTGTAGAATTAGTGGTCTAGAGTGGGAATAGACTTAGAGGTAATTGAATCCAACTTCCTCAATTTGTAAATGACAATCCCATGAGATAATATTGTAAGACCACCTTCTATTTCAATTCAAAAATCTTTATTGAAAGATATGTGTTTGTATGCAAGGTGTACAAAGTGATGTCCTTTTGGCACCTGAGTAACAAAATCTCCAAGTTAAGATTTGACATAGGTCTAATACTGAGTTCTGCCATATCACAAATGATGTCATGGTTAAGAACTGTTGCATTTGTATTTTCTTTTGTAGAAAATAATTGGTTTTGTACACTGGATATATTATAAACTCAAGACAACTCATAGACAAAAAGGTTAACTTCCACATCTATCACCTTTCTCTGCAGAAAGTTTATGTGGAACATGTATCCAGTCAAAACCAGCATACACTCTCTCTTGAAATGTCATTTGGCTTTTTCCAAGATGACCTTTACACTGCATGTGTTTCTTGGAATGTCCTCTGTAAATGATTAGATGATAGAGTAAAACACTCAGTCTGTTCAAATGACAAGGGAGAATAAAATGGGGAAAAGCTATTCTACCTTTGTCTTCTTTCCTTGTGGCTTGCTGTCTCCTTATTATTGGCCTCCTCCTCAGAAATTAGTTCAAACTTTAAGTTTTCTTCAAAGTTTTCTTGGCCTCTGCCACCAAAGCACCTTTGGCCTCATCTACCACCTCCTTGGTCACTGAAGCCTCCACAGCAACTGCTGCCACAATCTCCCCCAGCCTCCAAAGCCACTGGTCTCTGCCCAGTCTGCAGCCATCTTGTTTCCATCAATCTCTGTCTTCCATGGCCTCTCTTACAGCTTTACCTTTTTTCTGAGTGGAAGTCCACAAAACTGAACAGTTTAGATGCTTCTGTCTCTCTGTCTCTGACTATCCTGGCACCCACAGAGCCCTGAAACAAATCTTTCGATGATTTTTCAGTCACATCTTTGGACAGATGTTTGACAAATTTTGTAGGACTAGTTCCTTCATGCTACATTAGCTTCTTCTGTCCCTTCGGCTCCAGCCAGGTGACTCTGCCTTCGATTTCTGTGGTGTTACAAGAATTCAAAGTTTCTTTTTCATCTTCCATAGAGGGAAAATTCAATAAATGTATACTCTTTAGCTTGGCCTTGGTTGTTCTGGGGCAAGCTGAGAGACTTCACCTTTTCAAAGACTTCCTATAGATTTTCTTCAGTTGTATCATTTAGCACCAGTGTCTTTGACTTTGCTGGCTCACTGTCATTCCTGCTTCAGGGATTCTTGTTCCCACATCTCAAGTTCTCTGTCCTTGACTTTTCTCACCTGTGTAGGACTGAAGTGCCTGAACGTGGATCTTGGTCCCACATTTCTCTTCCAAGGCCTTTTCCGTGTCTGCTTCTGTCTTCAGTTCAACAGCAGGCTATTCCTTTGCGTGTCCATCCTTGGTGCAGACCAGTCTCCACCAAGACACTTCTTGAAGTCCTCCTGAGTTACTTTACATGGCAAACTCTTGGCGAAGAGCATCTTTTCATTTTGGTCTTTCTTGTTATGTTTTGCTTTTCCAGCTTCGTTTCAGAGCTAAACACTTTTGAGCCACTGAGTTCTAGAGCCTTTTCTGTGCCTTTGGCAGATTCAGATTCCACACAGCCAAACTTCCTGATGATGCCAATACAGACATCCACAATGATATGGTACTTTTTTTGCAAAGAAGTTTATGATGCCAGTTTTTAGCTCAGAAGCAGTTTTATTGAAGTTTAAGTGACCAAAGAAGAGGTTGAAATTTTTGGATGCTTCAGCTTCCAATTACTGTTTCTTGGCTTTGGGGACTTTCTGTTTGCCCGTTTCCTTTTTCATCTTTCCTGGTGCTTCTTTGGTAGGCATCTCCTCCTTCTCCTCATCTTCCTCATCCTCCTTGGATTCCTTTCCTTTCCCGGGTTTCCTAGAGGTAGCTTTCGTAGAAATAGCCTTTCATTTGACAGATGTGATATCTATAGCTTCTTCAGAGTCATCTTCATCTCCTTCACCTTCATCACTATCATCTTCCTCCTCATCCTCAGAAACTTGTTGAGCTTGAGCTGCTCCCATTTTTGTGGCTTTGAATGGTTCAAATTTTTCATCCTCCTTATCTTCATTGTCCTCTTCTTCAGATTCACTGTCCTCGTTTTTGGCATTCTTCACATTTTTTGCCCCCTTGGTGGGAGGTGTGTACTGCTGCTTTAGCAAGGGTAGTTGCTGCTTTAGCTGGAGTGGCTCCCTTCTCTCCTGATGAGATCATAACTTTGGTTGAGGTCGTCACTTTCTTGGCCAGTGCCATGACAGCCTTCTTATTAGAAGTCCTGACTACATTTTTGACATGTGTGATGGCAACGATGACTTTTTTGGGCTGGTGGTACCTTCTTTGCTGGGATAATCACAGTCTTCTTATCCTTCTTTTGAGGAACCACACTGTCTTCTCCACTGCTTTCTTCTTCATTTTCTGACATGTCCTCATCCTCACTTTCTTCTATCTCCTTTTGCGGAAGGAGCCATTTTATTTGGTTCATCTTGATTTTTAGCTATCCTCTGGAGCTTTACCATGATGTCTGCATACAACTAAGGGGTGGAGGATGCAGCGTCCATTGGCAGAGGCCCAGCATTGTTGGTGGTAGAGGAGAGGGTTCCATAGGCAAGCAGTCTTTTGCTGGCAGAGACTGAGACCCCATTACACTTAGAGTGATATATTTATCAGTCGGGTATAAAATGAATGTAGGAAAACTGACCTTGTCAAGAAACAAAAAATGGGTGAGTCTATTCCTGTGATTTCACTTTTGGTGTGGACAACCTCTTTACCCAGTGACAACTACAAGAATGTTTGTCGTGTTGACAGAAATGGAAATCAAGTTTTCTTGGGGGGAATTACAAGGCAGGTTCAGGTGTGTTGAATTTGAGGTTATTATAGGATATCAGGTAAGTCATTTAGTAAACCTTTTTTGGTAAGTGTAGTATGTTGATGATCTGGACCTGTGATTTCATCAATATAGGGAACTTCGTGTAAAAGTGCTGTCCTATAAACAATCAACTTATAGCCTTATAGGCATGTCTAGACACTTCAAAGTTATCACCATTTTATAATTGGGGAAACTGAGGCAAATGGAGGGGTTTTTTTTCATATATATAACAATAACCTGGTATATATGTATATGTATGTATGTGTTCACTCTCTCTGTATATATATGTAAATTTATCACCATATCTGTGCATGTGTGAGTTTATGTTTATATGTGAACTGGAAATATCACTTCACTGGCATAATGAACTTCCAGTGAGGAAATATATACAGACAATTAAAGTCTTCCAGAGTGGCCTGGGGACATTGAGAGGTTAAGTTACTCACCCAGGATTATCTGTCTACTATATGTCAGAAGCAGGACTTCAACCCAGGTCTTTCTTGCTCAATTCCAGAAGAGATTTCAGGACCCAGGTGCCCCTGTAAAATAGGGGCTAGGGGAAGGAAATCTATGCTTTGTTTATTCTTTTAGAGGTGATTAATAGCTATTCAACTAACTGGACAGAAGTTGCCTGGTAAACTTCATGAAGTGAGCAATGAGGAGATGGAATGGGGGCATTTTAGAAAAATGTTCCAGAGGAAAAACTCTTATGTAAGTATATGTCTGGTCATGGCATGTCAACAAAGATATAACAATGTTTGGGAAGTTTTCCCAATGGGCAAATAAAATAATCAGAGGTACTGGAGATGTAGTGGTGAGACTAGGGATTTCTAGAACTGTTTGCTAAAAATATAGAACAAACTTAATGAGGCCAATCATGAAATCCATCTTAACTTGCTAATGTAAATCCAAATTGAATTGACTTCAGCTGTATCATAGCCCAGCACTGTTCCCCTCCCAGTCCTGCAGGGGAGTGGGTTTCTTAATTACATGAGTGAATTCTGAGCCCTGTGCCATGTATTCACCAAGAGTGACAATCACATTTATGGAACTGTTTGCATAAATTGTGTTGTGCCAATTATAATAATAATAAACATTTTTTATATCCTGTAGTTTTAGATTTATGAAAGTGATTTGACTTTTGCTTTTTGGTTGAAATTATGAATGCATGCAGATTGACTCTCCTGATTAATTATGGATGGCTCCCTGCATGACACATGGAAATGATGATGGCCATTTAAATCTAAAGGCAACCCCAGCTGCTGTTGACAAGTTCTGTGCTTATTCATGGACCTTCCTGAAAGTGCATATCTCCAGAATTTCATTCCAGAAAGTCACAAAAGGTAGCCACAACAACAATAGAAGAAAGTATATCACACAAGTACCTCTTTTCTTCTTCTACCAATAAAATATATTTTTTTCTTTTTTAGAATTAGGCTCAAGAACCTGTGGGGTACAAACTTCACAAGAATTAACAATAACCTTCCTGAGCCTCAGTTTTCACAGAAAACTCTCCCAAAACTGAAAACAGGCTCACATACCACCTGCTATTACTTGGCCTGAATGTAAAGGCTGTCTATTCATGGATGGGGAACTTGCAGCCTCAAGGTCACATGTGACCCTCTAGGTCCTCAAGTGTAGCCCTTTGACTGAATCCATACTTCACTGAACAAATCCCCTTAATAATAGAATTTCTTCTATAAGACTTGGTCTCAGTCAAAAGGCCACACCCAAGGACCTAGAAGGTCACATATCTCCTCAAAGCCACATGCTCCCCACCCTGGATATTATTCCAGACAAGTGGTCTTAAAGGTTGAATATCTCCTATGGAAGCCCTACCCACATTTGAAAACTTACAATTGTTAATGTTTTCTCTCCAATTGAATCTCAATCTGTCTCTAGTTCTAGCTTTTAATCCTGGCCTCTGAGGTCAAGCAAAACAACCCAATATGGAGTATTGTACAGGTAATGAAATTGACAGAATATTTTAATTTAAATCTCAGCTCTTCTGATTTGAGCCTGCAAGAGGCAGTAGAGTATAATTCCAAGTTAGCTAGTCAGTCAATAAACATTGACCAAGATCCCCACCACGTTTCAGGCACTGTGATAACTACTGTGTATACAAAGAAAGGCAAAAGATAGCCCTCGATCTCAAGGAGTTCAAAGTCCAGTGGTGGAGGGGAAGGGGGGGGGGAGATAACATGCAAACAACTCCATACAAACAAAATAAATTTTAAAGTATCAAAAGAGGGAATTAGAATTAAGAGGGATTAGGGAAAATTTCTTAGAAACAGACTTTGAAGGAAGGCAGGGAAGCCAGGAGATGGGAGGAGGGAGAGCATTCCAGATATAGGGCAATTGCAGTTAAATTTCCCCTCAGGAGATGGAAGGTCTTGTTTGAGGAATAGCAAGGAAACTAGTATCTGGATGTCAGCATATGTAAGGAGGCATATTTACTTAGAAAAACCACAAATTAACATTATCTTTGTCATAGTGTGTTTTTATTTTTTCATTAAGTATTTCCCAATTATATTTTAATTGTTTATGCCCCATTGGGGAGTTTATGGGCAAAGAAGTTTCGTACCTCAGATCTACTCTGCTCCTCCCACCCAACCTGCACAATTGTATGAAGGATGATTCTGAGGTTTATGTATAATAAATCACAAAGTCACAAAA
The DNA here is from genome assembly GCA_028646595.1 of Phalanger gymnotis. Lineage (NCBI taxonomy): Eukaryota > Metazoa > Chordata > Mammalia > Diprotodontia > Phalangeridae > Phalanger > Phalanger gymnotis. The sequence continues at coordinate 468,432,034 of CM053622.1, read as the reverse complement.
CTAGTAACTAGAAGAGTAGATGAAGAATCGGAAAGGAACTTGAAGATAACATATCCCAATCCTCTCATGTTAAAACTGAAGGAACTGAAGAGACAGGTTAAAGGACTTGCCCAAGACCACATAGCTAGGTGATGGAACTAGGATTTGAACCTAGGTCCTCTGGTTCCAAATCCACCTAAACTCATTCTTCATTAACTTAATTAACATCAACTCATTCTGATTAACAGAATACATCCCCTGGTAATTCCCTCCCCACTCAAGTGATTCTGCACCCTTGGCATTCATCATTCAAACCCCATTCCCCATTCCCAAATACCTGATTCCTTATTCCCATGCCCCTAAACCTAACTCCTGTACAATGTACCACTCTGAGGCTACCCAGAGAGCTTTGCTCTCTAGAGTGCCAGCTCTATAGGTAAGAAAAAAATTGTTTTCATCTATAATTTTTTTTCCTTTATGAAGATTAAATTGATTCACCATCATTTTTTGTTGATCCTATTTATAGTTAATTGACTTTGTCCTGTAATGGCCTAACTCAGGGTTCTTTATCTCTGAACTTAGTTCAGAAATTCATCTGGTCTACAATAAGTTAAGTTTAGAAATCCAGTTATCCTGCTAATCATTGTTCTATTATTGCCTCAAGGAAATCTGCTATTTTTGAGGGATGAATGTAGACACCAAGGAGTCTGGTCTAGTATTTTTACATGACCAACATATCCTAGACAGAGACCACAACACCTGTGTCAGCTACCTTTGTGTTCACTGGAACGAATTGTTCTCATCTTCCTATTCCGCCGGGGGAAATTTTGGCAGTAGCCATCTCCCTGTTGGTGACCCTCAACCTTGTTTAGCCTGTCTGCCAAAATAGTTTTGCCAGGGTGTGACCACTGAATGTGCTGGAGCTTCTTGGAGCCACAGGTGAGAATTGGGTGATAAGTGGGTGCAAAGGTAGATAAGAAGCCCTGCAAAGAGCTCAACAAGCCATCAGTCCAGAGGTGCTAGTCCTCCCTGAACACTCCATATATTCCCCCAAACTCAGTGAAATAAAACAGTAATTGTGAAAGAGGCAGACGACTTGATGCTTTGCCATGGGATATACCTTGGCTATGATCTCAGAGATTAATTAAATGTAAGATTATAAGATTTGAATCTGTAAAGGATCCTAGTAACCTCCATTTTGGCTTCTCTCCTTCGTTAGTTGCCATGACACTGATATCTGCAATACATTTCTGTACATACCTGTCAGTCTTCTGTTCTGGATCATTATCCATGTCCCGTATTTTAAATAGGATACCTTCTGGTATCTGGTATCTGGTAGCCCAGCAGTTTCTGTCCTAGATTTATTCCTCTTGGTGTATTCATTATACCTTATGGAGTCATCTCTATGTAAATGACTACCATATTTATGTTACTAGCCCAAGTCTACCTCTTGGACTTCAAGACTGTACCACCAGCTGCTACTTGCATGTCCCATAGTTATCTCAAGACTCAATGTGTACTAAACAGATCTCTTTATATTTCTCCCTAAACTCATCCTTCCTCTAAACTTTCCTATTTTTGTTATATGCATAGTCATCTTTCTATTCACCCAAGTTGGAGTCATACTTGAAAATCCATCTTATCTACAATTCATACTTGATAATCACCCTCATATCCAAACATTACAAAATCTTATAGATTTCATATCGTCAATATCTCTCTCATTTTTTTCTGCACAATGCTTACACAGCCTCTACATTTATTCATTCATTATCTCTTACTTGGACTTGTGCAAATGGCTCCCAATTGCATTTCTAGCCTCTTTCCTCTCTAATTCATCCTCCATAAGGTCTCAGAATAATCTTCCTAAAGCATTGGCCCAACCATATTAAAAATCTTCCTTAAAAATTTTTCTGAGATAAAATACAAACTCCTCAGCTTAGAATTTATATCCCTTCACAAACTAGTTTTCACACTACTCTCCTCATGCAATCTCTGTTGGATCAAAATTACTTACTTGCTATTCGACACGCTTGACAATCTGCCTCCCAAATGCAAGATTTTGCATATGTGGTCCTCTGTGACTAGATTGCACTAGATTCCTGACCTGCACCTTGTAGAGTGCTAAGACGCCTTCGAATCTTAGCTCATGCAGCATCTTTTATAGGAAACCTTCTTCCTTAATTACTAATAATCTCATATTATCTTGTATTTACTTACATGTTTGCTTGTTTCTATCATGTAGTAGAGTGAGGTCAGGAGCTGTTTTTTTTTACATTTCAATCTTTGTACCCCCACCACCTACCATGGTATTTTACATACAATAAATACTTCATAATGTGTGCTTCAAGAATTTTGAAAGTGCCACAAAATCACCCCTTTAGGAGAATAAAAAGAAGATTAATTCAAATTCCTCCAAGCAGGTAGCTTCATACTTTGCTTAAGAGATCATAGAAGTGGGAAAGGGACCTGTATGTAGAAAAATATTTGTAGTGGCAAAGAATTGGAAATCGAACGGATGCCCATCTATTGGGGAATGACTAAATAAATTGTGGTATATGAATGCAATGGAATGTTATTGTGCTATTAGAAATTAGGAGACAGACTTAGTAATAACCTGGAAAGACTTACATGATCTGATGCTGAGTGAGGGGAGCAAAGCCAGGAGAACATAATCCATGATTACAGACATCCAGTATCTGTGATGACTACCTTTGATAGACATGACTCTTCTCAGCAATACGAAGTTCAAAGACACCTCCAAAAGACTCGTGACGGAAAAAGGTATCCACATCCAGAGAAAGAATTATGGAGTCTGAATGCAAATGGAGGCAAACTATTTGATTTTCCTCCCTTTTTTGGTTTTGTTTCTTCTTTTTCATGATTTATTCCATTGGTTATAATTTTTCTTTACAACTACACTATTGTATAAATAAGTATAATGTGAAGGTATATGCAGGACCTACATCAGATTATATGCCATCTTGAGGAGGAGGGGGAAGGAAAGGGAGGGGGAGGAAATTTGGAACTCAAAATCTTGTGGAACTGAGTGCTGTAAACTAAAAAAAAAATTTAAAATGGTACTAACCACAAACTAGTAGACCTTTCATGGTACATGCATATTTGTAGTGCAAGAAATGAAGGATTATTGCTAAAGATTGAGCACTTGCTGCCTCAGGAAAAAGTAAAAGCAGAAGAAAGTATTAACTATCTAAAAAATTCCATCTTGTGACATTACTTTTGTTGTCTTTAATAACATGCAGACAAAATAAGTCATCATGTTTTAAAAAAAAGACATGATTTATTTTCATCCTAGAAGGTAAACTATCAGGTAAGAAATATTATCAGGTAAATATATCCAAAAATATCAGGTAAGAAATAGCCCAATATAAGAAAAAGAAATTGAATAAATCAAAAATGAATTCAGGATTAGATGTGCTTACAAATTAATACCATTAAATGTTGGGGAAAGTGTTGACTCCAATTTTATCCAGATTGCAAAATTATGAAAGGACAGCCTCCTATCAAATTCCTTCTCTCAGAAGGTCTTAGTACCTAAATCAGTAAGGGAGAAGTCAGAGAAAGAAAACTATAAGCCATTATCTCCAATGCATTTAAATGCAAATGTATATTGAATACAATATTAGCAAAAATGCTACAGCTACACATTAAAAAGATTTTACACTATGACAAAGTTGGATTTATATCAGAAATGTAGGATTGATTCACAATTAGAAAACTATAGACCATTTTAATTAAAAAAACTAACAAAATCACGTGACTGTATCAATAGAGAATTTTTTGACAAAATACAAGACTGTTTTATCTTCAGAGCATTGGAAAACATAGAAACAAAAGGACTTTTCCTTAATATGGTAAACAGTATCTAAAACCAATAGCAAACATCTTTTCTAATAGAGTAGCACTAGAGGCCTCATTAGTAAGATAGGAGATAAAGAAAGGTTGTCCATTGTCACTTATTATTTCATACAGTTCTATAGATACTAGTCCTAAGACAAGTAAAAGAAATTGAGAATAGGCAAAGGAATAAAAAATCTGCTTTTGCAGAGCATATAATGGTTTATTTATAGAGTCCTAGAGATAAAAACAATGCTACTTAAGTCAAGTAGCAAAATTTAAAATAAATCTACAAAAATCATTAGCTATACCCAAAAGAAAATCCAACAGAGAGAAAAATAAATTTCATTAACAATTACTTGGGAATATATAAAAATATATTAACATATATAATGTATAAAACTACTTTAGAATATATGAAATATGTAACAAGTTCACTTATCAAGGAACATAGAATTATATGAATTAAATTGAAAATGCTAGAGAAGTAAAGGAAGTCTTAAACATATTTAAAAAGTCATAATTTAGGAATTGTTGGACTAATTGAAAATCATGATCAAAGATGGGGCCTAGACATCATATTTTGAGAAATTAACAAATAAAACTGCACTGATATCTTAGAACCAGAGGGTAAAGTATAAATTGAAAGAATCCAATGATTACCTCCTAAAAGAAACTTCAAAATGAAAAATCCCAGGAATATTATAGCCAAATTCCAGAGCTCCCAAGTCTAAGAGAAAATGCTTCAGGGAACCAGAAAGAAACCATTCAAATATTGTGAAGCCACAGTCAAAATTACACACAATTTGTCAGCTTCCATGTTAAAGGAGTAGAGGGCTTAGAAAATCATATTTTGGAAGGCAAAGGAGTTAGGATTACAACCAGGAATAACCTACCCAGCAAAAGTGAATATAATCCTTCTGGGGGAAAAATGGATATTTACTGAAATAGAGGACTTTCAAGCATTCCTGATGAAAAAAACCATAGCTGAGAAAATCTGACTTTCAAGCACAAGAGTAAATAGAAGCATAAAAAGGCAAACAGGAAATAGTAATCACAAAAGTGTCACTACAGCTATTTACATTTCTATGTGGGAAGAAGATACCTGGAACTCCTAAGAACTTTATCATTATTAGGGCAGTTAAAAGGAGTTAACATAAGCAGAAGAAATGGCTGTGAGTTGACTATGTTGGAATGATCTCTAAAAGAAAATGAAGGGATGATAAAGAGGCTTGCATTGGGAAAAGGGGGAAGAAAGAGGTGGAAGGAGGAAACTTTATCATATACACAAGGAAGAGCTTTTACTGTAGAGCAGAAATGGGGGGGCAATGGTTGACTCTCACTCTCATCAGAATTGGTTCAAAGAAGGAAGAATGCATTACACACATACAGAATATATACATATACACATACATGCATACATATAGTCTCCTGAGAATGGCAAAACTCACTGGTGATGTTAGACAGACTGATTTATGATGTAAAAGATAAAAACTAAGTGATTCAACATGAACACAACATCTTGCAACTATGATTAATCAATCAATGGGAATTTATTAACTCAACTATTAAGAGTATAGTGCCAATATAGTGCCTGGCACAAGTTGTGTATACAAAGAGAAAAATAAAATAGTCATTGACCTCAAGGAGATTGAATTCTATTAGGGATGACAATGTAAACCTACACAAGGGTATGCAAAGTATGAGGTAATTTTGGGAAGTAAGGAGGAGGTACTAGTAACTTGGGATCCACTAGATAACACGGACCAATCAAATTCTCTTTCTATAATAATAATGTATGGCCACATATGCTATTTAGCATTATTAATTTAGTGAAAAATGTTCAATTTATGAGTAATAAAAATAAAATAGGCATGATTTTCTTATAAAAAAGAAAATTGCTAATTTCAGTGGGTGTCAGCATTCATTTGTTGGTTTATTTAAGTAGAAGCCAGCTCTCTTCAGATCGAATATAGATAAACAAAAGAATTGAGCACAAATCCTGGCTTGGTAATAAATTTATGATCTCTGAGGTTAATAAAAGAAAATTAATGATGACATAATCTCTTGATTGTATCCTGAAGCACCAGAAATACACACCAGACACTCCCAGTGGCAGGTCCAATTAAATCAAGCAACTTGGGAGAAAGAACATATCCCATGTTCTGCTGCTTTGTTTTTTTTCTATTTCTCATGAAACTACGCCAACCAGTAATGTCTCCCTCTAGTTGCCATTTAATAAGTTGAATAGGATGATCGTTTTGCTGTATGAAATGCTGCGATAGGTAACACATCAGTTCTTCAACCTTTGGTCCTATTGAATTAGATGAAATTAAGTTGGCAGAAAAACCAAAATTGGAGCAAAATGAACATGAAAAAGTAATAAAAGAAAGAATCACACGAATGCCTGAGAAAGAAGAAATATAAACACACATTACTATACTCAACTTTTGGGCATGTGGGAGTAGTGGTGGAGAAATAAAGACTATAAAGTTTACGAGTTCTCCATTCCTTTTATTCTCCTATTTCTTATCTAGCATCAAAGCATCAAAGGGCATAGGTTCTTAAATGTGTTCATGTGCGAAAATATGCAGTGTTAGCTCCAACAAATTTGTCCTACGTTCATTCATAGTCCACGGCTGCCATCCATATCCAAGGAGTTTGAAATATTTCGGTAGATTTTAATGTCCTTGAAAACAACTGTTTCATTTTTGTCTTTGTCTATCTGAAAACAGTTATTTTTACATAACAGGATAAATGCTTGATGGATGCGTCTTGGAATGTGTTGAGTAGAGAATCCGAGACAGTCGATGATGTTTTTCTTGTGATGCTCTCTGGCTGTTATTTACTTCCTTGCATTTTCTGGATCCTGTAACTGGACATGCTTTAAAAATGAATTACTGGTTCTGTTTATTCTTCTAACTACTCTTTCTGGTGGGGAATGTGCTCATGGTAGGGTAATTCTTCAGTGCCATTCAATCTTCGACCAAGATAAGGGTACAAAGTAGCTAGCTGCTGGACACAGAGGCAGAAATCAAAGTGGCCACTTGCATTCAAATTTGCATTAGTTTGGGTTATAATTATGTAAAATGTGACAATTGGTTCCAGTACAGTGGAAATATGCAATGAGAATTCAAATTCACAGCATTCATTGTTTGTACTAATTAGAACCTAGTTGTGTTTATAACATTTTGAATGTGATCATAAGCATGAGGTCAGTATTGGCTAGTCATTAACATTATTAACATTATTTTAAAAGTATTTGTCATTCAAAGTCCACCACAGTGAGGCACCAAACTGGCTTCTGTTTTTCTGCATCTATGCCATTCCTGCTATAATTATCTCCATCTAGAATTGTAGTGTCATAGACTGTTAAATATTATCGTCCAGGGACCTTTGACTGTCTAGTACTCCTCACTCCTCTGCTATTTTACAGATGAAAAACAAAGTAAAACAAAACTGAGGCCCAAAGAAGTGATAATTTTCCTCAACTTCAAATCTCCAGTAAGTGGCAGTCATGAAGCAAACTCAAATTTTCTATAAAGTTTAATGTTTTTCCCCCTCTATGCTATTGTAAACCCCACTCTGGGACTGCTTCTCCAGCAGCACAAGCACGTTGGGTCCTCAGAAACTGGCTGACTTCTTCTCCCTTTGGGTCTAAAAACAATGGGAGGGGTTGTGGTTTCTAGTTCTGTCTCTCACAAACTCTTATAGGTATGCTTGCCATCATGAGCCCAACCTAAACCTTTCTAACTGTTAGAAAGTAAACAAAAATTTACTTGGTAGGACTAATAAAGAGAGTTGTTATAGAAATGTCTCCTCACACCAAGGGCTTGTTCTTTTCTCTTGATTACATAAGGTTCCCGGGGAGAGAAGGTTCAGACATAACAAATGTAACCAATAGATAAACTTATTGCTTCTTGTTACTAAAAGTCCCTTTTCTCCCTTTATGGCCTCTTCATGAAGTAACCGTTATGTGTAGCTTTCTGCTTATCTCCAAAAGTCAATGCTTTTATTTAGTCCTGAAGTTGCTTTTCCTAGATGGTATTTATTTTGTCTTCGATGTTTCTCTTAGTTTCCAGTACAGATAATGTCATGAACTGAAATTCCATGGTGGTTCTAGGGAAATTTATTGTTTTTGATGGGAATGCTAAATCTTCCAGCCTTTCAAAGTTCACAGGGATGTTACCAAATCAGTGTTGGGACATGACAAGAAAGAAACTCTTTCCTTCCTTTCAACGACCATTAGAGTGGGCTGCTGCTGAAATGCTGCAATTCTTGGATGGGCTTACTATTTAATCCACAGCTCAATAGGCTGCTCCTGATTCTCTTAAACCATTCACAAAATCTTTTCTGTGAAGTATCATGTGCTCTCATCCAATTCTCAAATTGCTTCACTACTCCCAAATTGATAATGAACTTATTTTAACTAGTTTGTTCCTGTAGGCCGTCGGTGTTTACATTAATTGGGATTAGAGGGAGCATCCCCACTTTTATAAAATGCTATCTGGATTTAATCCAGCAATAAACATTTATAAAGAACTGACTCTTTTTCAGGCATTATGCTAAGTCCCAAGTACATAGAAACAAAAGTTTTTACTTTCAAGGAGCATATATTCCATCCAAATTCCACTCATTTTTTGAATCAGCTCAAATCCCACCTTTTCAGTGAAGCCTTTTCTGATCACCATAATTAAAAGTGATCTCTTCCTCTTCTAAAAACTCGATGATAGCACTTCATTTTCCATAACATGTGTTTGGCACTTATGAGCTTCTGGATGAGATTAGTTTGGTTTTTTTGGTGTACATATCTTATCTATAGATGATAGGTTTTGATAGGACAGGGACCATTTCTTTACTTTTTTGTACCTGCCTTCACCATCTAGCCATGTGATTTCAAATAAGTGGTTAATAAAGTAATAATAATGGCAGTTTTAATGTTTCTATTAGTACTTCTTATACAGTATTTTCTTTATATCACTTCCATGAAATCATGCAAATTTCCCATTTTACAGATGAGGATACTGCAGCTCAAAGATTAAGTTGTGGTTGCTTATGGTCATAGAGCTAGAAAGTGAATCAAACAGAATTCAAGCTTGGGCTTCTTTACTCCAAATCCAGTCATCTCTCCATTAAACTACATTGGCTGTCTAGGTCACCCAGTTGTTTATTCATTAATTGACTATTTTTTTAATTACCGAGACTATCATTGTAATAATTTGCTTCTTGAGTAAGGTTACCAAATACGAAAAAGAAGAAACTATAATTGCACTTGAGGACTTTTGATCCTCTTATCCTTTCGAGTTATCCTTATCCTCTCCTCAAGCTCTCCACATGTCCTTTACTTTATATGAGCTTAGAGAAGAGTATTGAAAAAAAGATTGTGCTTACTGTTGCTTTGACAATTGAGCGTGTGTCATGACTACTCTTGTGCCTTGATTCTTTGGGTAATGATATCTGACCTCTTCCAACCGGAATAGATTATCCGTACTTGCCCATCTGTAAGGAATAGAATGTACTTTCTTTGAATAAATCTTAAAAAAGGTCAAAAGGCAGACAAGGTATTAAAGCTTAGTAATCTATGAATAATAAAATTAGACTGGCTTGCTGCTTTATAGCTCCAGTGTGCTGGTTACAGAATGAAAGCCTGAAAATAATTTTAGTGGAATGCTTATTCAAACGAAGGAAATGTTAGTTTCTCAACAAATCTCTTTCATAAGACAAAGATTTAACTACAGATAGAAAAGTTGCCAGAAGAAAGATTTAGGAACGGAAAGCTTGTATGAAGTCATTGCACGTATAAAACTGTGGAGATTAGGAAGAAGACAACTTTAGTAAATAAAGTGGGACACGAAGCAACCACATTTGGAAACATACACTGGGTGCCACATTTTAGAGGAACATTGCCACATCCAAGCTCATTTGGAACAGGCCAATCAATATATGGCAAGAACTCGAAGTAATTTCTTTTGAGTATAAGTTGAAAGAAGTCATGGTCGTCAATTAACAAAGAGAAGACAGCGGTAATTATGGACTATCTAGGATGGCAGTGGTGATGACAATAGTCTTCAAATAATTGAAAGGGTATGATAAGCAAGTCAAAATAGCCTTAGGCTGTTTGACCCTAGAGGAAAGATCCAGGATCAGTGCTTAGCATAGTATCTGGCACATAGGAGGCACTTAATCAATGGTGATTGACTTGACTTGGCTTGATTGATGAATATACATTATAGATTTAAACTAAATAAAAAGTTTTATTTCCTAAAATGTAGATATCTTAAAATTGATTTCTCTGCCTCATTACTCAGTAAATTTCCTGTCACTGGAAATAATAAAATTACCTTAAAAACCTTTGCCTAGGGGTTATCCCCTTCTTCCAAAGGTGCTGTTAAAGAGCACCCTCTTACCTTAAAGCAAGGGCTCAGGATTGGCATTCAAATTTGCTAATTACTTCCAGGTATGTACACTATCACCTTAATACTAGAGAGATAATTTTACCTCCTAGTATCATCAGAAAGCTTGATCCTCGTAGTAGTGCCAATTTCTATCTGTACTGCTGTAGCTCATATTTCTAGAAGTCTATTAAAAATCATGGTTAACAGTGAACATTCTTGCTTTGTGCCTCATCGTGTTGGAAAGGCATCCTAATTCAGATGCTCTAAACTCTTGGTTATAGAAAAATAATATTTACAGTATTAAAGAAAGGTCTATTTGTTCCTATACTTTTCAGTAAAAAAAAAAAACAATCTAGACGCAATGGTTCTTTTGATGCAACCTTTGATAGATTTAGCTTTCTGGCTGCCATGACACAATACCGACCCACACTGAACTTGCAGCCTAGTAAAGCTCTGAGGTCTCTTGCTGCAGGAAGTATGTGTTCCATTGACTTTTTTTTTTTACATTATTATTTTTTTATTAACATCTTTAGTTTTCAGCATTAATTTTCATATGCGTTTGAATTACAGATTTTTCTCCCCATTTCCACCCCCCCCCACTCCAAGATGGCGTACACTCTGGTTGCCCCGTTCCCCAGTCTGCCCTCCTCTCTGTCCCCCCACTCCCCTTCCATCCCCCCCTCCCCCACTTTCTTGTAGGG
>CM053622.1:468379233-468420601 GCA_028646595.1 Phalanger gymnotis | reverse complement strand
CCCTCTTAAGTGATTAATCTACGCCCACACGGGTTTCACACCTGATAGGGCTTTGGGCCTGGAGCTTAGCATTTCACCGTAAACAAAAGCCAAACTCCTCAAGCGCACCCGTTAAACTAAGCCCATTTTGCCTTACTGGCACACTATATCAGTTCATTATGCTTCATTTGCCATGGTGTGGTGGAAAGTGGGCCATATTTGAAATAAGACAACTTTGTTTTAAATATATATTTGCCACTTAGCATCATTTTTACTTTGGACAAATTATGTTTCCTATCTGGGGCTCAGGGCCTTCATCTATAAAATGAGGTCAAGCTAGAGGTCATTCATCATCCCTTCTACCACTAAATCTATGAACTTATAGTCCAAATTACAGAGCTTCACCTTGTAATTTTACAAAATAGTCCATTCCTCTCTTAATATTGTATTCTTTATATTTTTAAGAAGTTGGAAAGCATAATGGTGGGAAAGAAATGTATTTGATTCAAATAGGGAGATGAGAATTATAGTGATCTCTAGTTTTACCCTCAAATCTGCTGACCTCCAACAAAAGTTTTGTTTATGGATGAGATTTGCCTCATCAATGAATTACATTACTTTATCTTTTTGACAGAAATATCCATTATGTTCTTTCTTTCCAAGGATTAGAAAGCCACCTTATTACACAAAGCATTGAAAAGATTTTCACTGAGCATATTACCATAATATCACTAGAACTGCATGTATCAGAGTAAAATAATTTATATTCTTTTATTTTTTTTCAATCTGTGGTCATATGAAGCTTTACCTATTCTTTACCAAAAAAATGCTTCCTTTCAAAGTATATAAATTTTTCTGCCACAAGTAATATAGTGGGCCACAGATCTTGTGTGTGTGTGTGTGTGTGTGTGCGTGTGTGTGTTTATGAGTGTGTGTGCATGATAAAATTCCAATGAGAAAATACTCCAATGGATCTGTCATTTCATTGTTGTGGATGGTCCCTGCAATGATGCAGATTAAAATCAATACTTATCTATCCATTCTTGGTTGCTCTTGTTTATGTCAACTCATACTTTCATCACTCAACCTACTGGAGGTAACTTTATTTTCTCCTAAGGATGCCAGTGGAGCACCAGCTATCCCTCGTTTTTACTACATGATCAATCCTCTGCCTTTGAAAAATCATATATGTTATATATACACATATATATATTATGCAAATATATCATATGTACATAGAAAGATTTGACAAAAATGATGAAGAGAGAAGTGAGCAGAACCAGAACACTGTGTAATATTGTTTTAAGAACAACTTTGAGTAACTAAGTCATTTTGACTATTATAAATACACAAATTAAAAATAAAGGACATATAAAGAATGCTATCTGCAACCAGAGAAAGAACTGATAAATAGATGTATAGAATAATTTTACATATATATGCATGTATATACATATGTGTGTGTACCTATTTGTGTCTAATGGTAGCCATCTCCAGGGCAGGGGTGGGAGGGAAGAAAAAAAAAGAAATTTGAGTGATAACTTTGTTGTATCTTTGGAAGGAACAGCAAATCGTAGAAGGTAGATTTGCAGTTTCATGTGCAATCATCTCATTTATTTTACTGTGTGTAGTAGGAAGGCCGAATTTATGATCTCAAAGAGAATCATACATACATCTGAACAGTTTGGAATCATTAGATATAAGAAATTCTCTAAGTAGAAGGCATCAAAACATTTATTTAGGCCCCATAGTGACAGACCCATGAACCATCCTCCCCATTCCAATATTGTGATAATAAGCTTCCAGGCCCAATAAGCCCGCCTCACAAAAGTGACCAGGAGGCCACAGAGAAGCATGATGGCATTTAACCAAATCATATTCACACACAAACACATATTCGACCTTGCTCGTACTCCTGGGTCCACACATGGGTCGGCTCTGCTTCCGCAGCTCCTGCTTCGGCTTCGCTTTTTTTTAGCTTCAGCTGTAGCTGTCTCTTGGCTTGCCTTTCCTCACAGCTGAGCCTCTGGTGGTCCTCAAGCCCCACCTGAATGACCAGAGGCAATTGGTTCCTGAGTTGGCCCTTCTTAAGTCATCAATCTACCCCCACACAGGTTTCACACCTGATAGGGCTTTGGGCCTGGCGCTTAGCACTTAGCAAGATTACATGAAACAGCTGAATCACTCAAAGTAAAAGAAAGCCAAACTCCTGAAGCGCTAAGGAGCCAATTTTGCCTTACCAACACACTGTGTTATTAAAATGCTTGTTTTATTCCATGAATTGAAAATAAAATAAATTTAAAAAATAAAAGAAGAAACACATTTTTTCCCTAATAACATGCTTTATGCTGGTTCTTCAACTTTCCTTGTTATATGGCACAGGTTATTCATACCCACCATGTATCTCTCCATTGTCCTTGATATGATACTCATTTTTAATTTTTTTAGGGAATGTAGTGTTCCATGATTCATGACCGTACAACTATACACATAGTTTTGGGATCTGTAGAATCAAGATTCTAACCTAATACACCCTATTGTTGTACTTCTAGAACTTTATGATACTGCAAAATTCTACTCATCGTATGTATAGTGTAGTGGTTCTTTTTAAATTTGAAGAAATTATTGTTGGTTTCTTACCAATTGGAGAGTATGCTTTCTTCAGAATAATGGAAGTACTTGCACTATTAGCTACCATCAATGATCCATTAATATTTAACCTTTTTTCTCATAATATTCTAATAATTTGCCTCCCACAACTTCTGAGGTTCAATGACTTCAACTTGTATACCTCTATTATCTTCTCTAATTTGTGCAGCTTCATTAATTTTCTAATTCTGTATGTCTACTTTAATCTTGTCTAATAACTGTATTTGATTTTTACCTTTGACAGCTTGGCTTTGAGAGAAGCTTCCCATAGTATTCTTCTCTGTGCTGAAAAGTTTGTCACCCTTGTGACCATAAGTAATATAAATGAAGCAATATTCTGATTTAGTTGGAATTATCGAACTTTTGTATAAATCTTCAATACATCATATATTTAGAGTTAGAAGAGACCTTAGGGGTCATTTCTTTAGCTTGGGCCTCCCATTTTACAGATAGGAAAACTGAGGTTGATGGAAGTTGTGATTTCATGTAGTAATTGGCAGAGCTGGTATTTAAAGCCAGGACTTTTGACATCAAATTCAGCACAGGACCATCTAGATTTCTTGAAAAGATTCCATGAAGCTCTGAAAATAAAACTCACAATCTTGATAATGTGAGTTATGATTTGTATTGCTCTTAGATTATATCTTGCGATTAAAATAAAAATCAAATTCTCCTCTTGTAACCATACTCTGGATATTTGAGATAAGGACACACTATCATGTTAAATAAAAATTGGAAACCTGTGTAAGAATTACATAGTAGCATCATGCACTTCTTTATAAGGAGCCTGCTGATAGTTACATTGTTAAAAACATTAAAGGATCAACCTTAACATACAGTGCATTAAAAAGATGAGTCTGATTCTAGTCAAAGTTTGGGGCCTTTAAAAGAGCATTGCAATTTCTGAACAGCAATCCAGCTTTTTCACCCTCCACTTGTTTTATTATGGGTCCAACTGATTATCCGTTATACTATTCCGTGGATATATAAATAGCACTGGATAGATGCTCTAGGTTTTCCACATAAATGAATGTTGTTGGATGGATGCAATGGATAAAGGCAGTGCATGTGTATGGTTAGGGCCAACTCTTTCAAGTGGTTATAGATGTCTTCCACAAAATTTTGCAATAAGTACAATTACACCTGCAGATAAAAGTGTTTGGAGGATCTCAGCACTCACAGGGAATCATTTTTCAACTTAGACTTTGCATTGGAATTCCTATATGACAGTAGACAACACCTTTTGTGAACATATATTTCCCTGTATTGTGCTTTATGTGACATATATTATCAGAGAGTAATTAATCATGGCTATCTCTATGGTTTAATATTAAAGGAATTTTAAATCATTGTGATGTATGACTGGTAGGCATAGTTATAGAAGAGAAGCTTTAAGGTGGTTCTTTGGTTTATCTAATCAGTTTTAAAAAATCAGCAAACAATAAGCATGGTGATATTCCCTATACTGTTGAGTCAGTTGCGTGATGGTAAAGATGAAGATTAGCCTGTCCCCTGATAATTCCCTAATTTGAGTATATCCTCAGTGTTTGTATAGATTATTTTCATTAAAAATTTAAGAAGGATGGGAAAGTAGGCATGTAGGTTAAGAATAGTTGATTCTCTTTCGCATGTATTTTTGATGTATTAGCACAGTTTAAGAATTTTTCCAAACTTTTGACATCTCATCCTCCTTCAGATAACTTTTGAAATGATTCTTCAACATTGTGACAATAGTCTCAACTACAGAACTAATTTCCTCAATGTGCCTGTTTTCCAGCTGGTTTACCAACATGTTTTCCCTTGATTGTGGTTCTCACTTCTTCTGTAAGAAGACCTAGTACTGTGCTTTTAGGGTCCAAGTGTAGTGGCTCTACTGTCATTGATGGTGGAAAAAGGTTGTTGTTAAAAAAAGTTATTGCAAATCTTTTCTGCTTTGTTTATAATCCTTCTATTTTTGTTTTTTAGTGCCTTTGGGATGATTTTGTTTATTTAGGTCTCTTGTTAAGCTTTCTTTAATCTAGTTTTACCTGACACTACTTCCTTCTGCTTTATTAGCCAATATTGTTTATAATAACCTTCTTTCTCCAAAATTTTATAAATAAGATTATATTCTCTTTCTATATTGCCCTTGGCTGCCATATTTCTCTGACTTATGAGTAAGACAGATGTTCACTGACTAAAGCAGTTTTAGACACTTTTTCCTCCTTTTTATGGCAATTAGTTTATGTTGAGAAGACTGTATATGAAATGATTAGAGACATTGTGTATGTCATTTCTTCTGGAAGGTAGTGGATAGGTTTTGGACTTAGAGACAGAAAGACTGGTGTTTGAATCTTGTCTGAGATACCAAATGTTTAGTGTGTGACCTCTAGCAAACTACTTAACTGCTTTTAGCCTCAGTTTCCTCATCTGTAAAAAGAGAATAACAACACCTAGTTCACAGAGTTGTTATAATAATCAAAATATAAATAAAGTGCTCTGCAAACTTTTAAGTATAATATAAATGTTAGCCATCATCATTATCTCCTTTTTCTTCTAAAATATGTTTGAATAAGTTGGGATTGAGTGGTTTGAAGGTGAACAGTGCATATTTTTCACATTTTATTCTTTCTTCCAGCTTTGTACTAATTTTTATCTTTGTTCTAGAACAGCTTTGATATGACTACATGGAGACAACTGGTTTAGGAAAGATGCACAAGTCAGTAATAAGTCATTTCTTATCAGCTATTACATAATCTATTTCATTTTTGTATTGCTATTCTGTGTTTTCTGTGTTTAATGCCTATTGGTTATTTTTCAAAATATTCATTTTGTATCCATTTTATTTCCATCTCTATCTTGCTATCACCATCACTACTTCCATATCACTGCCAATATCTTCCACAAACCTTCTGTCACTCTCATTCCTTATCCCTCATTTGGATTTTCACATACTATATATTATATGTATATAACATATATGTATACACACATATTTATTGAAATTGTCATTTATACCAACCTATCTATTAAAGTCACTGAATATGAAATAATATGCTTATTTAATTTGGACTCTTACTACTTTTTATTAGAATTTCTCTAAATAATGGTTTTGAGGTGTTTTTTCTGCACAGCCTGCAAATTTTTGTGGGGGTCATTTATAAATACTGCAAACACTGCAATATAATATGACTAAATGTCTCAGAGTCTTTTATTGTTGTTACCTTTAGATGTTTGATAAAACTAATTCCAGCAATTCCTTTATTTTTCTATTGAAGGAGGACCTTTGAATTATTCTTCCATTTAATGACAACCTCCTTTCTTCTAGTTTAATTTAACCAAGAAGGCCAAGATTGATACAATTCAGTTTCTCTAGTAGCATGTCCACTCCTTAGTCACTGGACAAAGATGTCATCTTAAAAGCACCCAAAAGCAAAGTTAAAGTTTATAGATAATCTGAATCAGATGATTTTAGGACCTTTTCCCCTTTTTCTGCTGCTCTGTCACCATCATTGCAGAGACAGAAGGGCACTGAACAGGACCAAGAAACATTTTTCTCATTTCTTCTGATGTTAGGACAATAAGAAAATATTTTCATTCACTTTACATAATAATGTTTTCATTCACTTTACATAATAATATTTTCATTCACTTTACATAATAATAAAAATAAATATAGCTAGCATTTATATAGTGTTCTAAGTTTTACAAAGTGTTTTACAAATATTATTCCATTTTATCCCCACAGTCCTGGGAGATGGTAACTATTATTATCCTCTTTTTAAAGGTGAGGAAACTGAGGCATACATAGGTTATTTTCCCCAGTACCACAACTAGTAAGTACCTGAGGCCAGTTAAAACTCAATTCTTCCTTACTGCCATGTAACTATCTACTCATATTGGAAATCTCTAAACTTAACTAGGGTGGTCTTGGAAAGAAGACTCAGTCTGTTTGGGTGAACATTGCTGAAAATATTTAAGCATGGCAAGACCTCCTAAAGCTCTTAAAATTCTTGTGGTTCACTGGCATAGCCATTAAGAAATCAAAGTCACCTCTAAGACATTAAGATGAATCATGGTAAGACCTTGGGTAGTTTCAATGAAAAAGCATTTGGGAATATATAATGTAGCAATCAATGCTTATGAACTATTAGATGCATTCCTTTAGAACCCTTTCTTAAAAATTAAGTATCACTTTTACAGAAATCCTCTATAACTTTGGGAAAGCCATAAAAAACCACAATGTTTTCTGTTATTGTGATGGAGAAATTGGGCAAGTTTTGCTGTTATGATGTTCTGGTGTCCAATGGAAAAAAAAACACTGTTTAGTTTTTCCTTGCTCTTAATTAGACACAAAACACCATAGTCACTCTACTACAGTTGTAGTTTTTATGAACTCAGATTTCTATAACCAGACTTATAAAGACATTTATAACCATATACAAATCTTCTAGAATCATTAAAGTTGTACCTATAAAACTGTGTTTTCAATTCAACATACCTTTGGACCCAACTCCTCAGCTCCTCTCTTGTTGTTGATGTTATTCTTTAATGACATTAATCAATCAACAAAAATTATTCAATTATTGTAGTCTAGGCATTGTACTAATAAAATGAATGAAACAATCCCTACCCTCAAGAAGCTAACACATTAATGAGGTATGCAACAAAGGTAAACATATACCCACATGTATATACTAAATATGTTTATACACACATATATGCATATGTTTTTGTATATTCGTGCATATCACACTACACATATGTACATATATAAATATATACACATATATATACAATGATTTTAAAAGAATAACTTCAGATCAATACAAAATTGTATATAAATAATTTGAGAAAAAGAGCACCAGTAGTTAAGTGTAACAGGAAAAGCATCATGCAAATGATGATACTGAAGGTAAAAGACAGAGGTGAGGAGGCATTACAGTTTAAGAATGGGGGATAGCTGGCACAAAGGCTTGGAGATGGAGATGGATTGCAGAATATGAGAAGGAATAAGAGTATTCATAATGAGAGTAATGCCCAGTGAGGATGGAAATACAAGTCAAAGCAAAGTTGTGAGGGACTTCAGAAACTAAACAAAGGAGTTTGTATTTTATTCTGGATTTAATAGGAATTTATTGAGTAGGAGAGTGAAATACATTTTGTTTGAGGAAAATTGCTTTGGCAACAGTGTGCAGGATAGATGAAAATGAGGAGAGGATTGTGGCATTTTGGAAGTTGTAATAATCTAGACCAGAAGGGACTGAGGCTTTATCCAAGGTGGTAGTTGTGTGAGTAAAGGTCTTAGGTGAAGGAGATTCTTGATAAAAACAAAACAAAACAAACCAGAAAAAATGGGCACAATTGGTTATGAGATGTGAGGAAGAATGAGGAAGAAATGATAATATCAAGAACTTGAATATGGGAGCCTGGAAGAATGGTGGTTCCTGCAATAGAAATAGGAAGTTTTAAAATAATTATATTTTTAAAAGGAACTTGCTGACACCAGGAATTCGTCCTCTCCCCAAATATGTTCTTTTTCTGTTAACTCAATATAGGTTGAGAACTCTTCTAGTTTGGCCTGGAGACAATGGCCTACTTTGACTTATCATCTGAGATAATTTAAAATTTTAAGTAATGAAAATCAGAGCTATTTACTTTATTTGTTGTTGCTAGCTTCAATTGGATTTTTTCCTTTTTAAAATTTCTTTCTGTATTCTTCTCTCTCTCCCTCCCTTCCTTCCCTGTTCTCCTCCTCCTCCTCCTCCTCTTCTTCCTTCTGTCACTATGTCCTTATACATTCACACACTGGTGTAGCTTTTACCCTTCTAAGTAGATAGGAAGAGCTAAATATTGAAAACACTTACTTTTAAAAATGAACCTTCATTTGACATCCATATTTTCTAAATTGATTGCTACAGAACTTAACATCCAGGACAGTTCATAAACATTTGCATCTAGGTGGTATAGTGGATAGAACACCAGGAAGAGTCACCTCTTTGAGCTCAAATCTGGCCTCTGACACTTATTAGCTGTATGGTCCTGGGGAAATCATTTAACCCTGTTTGCCTTAGTTTTGTCACCTGTAACATACACTGGAGAAGAAAATGGCAAACCACTCTAGTATCTAAGCAAAGAAAACTCCCAAATGAGGACAAGAAGAGTTGCATATGAATAAAAAGGACTAAACCACAACAGCAAACAAGGAAGTGGCAAATTGTGTTCCATACGTGAATCTTCAGAAACACATTTGCTTTTGTCTTTCTGAGTTATATTTGGATATATGACCATTAATCGCTAAACATTTAAACATCTCTCTCATTTTTTGTCTTTATTAATTAATTGATATTTAATTTTCAACATTAACTTCCACAAGATTTTTAGCTCCAAATTTTCTCCCCATGTCTTCCCTTCCGCCACCCCAAGATGGCATGCATTCTCCTTACCCCATCCCCCAAACTCGCCTCTCTTCTATCACCCCACCTCCAATCCCCTTCCCTTCTATTTTCCTTTAGGGCAAGATAGATTTCTATACCCCATTGCCTATGTATCTTATTTTCCAGGTGCATGTAAAACAACTTTTAATATTTATTTTTAAAACTTTGAGCAATTAATAGTCATATATATAGACCCCTACAACCTCTTAGATGATAAGTCAAAGGAGACAGGAGATTTTTTTCCTTCTTTTGGTTTTGTTTTATAATTTCTTGATTTCTCATAAAGCCATTAGCTTCCATTTGCTCCATTCTAATTTTTAAGGAATTATTTTCTTCAGTGAGCTTTTGGACCTCCTTTTCTGTTTGGCCAATTCTGCTTTTTAGGGCATTCTTCTCCTCATTGACTTTTTGGATCTCTTTTGCCATTTGGGCTAGTCTATTTTTTAAGGTGTTATTTTCTTCAGCATTTTTGGGTCCCCTTTAACAAGCTATTGACTCGTTTTTCAGGATTTTCTTGCACCACTCATTTCTCTTCCCAATTTTTCCTCTACTTCTCTTACTTGCTTTTCCAAATCCTTCTTGAGCTCTTCCATAGCCTGCAACCTATGCATATTTTTCTTGGAGTCTTTTGATGTAGGTGCTTTGACTTTGTTCTATTCTGGTTGTATGTTTTGATCTTCCTTGTCGCCAAAATATGATTCTATAGTCTGATATTTTCCCCACTGTTTCCTTATTTTCCCAGCCAATTACTTGACTTTTTAGCTCTTTGTTAAGGTAGGACTCTGCTTCCAGTGCAGAGGTCGTACTCTCCCAAGCTCAGGACTGCAATCCCTCTCTGATCATCCACTTGATCCCCACTCCCTACTGTCAGTGAGCAAAGAGCTCCAGAACCAGCCAATTTTACTACCCCACCCCAGGGCTGGGATCTGACCATGCTCCTCTCTCACTCAGGTCTGACAGACCTTTCCTACTGACTTTCTTAGTTGTCTTTGGTATTTCTGGGTTGAGAAGTCTGGTAACCACCACAGCTGCCAGTGATTCAGTGACCTGAGTCCTGCTCCAAGTTTGCCAGGGCCTCACCTGTGCCAGCACAGCCAATGCTGGACTGTGTTCTTTTCTCAGACTGTTGCAATAGACCTTTCCTGTTAACCTCCCAGGTTGTCTTGGGGTGGAAATCTGTTTTGCTCTGTTATTTTGTAGGTTCTGCTGCTCTAGAATTTATTTAGAGTCATTTTTTACAGGTATTTGGAGGGGTTTGGGGAAGAGTGAAAGCAAGTCCCTACTTTCACTCTGCCATCTTGGCTCTAGCCCCAACGTATCTCTTAATAAGCTAAGCTAAGCAAAGAACTCCAACCAGTTTGTCAAATATTTATTAAGATTGAGAAATTGCCTTTCCCAATAATAGCTACTCATTTTTCTGTATATTAAATCCTTTGATCTATTGATATTAAATAAATATAAAAATACTACATGCAGATTTATTAGCATTTAAATCAATAATAACAAGGAACTCGCCTCCATTTATAGTTATGTCCATTACCACAAACTTGAAATCTCTCTGATTCTGAGATAGTTTTTAGTTTTATATAAATTATTTGGGATCAAGTTCTTTGCCTAATCAGAAGAGATTTCCTTGTACAACCTAACTGAACTATTTTTGATTGATTCGTTGAAGAGTAAGGCCTTGTTCACACCTATTTTCAACTGATTGATTCAATTAAGAAATGTCTTCACCTAACAAAGGTAATGTCTTTTAAGTGGGATGGAGTAATCAATAGACTCCCACCCTTTTAATTTGTATATCCAGCTCCTAATTCAGTGCCTCACACATAATAGGAAATTAATGGAGTTTATTGAATTGAATAGAGAGGAAGCAAGGAACTTGAGATTACTCTCAAATCTATATTTCAAGCCATTCCTTCTCTCTCAGGAAATGTAGACCTGAATTTCCAACATATGTACATTTCTACCAAGATGTCTCACTGGCACATCAAAGTCATTTTTAACATTGTATATTATGCCCCTTTTTCTAAAATTGCTTCTTCTACAGATTTTATTTTTTTCAAAGAATCAATACTCTTCTTCTCTACCTGTCCCCTGAATCTTGAATTGATTTTTGATCTCTCTCTTTGCCTCTTGTCTTACCTCCAATTTCTTTTGACTTTATCTCTGTGATGAATCTTATATCTATCCCCTTCTTTCCTTTCCCCTATGTCCACCTAAGTTCCAGACCTCATTTATCTGTCCCCTGGATTTGTAAAATAGCTTTCTAAATGTTCTCTTTTCCTCCAAGATCCCTCCATCTCAGTGTATTTTACAAACTTCTAGGCTCATTTCATTACTCAGAAACTTGCATTGGCTCTCCATTATCTATTGATGAAGTTTAAGCTCCTTAGGCTGGCAGTCAGAGTGATCCACATTCTGTGCTGAATCTATCTGTCCAGCTCAGATCATATAATAATATGAATGCTGCAATTAAGCCAACTGAGTTAGTCATAACTTCTGGAATAAATTCAATGCCATTTTGCTTTTGTGTTTTTATTCACCTAAATTTTTTTATCTCTTCATCCTTGTTTGCTGAAATACACAACCAAGACATACATCCTTTAAGACAAGTATGAGATATTAGTTCTTCCGTAATGTTTTTCTTGAACTCATCATTAATGATGGAATCTTTCCCCTAGACTTTTCACGGAATTTTCCTTTTACCTCTCTTACTCATATCCTAGTTTGTATTGTAATTATTTTGTGTGTATCCTCCCTGTTAAATTGATTATGAGTAGACAGCTTATCTTATTTATTTTGGTTCCCTCTCTCAAGTTTCTTGTATTGCAACATGAAAATGATAGTTTCTTTAAAAATATTTGCTGAGTGAAAACTCTTTGATGATAGAAAGTATGTCTTCTTTTGCACACTGAGGTGTGTAAGCTAGTGGATGAGTGATGAGAAAGAAGAATGTATTAGGAGAAGATGGAAAGGAGAGATAGAATGGGGTAAATTATCTCACACAAAAGAGGCACAAAAGAGTTTTACAATGGAGGGGAAGGAAAGGGAGGTAGGTGGGAGCACTTGAACTTTATTTTCTTTTTAATTTGCTCAAAGAGGGAATAATATGCTGAATAAAATAAATGCTCAATTAATACTTCTCAAAGTAATCAACTTGTTACACATTATATAGGTGAATGAGGCTTTAGGTATGTGATCGGGAGATCTTAGGGATTTTATTTCAAAGTAATTTAATATATGCTGTAAAAGTACTTATGGTGGGGGGTAAGAGAGAGCCAAGTTAATCCAGAAAGAGCAGGGACTTGCCTGAGGTCTCCCAATTTTCCTTCCAAACAGCTTTAAATAATGCCTCAAAATAAATTCTGGAGTTACAGAACTCACAAAAGGACAGAATGGAACAATTTTCCATTCTAAGACAACTTAGAAGGTTATCAGGAAAGATCTGTCACACTAAAGTAAAAATGCAATACACCCCAGTGCTTGCTGTGTTAGTACTGACCATGCTACAGGAAACCAGCAACAGGCCTTGGGGGTGACTGAATCAGCAGCTGCAGTGACTATGTCCAGAATTCTCAGCCTACAGATGGCAAGGTGGTCAGAAAACTGGTCTGAAGTAGATTACAAGTATTCCTTTCCTGGCCCTGAATGTAGGATTCTGTTGCACTATCCATTTTCAGATTTGGGTTACAGTCCTAGGTCACAGTCCCAGCGTAAAGAAGAGTAGCGGTACACCAGAGCTTGTGGTCACAGGAGAGTAGGGACCCTGGTCACAGATCAAGGGCAGAAAAGAGTGCTTGGGATTACTCATGAACTGGAGCATAGGCCAGGAAAATAGTAAACACATCTCTCCTTAGATCATATTATCCTACAAGAACTGAAAGCTTACAGACCCCCAAAACTAGCTCTAAAAACAGCTTTCCAAAAAATGTGATGGTTGGGACAGTGTTCTCTCCAACCCGGGAGTAGAACTGAATTTCAATATGAAGCTAAGAGTCAAGAAATATGCTGGAAAAAAATGGCAAAGAACACACACACACAAAAAAAGATTTTTGACCATAGAAAGTTACTATGATGACAGAAAAGATCAAATAACAAACTCAGAAGAAGACAACAAAGCCAGAAGTGCTATATACAAAGGCTCAAAGAGAAATGTAAATTGCTCTTAGGTCCAAAAAGAATTCCTGGAAGAGGCAGGTGAAAATTGGAAAAAGAAATGACAGTGATGCAAGAAAATCTTGAAAAAACAGTTAACAGTTTAGTAAAGGAGCTGCAAAAAATACTAAAGAAAATTAAAAAAAAACAAAATAGGCCAAATGGTAAAGGAAGCACAAAAATACAATAAAAAAACACCTTTAAAAGCAGAATTGGTAAAATGGGAAAAGATACACAAAAATACAATAAAGACAATAGCTCCTTTAAAAGTAGAATTGGCCAAATGGAAAAAAGAGGTATAAAAGCTCAACAAAGAAAATAATTCTTTAAAAATTAGAATTGGTTTAGTGAAAGCTAATGACTCCATGAGACATCAAGAAGAAAAAAGAATCAAATTAAAAGTAAGAAAAATAGAAGAAGATGTGAAATAGCTTCTTGGAAAAACAAGTGACTTGGAAAATAGATTGAGGAAAAATAATTTAAGAATTATTGAGCACCTGAAAGCCATGATCAAAAACAGAGGCTGTGCATAATCTTGAAAGAAATGATTGAATAAAATTGCCCTGATACTACAGAAACAGAGGGTAAAATAGAAATTGAAAGAATTCACTGAACCTCTTGAAAGAGATTCCAAAATGAAAACTCCCAGGAATACTATAGCTAAATTCCAGAGATCCCAAGTCAAGGAGAAAATATGACAAGTGTCCAGAAAGAAAAAATTCCAACATCGTGGAGGTACAGTCAGAATAACACAAGATTTAGCAGCTCCTACATTACAGGAATGGAATATAATATTCTAGAGGGCAAAGGCATTAGAACTACAACCAAGAGTCACCTACCTGGCAAAACAGAGTATGATATTTCAGAGAAAAAGATAGATATTCAATGAAAGAGAGCACTTCCAAGCAGTTATGATTAAAAAACCCTAAAGCTAAACAGAAATTTTGACTTTCAAATGCCAGACTGAAGAGAAGGATGAAAAGGTAACAGAAAAGAGAGATCTTAAGGAATTCAATGGATGGGGCAGAGCCAAAATGGCAGCTGGAAAGCAAGGACTAACATGAGCTCCCTGCCAAGTCCCTCCAAAAACCTATAAAAATGGCTCTGAACCAATTCTAGAACTGCAGAACCCACAAAATAGCATAGGGAAGCAAGACTCTAGCCCAGGACAGCCTGGATGGTCTCTAGGTAAGGTCTATCCTGCACAGAACTGGGAGCGGAGGGGAGCGGAGCTGAGCGGAGTGGAGCCCAGCGTGAGCAGCGTGGACCAACCAGACTGGGAGCTGGGCGGAGCGTGCCCTAGGGCCCTGAATCAGTGAGCTGTGGCAGTTACCAGACTTCTCAACCCACAAACACCAAGGACAACAGAGTAGGTTAGTGGGAGAAGCTGCTGGAGACTGAGATAGAGTTTGTGGTTTGGCCACCCCCCTGGGGGCAGCGGAGGTGGGGTAGCTTTAGAGCTACAGCTGCAGTTGCTTCTGGCCCCAGGCCCACCTGGTGGGAGGAATTAAGTGGTGGATCAGAGCAGGAGTGAACAGCCTGTTGACGATCTAAGTCCAGTCCGGGTTGGGGGATCTTGGGGAAGGAGGAGTGCTGGTGTGGCAGAGCTGGCGCATCCCCCCAGGCTTGGAACATAGAACTCTTTAGTCTACAAGCAGTCATACCCTGCTGAAAAACTCAAGGGTCAAGTGAGTTGGCTGGGAACATGGCCAGGCAACGAAAATGCACCCAGATTCAGTCTCAGACTCTGGAATCCTTCTTTGGTGACTAAGGAATTCAATGAGGTTAAAGTGTTTGTGCTACATAGAAAGATGATACTTGTAACTCCTAAGAATTTTCTCATTAAGACAGTTAGGAGTATACATAGAGTGCATGAGTGTTAGTTGAATATGATGAGATGATATCTGAAAAAAAAGATGAGCAAGAGGAATACATTAAGTGGAAAGAAGAGATAGAATATGTTAAATTATCTCACATATAAGAGGCACAAAAGAGTTTTTACAATGGAGGGGAAGGTAAAGGAAGTAAGTGTGAGCACTTGAACCCCACTTTCATTGGAATAGGCTCAAAGAGGGAATAATATACAAAGTCACTTGGGTATAGAAAGATATCCTATAGGAAAGCAGGAAAGGAATAAAAAAGAAAAGGGGGTGATAGAAAGGAGGGCAGAGGTGGTAGTCAAAAATAAAATATTTTGGAAGATGGGTTATGTGAAAGAAGAGAAAGAGTAGGATAAATAGGGGGGATAGGATGGAAGGAAATACACAGATAGTAATCATAACTGTGAAAAAATTATAGCAAGTAACTCTGATAAAGTCCTCATTTCTCAAATATATAGGGAATGGCATCAAATTTAGAAAAATAACCATTGCTCAGTTGATAAATGGTCAAAGGATATGAAGATCCTTTTCTTTTTTTTAATTAAGGCTTTTTTTTTACTTTACAACACTCAGTTCTGCATGATTTTGCATTCCAGATTTTCTTCTTCCCTCTCCCTCCCTCCTCCCCTAGAGAGCATGGAATCCAATATATCTTCTACATATAAATTCACATTGAACTTGTTTATGCAATAGTCAAATTGTAAAGAAGAATTATGACCAGTGGAATGAATCATGAGAAAGAAGAAACAAAACCAAAAAAAAACTGAACAAAAGAGAAAAAAATGAAAAAAAGGAGAGCAAACAGTTTGCCTCAATCTGCATTCAGACTCCATAGTTCTTTCTCTGGATATAGATAGCTCTCCCCATCATGAGTCCTTTGGAGTTGTCTTTGAACTTTGTATTGCTGAGAAAATACTTTTCTGACAAAGTAATCAAACCTATCTATAGTCACAAGAAAAAAGATATCTAAATAACTATTGGTTAGAGAAATGCAAATTAAAACAAACCTGAAGTACCACCCTGCACTTATTAGATTGGCTAATATGACAGGAAAGGAAAATGAGAAATGTTAGAGGGGTTGTAGGGAAATGGAACCTTATTGGGCAAGTTGAAAATTGATTCGAGCTTTCCGCAGAGCAATTTCAAACTATGCCCATAGTCTGTGTTGAGTATGTGATCTGAGGAACCCTTTAAATTTTACTCAAATGGTTTAATCTTTAAAGCTATGTCATGACTGAGGAGTGATATTTGTACTATACCATCGCAGAGGAGAGTGAGTAAGGTGAAAGAGAATGAGGCAACTTATTGGATAGAGTGCTGGGCTTGGAGTCTGCTCAGCTTTGATCTCTCTGTGTTTTGATCTCTTTGCCTAATCTTTCATCTCCAACCAAGGAATAAATTCCTTTTGATTTTATCTCTGAAATTTACCTTATATCTGACCTCTTCTTTCTATTCACACTACAACCACCCTAGTCCCAGCCCTTACTTACCTGTCCCTTGAGTCAAATAGCTTGCTAAATGATCTCTTTTCCTCCAAGATCCCTCTACCTCAGTGTATTTTAGAAATTATTATGTTCATTCCATTACTCAAAAACCTGTTGTGGCTCTCCATTGTCTATTAAAAATTTTTAGACTCCTTAGGCTGGCAGTTAGTGTTATTCATATTCTGAGTTGAATCTATCTGAGGAGCATAGTGCCACAAACATTTATTTTTATATAACCCCAAACAAATTTTTTAAGCTTTCTCAGCCTCAATTTCTTCATCTGTAATTACGAGGGGATTAAATTTCATGATGGCTAAGGTCCAATCCAGCTCTAAATTTATGATCCTGTGAACATAGGAAGGAGTAAAGTTATCTTTCCTGAAATGACCCTATCTTTCCTTTACAGGCACATTTACTAGATGAGGCACTTCTGGATATTATCTTCTGTTCCTTTTTGGGTGACAGCTGGTATACTACTAGACGGACTGTGGGGAATTAAGGGTATCTAACAGCAGAAGAGGAAAAAGGAGCTGGTAACTGCTAGTTCTTCCCTATACACAATAAGCACCTCTTTCCTCTGTTCCCTTTTTTTTACAGATGCTTTCCCATGTCTTCAATCCACTTCCTCCTTAATTCCACCCCTTGGAATAACTCCCTAGCTTCCTTCAAGGCTAAGAGCAGGTACCACCCTCTAAAGCAAGTCTTTTCTGCTGCTTCCAAATTTTAAAGATCACCCCATCTTGAAATACACTGTATTATTTTGAATTTTGTATACTATATATAATATAGTATGTACATACATAGTTACATGTATGTGTATGTACATGTATATGTACCAATAAACATTTATTAAGCACCTATTATATGCCAGGCTCTATCCTAAGTGATTTTATACACACACATACACACATACATACATATGTAAAAATAAAAGTCTTTGTCATCAAGAAATATAAATTATATGCATATGTAACTTATATTTATAGACATAATTATATAAATTCATAGATATATTTGTAGCCATATTATATATAATTTATGTTTGTAGATATATTTAAATCATATATATTTTATATGTGTATATGTGTGTACATATATACACACATACATATTTGTCCATATTATATACATATGCATACACATATACATGATATAGTCATACATATATACACACATGTATACATGCACATATACATATATGTATGCATGTATACATGCATATATACACAGATGTATGTATGTGTATACATATATATTTGTTGAGTTAAATTGAATTGAATTAAGGAGATCTCTGGGAGAGTTCATAGAGGAGAAAAGCAGAGTCAATAGTAGAATGCGGGAGGAGTCAGGGCAGCCATAATTTTGGTATGATGGGAGCATGAAAGTATGTTGGGGGTTATCTAGTACAATTTACTCATTTTATAGCTTAGGAAACTGGAGTCCTGAAACAACAACAATGCTACCTGCTGCTACTGTGAAGGTATAAGGCCAATAACACCAGGACATAGGAGGGCTACTAGCATAGGTTCTTTGATCTGCTTTTTGAAGGAAAGCAACTTTAAGGGATTTACAATCTCACTTTAATTAAACATACACATATCATTTGTTTAGTTCAGGGGAAAAAGTCAGCACCCCGAATTTCAGGGAAAACACAAAGAGAAATTATAAGCAGAAACTATATAAACAGAGCAAATAACACATGGAAATCAACAAACAGGCCTCTACAAGTCTGACCAGGACATTACATACATAGTTACTAGAGAGCGGTACCAACACATAGGTTTTCAAAGCAGGTGGTGTGCTCTCTGACAGCTACCCAGAGTCCTGTCTGATCAAATCATATGACACAGGGGCGGAGCCAAGACGGTGACTGGAAAGCAGGGACTTGCCTAGCACTCTCCTCCAGGACCCTCCAAACACCGATAAAAAAAATGCCTCTGAACAAATTCTAGAACTGCAGAACCCACTAAATAGCAGAGGGAAGCAGGGCTCCAGACCAGGACAGCCTGCATGGTTGCTGGATAAGATCTATCGCACATGGAGCTGGGATCAGAGCTGAGCAGAGACCAGCGTGTGCTGTGCCCAGACCAACCAGACCAGGAGCCAGGCAGAACAGGCCATAGCACCCTAAATCATTGAGCTGCGCCAGTTACCAGACTTCTCAACCCACAAACACCAAAGACAACAGAGAAGGTTAGTGGTAAAAGCTGTGGGGACAGAGTGAAAGGAGTCCTTGGTTCGGCCACCACCCCGGGAGCAGAGGAGGTGGTGCAGCTATAGGACTACAGCTGCAGTTGCTTTGGACCCAAGGCCCACCTAGTGGGAGGAATTAAGTGGCAGATCAGAGTGGGAGTGCAGAGCCTGCTTAAGATCTCAGTCACAGTCCAGGTTGGCAATTCTTGGGGTAGAAGGAGTGCTGCTGTGGCAGAGCTTGCTGTGAGAAGTAGCTCTGAAAACAACAGCGATCGCCTCAAGCTTGAAACAAAGTATTCTCTACTCTGCAAGCCGTCAAAGCCTGGCAAAAAACTCAAGGGTCAAGTAGTTGGCTGGGAACATGGCCAGGCAGTGAAAACAGATTCAGATTTAGACTCGGACTTTGGAATCTTTCTTTGGTGACAAAGAAGACCAAAACATACAGCCAAAAGAAGTCAACAAAATCAAAGAGCCTACATCAAAAGACTCCAAGAAAAATGTGAATTGGTCTCAGGCCATGGAAGAGCTCAAAAAGGATTTAAAAAAGCAACTTAGAGAAGCAGAGGAAAAACTAGGAAGAGAATGAGAATGATATGAGAAAACCATGAAAAACAAGTCAATGATTTGCTAAAGGAGACCCCAAAAATACTGAAGAAAACAACACATTAAAAATAGACTAATTCAAATGGAAAAAGAGCTCTAAAAAGCCACTGAGGAGAAGAATGCTTTGAAAGGCAGAATTAGCCAAAGAGAAAAGGTCCAAAAGACCACTGAAGAAAATATTACCTGAAAAATTAGACTGGAGCAAATGGAAGCTAGTGACTTGATGAGAAATCAAGATATTATAAAGCAGAACCAAAGGAATGAAAAAATGGAAGACAATGTGAAATATCTCATTGGAAAAATCACTGACCTGGAAAATAGATCCAGGAGAGATAATTTAAAAATTATTGTACTACCTGAAAGCCATGATCAAAAAAGAGCCTAGATATCATCTTTCAAGAAATCATCAAGGAGAACTGCCCTGATATTCTAGAGCTAGAGGATAAAATAGAAATTGAAAGAATGCACTGATTACCTCCTGAAAAAGATCCAAAAATGTAAAACTCCTAGGAATATTGTTCCTAAATTCCAGAGCTCTCAGATCAAGGAGAAAATACTGCAAGCAGCCAGAAAGAAACAATTTGAGTATTGCGGAAACACAATCAGAATAACACAAGATCTAGCAGCTTCTACCTTAAGGGATCAAAGGGCTTGGAATATGATATTCCATAGGTCAGTGGAGCTAGGATTAAAACCAAGAATCACCTACCCAGCAAAACTGAGTATCATACTCTGAGGCAAAATATGGATTTTTAATAAAATAGAGGACTTTCCAGGTTTCTCAGTGAAAAGACCAGAGCTGAATAGGAAATTTGACTCTCAAACACAAGAATCAAGAGAAGCATGAAAAGGTAAACAAAAAAGAGAAATCACCAAGGGACTTACTAAAGTTGAACTGTTTTGTTTACATTCCTACATGGAAAGATGATATGTATAATTCATGAGACCTTGGTATTAAGGTAGCTGAAGGGAATACATACATACATACATACATATATTATATAAATATATACATATACATATATACGTATATATGTATATGCATATATAGACAGAGGGCACAGGGCAAGTTAAATATGAGGTGATGATATCTAAAAAATAAAATTAAATTAAGGGATGAGAGAGGAATTTATTGAGAGAGGGTGTAAAGGAGAGATAGAATG
The DNA here is from genome assembly GCA_028646595.1 of Phalanger gymnotis. Taxonomy (NCBI): domain Eukaryota; kingdom Metazoa; phylum Chordata; class Mammalia; order Diprotodontia; family Phalangeridae; genus Phalanger; species Phalanger gymnotis. The sequence continues at coordinate 468,400,076 of CM053622.1, read as the reverse complement.
AGATAAATTATCTTGCATAAAAGTGGCAAGACATAGCAGTTCTGTTGGAAGGGTAGAGGGGGCAGGTGAGGGAGAATGAGTGAATCTTGCTGTCTTTGGATTTGACCTGAGGAGGCAATAACATACACTCAATTGGGTATCTTACCCCACAGGAAAGAAGGAGGCAGGAGATAAAAAAAGGGGGGATGATAGAAGGGAGAGGAGATAGGTGGAGGAGGTAATCAAAAGCAAATGCTTTTGAAAAAGGACAGCGTCAAGGGAGAAAATTGGATAAAGAGTGATAGGATAGGAAGGAGCAAAATATAGTTAGTCTTTCACAACATGAGTATTGTGGAAGGGTTTTGCATAATGATACACATGTGACCTATGTTTAATTGCTTGCCTTCTTAGGGAGGGTGGGTGGGGAGGGAAAAAGGGAGAAATTTAGAATTCAAAGTTTTAAAAGAAGATGTTAAAAAAAGTTTTTGCATGCAACCAGGAAATGAGTTATACTGGTAATGTTGCATAAACATCTTTCTTGCCATACAAGAAAGCAAGGGAAAAGGGGATGGGGGGGAATTGGATGACAGAAGGGAGGGCTGACTGGGGAATGGGGCAATCAGAATATTTGCCATCTTGTAGTGGGGGAGAGGGTAGAAATGGGGAGAAAATTTGTTATCCAAACTCTTGTGAAAATTAATGCTGAAAACTAAAAATATTAAATAATAAATAATGATTTAAACGAAAAAAAATCATATGACACTTTTTCAGTGAGTGAGCCCCAAGCAAAATGCCCCCTTCAGAGTCTATATATACTTCTTCAGGGTCAGAGGACATCACTACTATGTGACTCAAACTCATGAGACTTAGACTTTCTCATGACTTAAGCAGGTCATCAAAGACTCCAGATTGAATCAAAGACCCTTGACTGAAACAAAGGCAAGAATCAGTCAAAGGCACTCCATCCTTTAGTGCTGAGAAATACTCAAACAAAAAACAGCAAAAGTTCCACCCTTATTTGCCATTACAGGTCCACATGGGTTTTGGGACTTGCTTGAGGTGACTCAGAGAGTAAATGGAATATTAATAAGTTAACATTTATGTAGTACTTTAATGTTTCTAAACCATTTACATATTTTATGCTATTATCTCACTGCCAATCACCAACTCTGTGAAGTAGATGCTATTATTGTCCCCATTATACAGGTTAAGGAACCCAGGAAGACAAAAGTTAAGTAGCTTGTTTAAGGTCCCAAATTTAGTAAGTGTCTGAGGCAGGATTCAAACTCAGACCCTTCTGATTCTAAATTCAGGGCTTTATCTACCATGTTACTAAATCACTTTATCTGTTAGGATTTGAATGCAGGTGCTCTCACTCCAAATCTAGCAAATCTTCACTGCCTGAATGCTTAGTGATATTACTGTCCCTGAAGTAGGTGTTGCTGATGTTGTTGTTTATAGTTCTGGAAATGGACCATGGCATCAGGAATGTCATGCCATGATTTGTAAATGAATAGGATTTAAGTGATGGAGGGCTGTGTAAAGTCAGTAGCTTCACTTCTCTAGAGCCATCTGCATCCAGTAACAAGATACAGATCAGGAACCTGTAGATGACCCCATGCAATGGGGGACCTTTGCCATTTTAAGCTAAATTCTTTCCCAGGTCTCAGTTTGATTGAGGCAACACCCATTCAGTCATTAAGACTAGGTAAGAAATAAGGCAAAGCAAGACCTCTTTTACTGAATTAAAAAATAGTAATCTGGGAGGGGAATACTCTCAGGGTTTCTGGATAAAACAGAAGCAATTGCTATTCAGTCTGAGCCATTCAGGCCCAAACAATAACTAAACGGGGGTTGGACTGGGACCTGCCCAATCAATGAAAGCCAGAGTGATTTGGATTTAAGGCTTCATTCTTAAGAATGAAATCTAAACCATAGACCTCAAGATACCTTGAAAAGTTTCAGTGATCAAAATTTATATTCCTTTGGGCAGAGCACTTTTAGATAAGGGTATGAAGTGGATGAAAGGAGAGGATACAGGGAGAGAAGGGAAGGAAGGAAGGAAGGAAAGAAGGAAGGAAAAAAGGAAGGAAGGAAGGAAGGAAGGAAGGAAGGAAGGAAGGAAGGAAGGAAGGAAGGAAGCAAGGAAAGAAGGAAGCAAGGAAGGAAGGAAGGAAGGAAGGAAGGAAGGAAGGAAGGAAGGAAGGAAGGGAGTCTAACAACAATACTAGGCCTTTCATTCTCTTGTGAAAGGAAATCTTGAAAAAAAAAAGACAAAGTCAACCCATTTTTTTATCCCCTCCATTCGTAAGAGATGGTTCTTGAGCCATCAAACTCTGAAGATACTCTTAGTTTCTGTTTCTCAAGTCCTGGATTAAAGTCTCGGTCTTGATTTTTTGTAACCTGCTGACCTTAGAGGAGAAAATTTTTATTTCATTAATTCCCAGGCTAAAGCAGTTCTTTTGTTGAGTCATTTTTCAGTTGACTCCAACTTTTTGTGACTCCATTTGGGATTTTCTTGACGAAGATACGGAAGTGGTTTGCCATTTCTTTTTCTGAGGAAACTGAGACAAAAAGGATTAAATGATTTGCCCAGGGTCTTACTGATAATAAGTGTCTGTGTCCAGATTTGAACTCAAGAAGAAGAATCTTCCTGACTCCAGACCTGGCCCACCCACTACTTTGACACTTAGGTGCCAAATTGTACACACAGTACACACCAGTATACACCAATTGTACCATGATAGTATCAGTGTGTCAATTAGGGATTGCCTTACTGGGCTGTCAGATGAAAAAAAAATTCTCTCGATTAAAGGTGCAAGGAAATGTCACTGACAATATTAGAGATAGTTTAGTAAATATCACTCGTCCTTCCTGCTGTGGAATGTTTAATTGATTAGAATGCTAACGAATAAAAAAGGGCTTGTGAAAAAACAGGATGCCAGGCTCTAGATCATGCCTACTGGTGACAACATATTGATGCTTAGCTATTGCCACATAAGAAATCATTTGCAGTTCTTTCCTATTTTGGAGTATTTAAATGTTCTAAACAGTTTGACAAACTATTTAAAGTAGAGCCTGAGTGAAGCAGCCAACTTTCTCTTGGTATATGCATTATCTTGGCAGAGAAGAGTGTTAATAGCAAATGATTGATTGTAAAATTTGGGGTCCAACAATAGAAACTGGACAAATATAAATCTTTATTTTTTCTATGCTTTCTAAGTGGCATTTTCCTGCTTTAAATATCTGGCTTTTACTTTTTTTTTTAAAGTTTAATCAATATTGTATTTTTTCCCCAGTTACTTGTCAAGAAAACTTTCAGCACTCATTTTTACAAGATTTTGAATTCCAAATTTTTCTCTCTCCCTTTCTCTCTCCTCTTTTCTGAAAATGTTTTATATAGTTTATACATGTACCAGCATATGCAAATATTTCCATATAAATCACACAGCCATGAAAGAAGAAAGAGATAAAGAGAAAAAAAACAGGAGAAAGAATGAAGTGAAAAAAAATGCCTCAATCTGCATTCAAAGTCCATCAGTTCTTCATTTGGATATGGATAGAATTTCCCTTCATGAGTCCTTTGTGCTTATCTTGGATCATTGTGTTGCTGAGAAGAGCTGAGTCATTCAGAGTTGATCATTGTTACAATGTTGTTGATACTGTGTACAGTGTTTTCCTGGTTCTGTTCATTTCATTTTGCACCACATTCTTACAAGTCTTTCCAGGTTTTTCTGAAATCCGCTTGTTCATCATTTCTTTTCACACAATAGTATTCATTTATGTCATATCCCACAGCTTGTTCAGTCATTCCCCAATTGATGGGCATACCCTTAATTTCCAATATTTTGCCAGAGTGAAAATGGCTGCTATAAATATTTTTGTACGTGTAAGTCCTTCACTCCTTTTTATGATCTCTTTGGGAGATCTTTTTTTTTTACAGTGATTTTGTTGGATCAAAAGGTATGCACGGTTTGGTTCCCCTTTGGGCATAGTTCCAAATTGCTCTCCAGAATGGCTGGATCAGTTCACAACTACACCAATAGTTCATCAGTGTCCCAATTTTACCAGATCCTTTCCAACATTCCTCATTTTCTTTTTTTTCATCATAATAATAAGTTTGATATGTGTAAGGTGGTATCTCAGAGTTGTTTTAATTTGCATTTCTCTAGTCGAAAGTGATTTAGAACACTTTTTCATATGCCTATAGATAGCTTTGATTTCTTCATATGAAAACTGCCTGTTTGTATCATTTGATTATCAATTGGAGAAAGGCTTATATTCTTAAAAATTTTACTCAGTTCTCTATATATTTTAGAAATGGGGCCTTTGTCAGAGATACTTGCTGTAAAAATTGTTTCCCAGCTTTCTGCTTTCCTTCTACCCTTGGTTGCATCAGTTTTGTTTGTAAGAAAAACCTTTTTTCATTTCAGTATAATCAAAATTATCCATTTTATATTTCATAATGCTCTGTATCTCTTGTTTGGTCATGAATCTGTAACTCACTTGGCTTTTTAAAAAATTTGGATGCTATGCTACTTGGTGTATATGTGTTTAGTATTGATATTGCTTCATTGTCTATGGTACCTTTTACCAAGGTATTTCCTTCCTTATCTCTTTTAATTAGGCTACTTTTATTTTGAGATTGCTACCTCTCCTTTTTTTTTAAACTTTAGCAGAAGCATAATAGATTCTTCTCCATCCTCCTACCTTTACTCTGTGTGTATCTCTCTGCTTCAATTGTGTTTCTTGTAAACCATATATTGTAGGGTAATGGTTTTTGATTCACTCTATCTGCATCTGTTGATGGGAGAGTTCATCCCATTCACATTCACGGTTATAATTACTAACTGTGTCTTTCCCTCCAGCTTATTCTTTCTCCTGTTTGTTTTCTCTCTCCTTTCATCTTTTCCCTTTTCACTAGTGTTTTGCTTCTGTCTATCACATGCCCTGATCTGCCCTCCCCTCTGTCAGTCCCCACCTCTCATTCTTTAATTGATCTCCCTTCCTACTTCCCTATTGGGTCACACAGATTTCTATATTCAACTGATTGTGTATATTATTCCCTCTTTGAGCCAATATTGATGAGACCAAGTTTCAAGCAATGCTCTTTGCCCACCCTCCCATCTTCCCCTCCACTGTAATAGGTGTTTTACATCTCTTCATGTGAAGTAATTTACCCAATTCTGACTCTACCTTCCTTCCAGAACCATTGTACTCCTTTTTCTCGTCCCTTAATTTTTTATGCCATTTCTTCAAATTCACCTCATATTCATACCCTTTGTCTAGGTATATTCCTTCTAGCTGTGATATTAGTGATATGATTTTTAAGAATTACAATTATCATCTTCCTGTGTAGGGATGTAAATATTTTAGTCCTATTGAATCCCTTATGTTTCCCTTTCCTCTTTCCTCTTTTTTTACTTCTCTCGACTTTTGATATTGGAAGACAAATTTTTGCTTTAGTTCTGGTCTCCTTATGAAAGCTTGAATGATCATTTTTCCCTTGATGTATTATGATTAATTTTTGCCAAGGTAAATGATTTTTGGTTGTAGTTCTAGCTCCTTTGCTTTCCATAATATCATGTTCTATGACCTCCAATCCTTTAATGTGGCACTTGCCAAGTTCTGTGTAATCCCAATTGTGACCTCCCGAAGTTTGAATTGTTTTTTTCCTTAACCTGATGCTTCTGAAATTTGGCTATAATGTTCCTTGGAGATTTTACTATGGGATCTCTTTCCTGAGGTAATCAGTGAATTCTTTAATGCCTATTTTGCCCTCTGGTTCCAGGATATCAGGGCAACTCCTTGAAAGGTCCTGTTCAGAGTCTTCTTTTGATTATGGTTTTCAGGTAATCCAATGATTCTGGCATTATTTCTTGTGGACTTTTTAGGTCAGTCATTCTTCCCATAAGGTATTTTACATTTTTTCCCATTTTTCATTCTTTTGGTTTTGTTTAATTGATTCCTGGTGTCTCATAGAGTCATTAGGTTCTACTTGCCCAATTCTAACATTTAAGGTGTTGTTTTCCTCAATTAGCTTTTGTTCTTTCTTTTCTATTTGGCCTATTGTAGTCTTTAAGGAATTATTTGCTTCAGTGATTTTTTGTATCTCCTTTTCCAGTTGGCCAACTGTAGTAGGAAGGCCGAATTTATGATCTTGAAGAGAATCGTACATATATTTGAACAATTCGGAATCGTTAGATATAAGAAATTGTCCAAGTAGACGACATCAAAACTTTTATTTAGGTCCCATAGCAACAGATTCCCAAACCAGCCTCCCCATTCCCATATCTTTACCAAAAAACCCCAGGCCCAATAAGCCCGCCTCACAAGAGTAACCAGGAGGCCACAGAAAAACAAGATGGTATTTAACCAATTCATATTTACTGACCTCAAGTCCTTGCTTGCACTCTTGGGTTCACACAGGTCGGCTCTGCTTCCACAGCTCCTGCTTCACTTTTTTCAGTTTCAGCTGTAGTTGTCTCTTACCTCTCCTCCAGAGGCTCTGGCGTCCTCAAGTCCTGCCTCAACAACCAGAGACCATTGGTTCCCGAGCTGGCCCCTCTTAAGTCATTAATCTACACCCACACAGGTTTCACACTTGATAGGGCTTTGGGCCTGGGGCTTAGCACTTAACAGCTGAAAGTACTTTCACTCAAAGTAAACAAAAGCCAAACTCCTCAAGTGCTAAGGAGCCCATTTTGTCTTACCAACACACCAATTCTACTTTTTAGGCAGTTTTCCAAACTATTGACTCTTTTTTCATAATTCTCTTGTATCACTCTCATTTCTTTTTAATTTTTTTTTTGTTTTTAGTTTACAACATTCAGTTCCACAGGTTTTTGGGTTCGAAATTTTCTCTCCCTCCCTCTCCTCCCTCCTCCCCCTCAAGATGGCATGTAATCCAATGTACATTTACCTTCACATGGAACTTATTTACATAATAGTCCAGTTGTAATGAAGAATTATAAACAATAGAATGAATCATGAGAGAGGTGAAATGAAACCAAAAAAGATGGAAAAAGAGAGCAAATAGTTTGCTTCAATCTGCATTCAGACTCTGTAATTCTTTCTCTGGATGCGCATAGCTTTTTCCATCATGAGTCTTTTGGAACTGTCTTCTAACCTTGTATTGATGACAGGAGTACTTACAAAACAAAATTAGTCCTTACAGACACCATTTGTCTGTAATCATGTACACTGATCTCCTGGTTCTTCTCACTTCACTCAACATTGATTCATATATGTCTTTCCAGGTTGTAATGAAGTCCATCTGCTCCTCATTTCTTATACTATAATAGTATTCCATTACATTCGTATACCACAATTTATTTAGCCATTCCCCAATTGATAGGCATCCCTTGATTTCCAATTCTTTGCCACCACAAAGAGAGCTGCTATAAATATTTTTTGTACATATGGGTCCATTTCCCACTTGTATGATCTCTTTGGGATATAGCCCTAGAAGTGATATTGATGAATCAATATCACTCTCTTTTCTGTCCTCGCTTTTTCTTCTACCTCTCTTATCTGATTTTAAGCTCTTTTTTGAGCTTTTCCATGAGTTATTCCTGGGATTGAGATCACTTTCCATTTTGGAGGGGTTTGCCCATAGGTGTTTTGACATTGTTTTCCTCTTCTGAGTTTGTGTGTTGGTCTTCCCTGTCACTGTAATAACTTTATATGGTCAGATTCTTTTTGCTGTGGTTGTTGATTTTTTTTTTTGCTCATTATCTTTTCCTTTTCCATTTCTTTTAAATTTGATCTCTACTCCCAGTATGGAGAGAGGCACTTTCTCCAGCTTCTTGTGCCAGGGACTACAGACCCTAGATGTTTATCTGGTGCTGTGCTGATATTGCCCTGAGACCCAAGAGGAATCCTTGTGTCTGTTGCTGTGGTGAGGAGGTGTGGTGGGGGGTGGTTGATGCTGCTGTAGGTTGTAGGGGTCTGGTAGCTTACTTGTTGTTGTACTGGGGCTCTAGTTGTGATGTCTGGTGTGTGCTGAGGCTCAGTATGGTGTTTCTGCATTTCCTCAGGGATACTCGGAAGCAGGTAGAGTTCTGGCCACTGGAGAATGCCTGCTTAGCCTGTGATATACTAAAGCACCTGGTGGTTCTTGGAGGTGGAGTCTACTGGTTGCCCTGAAAATCTGATGTATGTGAGGGGTCTTGGTACTGGCATTTGCTGCTCCACCACACTAGGGCTCAGGATCTCTTGCTGATTTGCTGAGGTGGGGCTTGCTGCTGACTTGCTGGGATGTTTCCTGTCCTTGAATTCACTCCCCTTTTACCTGAGTGAGACAGACCTTTCTTGCTGATCCTCCAAGTCTCCAAGATTAAAAGACCACTTCACTCCATCTTTCTGCTGGCTTCACTTTTCTATAATTTGTTCTGGGAAGCTATTGTCTAGTCATTTGGATGTGAATATGGGTGAGCTCCAGTTACTACTGATTACTCTTCCATATTGGCTTCCAAAATTCCTCACTTTTACTTTAAAATAAAGTTGGCATATGGAATCTGGGTTAATGCTTTGATGGGAATACCACCTAACAGATTTTTTCAAATTCCTCCATCTGCAAAAAGAAAGAAAGAGGGAGAGAGAGGGAGAGAGAGAAAGAAAGAGAGAGAGAGAGAGAGAGAGAGAGAGAGAGAGAGAGAGAGAGAAAAGAAGAAGAAGAAGAAGAAGAAGAAGAAGAAGAAGAAGAAGGAAAGAAGGAAGGGAGGGAGGGAGGGAGAGAGGAAGGAAGGAAGAAAGAAGAAAAGAGGAAAGGAGGGAAAGATTTTAGAGGGGAAAGAGCATAATTCTTTTGTTGGCTGCTATGGAAAAATATTTCCCTTTTTTGTGCCCACCATTTTTTCCAGAATATTCAGGACAGTCATAGAGTTCAAATAAAATTAGAACAGGCCCAGGAGAATTCAGGTCATAGAAAGATGACATTTTAAATTTAAATAAGAAAATTAGAACCCACGGTATGGTGTTGTCTTCTAATTCTTCAGGCTATTCTTTCTAATATAGCAACACTTTTTTCCTGTTGCTAAGCATAGGAATAGCTTCCCTTTGGGTTGGTGAAACTATAAAGTCAGAGAGTGAGAGCATTCATAAAGTACTTGGAGAATATTTTAATTTCCAAAGTTGTTCCTCATTAAAAATATTGACACATTTGCCCTGTGATTGCTTTTCTACTTGTCAGAGCTATTGAGCTCCTCCAGTCCAGTAGGCTGGACTTACAGATTCTATTCTATTCAGTAAGCATAAGGAAAGTAATATAGTGGAAAGGATCTAGACCTGGATTCAAATGCTAGTTCTCATTTTTATTACCTATGAATTCAGAGAAGTCACTTAATTTCTCTGGGCTTCAATTTTATCATCTGTAAAATAAGGGAGAAGGAGTTCTGACTACCTTCTTCACAAGGGGCCTTCCAGTTCTAAACCTATAATCCTATGCAAATTTATTGAGTGTATAATACATACCTGGCATTGTGCTGCACTGAGGATCTCAGATTTAGAGTTAGATGGGGTCTCTGATAGGCCATTGAGTTCAACTACATTATATTATAGATGAGGAAATTTAGGCTCAGAGGTTAAATTAATTATCCAGGGTTATGTAGCTAGAGAATCTCTGAGACAGGATTTGAAAATAGGTCTTCCTGAAACCACCCCAAGCTCTCTATTACTTGGACCATGAAAATGAAAATAGTGTCTCCCCTTAAGGAGATTGTGCTCTACTGGGTGGTGAGATATCATATATATACAGATAAGAGAGGAAAAAAAACTAACATCTATTAAACACCTACTATGTGCCAGATAATATGTTAAGCACTTTACAAATATGCCATTTGATCCTCACCAAAGCCCTGGGGGTAGAGTGTTATTATCTTCATTTTACTATTGATAAATCGGGGGCTGGCAGAGGCTAAGTAACTTGCCTAAGGTCCTGTGGCTAATAAGTGTAAATTAATTTGAGCAAGAGGAACACAAACAATTAGAGATATCAAGAAATGTTTTGTGTAGGAGTTTACACTTAACTGTGCCTGGAATAGAGCTAGAGGTTCCAAGAAACAAAAGTAAGAAGGGAAATAATTGTGGGTTTTGAAAGTAGCCTGTGCAAAACTCAGAGGCTCATCATATGTCATGCGTAGGGAAAATGAGGAGGGTACTTTAGAAATTAAATGTCTTATTTAAAGTAAATAGTACCCTGGATCTTGAGCCCCGGTCTCCTGACTCCCAGTATGCTCTACCTAGGCATATGGAATCACACAGTCCCTAGGTAGGGAAGAGGACTCATCTAACCTACAATCACACTCCCCCCCGCCATTTTAAACCTGGAAATTCCCTAGAGCTTAAATATGAAAGGAGGAGGTAAAGAACTTTTGTGGCTGGCATGAAAATCAATGCAAAATTTGTTATAGTTTTGCCACAAATCAGGAAACACAAATTTGCTTTGTGTTTGGGAGTTGGTCTAGATCTAAGAGTCCTCCTAAAGCCAATCAAAGGCATTGAAGTGAAAGATCTTTCCTGAAGCCCTGAGAGGAAACAGGGTAGTGTTTTCCACAATTCTAATTGAGTGAATGGAGATAGATAATCTTAAAACAGGCACTTTAAAGAGTATGCCAATTGCTCTGACTCCTTGCCATTAACAACTTTAGAATTAGCTCACAGATGGTGGGCTCTGCAGTGCAATGGCTTTCATGTGCAAAAATGGAGGGGAGAAAGGTAGCTTAGTTTTCTGTATGCTACAGAACACAAGTGAGCTGGCAGTCTCATTGTATCATGTAGGAAATACAGCTTTATCCATGGAAGAATATGCTTAACATTAATAATTCAGAGAAGGTGATGAATAGTCAGGCATCCAAGAGATGCTGAAAATAAACATTTGAAAATACTATATAAAAGCTGAAAGCTAAAGGGTTGAAGTTTTACTTTCCTTTTTTAAAAATTGATATAAACTACCCATGTGACTTAGCATCTTGGGTTCCAAATTAAAGGTTTCTGCTGATTTTCTAGCTGAAATAAAACCAGAGGAGGCTCCATGCCATTAGTGAGATGATACTAGCAGAGGTTACATTACTCTAGAATTTTGTTGTCACTTTTTGTATATTTTCTCATTTGATTCTCAGAGCCATGTACGAAGCAAAACAAATATTATTATCTCTATTTTACAGATAAACAAACTGAGGCTCAGAAGTAAAATGACATTTCCAAAGTCACATAGCTAGTATGCAGCAAAGCAAGGATTGGCAGCTCAAGTCTTCTTACTCCAAGTGTAGTGCTTTGTACTTTATTCCACTGAAATATAGTATTTTCCATCATTGATTAAAAATAGATTTAAAAAGACCCTTAATGTAGTAGTTGTTTCTTTTCAAGATATCCCAAACAGGATAACTTCATTTCTTCAGATTCTATTCTTTTTAAAAGCACAATTATTGAGTATGATCACAGAATAATCTGGCTTTTCTAAGAGAAGGCAGAAAAGACAGCTAACTGAGATGACTAAAATAGAGAAAAATGGAAGATATTATAGTTAACTTTTGATGCCCGAGGCATCAAGGTAGCAGAATTAAACTGAACTATGGCTAAATATTTGCTATAATTAACCCCCAAAGTCAATAATCCACAAATGCACATAATTAAGAGAATCATATAATAAAAAGAGTGAAATATGCCTCAATATGGTCTTTAATAACAGCAGAGAAATGCTAGCTAATTGACTATATCCGTCTATCTAAAAAATCATATTTTCCAGACCCCTGGGCTTCAATGTTTTCTATTGACTAAGTCTTTTATGTCCCCTGACCCACAGTACTTTGCAGAAAAGCCAACACGGAGAACGGAGAAGAACATCAAGGAAAGCAATTCTACTAAGTCATTGTCAGAACTCAAATTCTTTAACACATCATTATGTGAAGCTGCCATTGTTCCTTCAGGGCTCTGTTGAATATTTGGTATGGGAAATGGATTCATAGACTCTGGTTCAGGCCTGTACAACCTGTGGCCCTTGGGCCACTTGCAGCTTGCCAAAAGATTTCAGGAGGCCAGCAGAAAAAATATAGAGGAAAACATCCTTTGTATGTAGAGGAAATCCTTTGGCCTGCTGCCAGAGGCCTGAGGTAAGGCCGCAAGTTGTGCAGGCTTGCTCTAGTCCCTAGAGGTTGGAAAGTGGTAGTTTTTAGGAAACAGGTAGAGAGAGTGGTTTCTCTATGCTATAATTTCTTGCTATGTACCTTGTGTTTTGCTTTCCTATAATGCCATATGAGTTACTCAGTGGGGTGGGAATGGGCCCTGGAGTTCCCTATTCCTAGGTGTTGTTTGAGGTGGATAATTATCCCATAGAATTTCAAGAAGCCAACACAGAGCCAACTTAGTGGAATATGCCCTCTTTGCTTCTTATTCCTTTATAAAGATTCGCCCGCTCTATACACAGTCACTGGTCATTTCTTAAAAAAAATTGTTTCCCTCAAAGGAATAAAGGTTAAGGGAACATCTGGATAATTGGGTGTTTTGTTCATCTTCTAAATCTTAACTACTAAAAGGAGCTACTTTCCCAGGTGCAAATAACTCATAATGACAAGGAATAATGCTTTTAAAATCTGGCCAAGCCATAGTTATGGTTTGGGAGAGCACATTTTGGCATTCTTTTAAATCAGGAATTCTTTTAAAGGAAAGTCATTTTAGATCATCTCAGAAGCAATAAGGATCCCTGTGCAGTGTGGTGGCCCAGTCCCCTGTAACTCGCCCACTCACTATCTAAGAAAGCAGCCAGCCAGCAACATTTACTAAATCTAGGTTACTTCTTGATGAACAAAGGATGCACAGCTTCAAGAAGGACCCTGATGATAAGTAAAGAAGATGGAGTTACAAGAATTTAAGGAAGAGAAATCCAAGAGGAGGAAGTCTGAATAACTAATCAATTCTAATATTTTCTACAGCTTTTAAGTTTGCCCCCAGCAAAAACTTATCTGAATATGATCATTCCAAATGATTACTTCAAAGTCTTCACTGTAATTAGATAATGCTGTCAACAAGCAGAAGGTTCCTGTGTTTGTGTCAAGGAACATGTTATCCCTACCATCTGCAATTGCCCATAGCTTTAGCATTTGGATTTTACAGGATGCTCATGTAGTGTCAATGTGATAAAATGCGTGCACGCACACACACACACACACATCAACTAAGCCTAATGTTTTGCTGCAGGGAAGATGTTGCCTAAGAAATTGTAACATTTTTCTTATCCATTTTCTTAAATCTGATTAGATAAAAACTTTTTTCAATCTCTTTCCTAACTCCCGTTGCTAGCCTATTTCTCCAGCTTTCATAAAGTGATATAAAATGCCTATCTGCCATTTTTATTCCCCCTTTTCAGCATGATTCATATTGCTTACATAAAGACAAATTTGTCGTAATTGTAAAATAATCAAACACATGCAAATAGAATTTCAGAGAATATTTTTAAATATAATGGCATTTGATTGATGAGAGGGAAACAAACTTCTCAGTTTTTCTTGATGCATTCCCTCTTTGGACCACTAAGTTACTGCTTAAAAGAATTATACAGATAAATGTTCAATTCTGCAAGGTACTACACTGCAGTCTTCAGTTAGACTGATTGTAGACCAAAAATAAAATCTACAACAAGTTTGGATACATGGAAGTGTCTTCATGTAGACCTCCCGGCAGCTACTATATCACGTTCCATTTGTTTTTTCATTCCAGGATAACTTTATTTACCATGTTTCTCCATCAGTCAACATGGGAAGGAGTTGCACTATTGCTGATTAGACAGTGCAAGTATAATTTTAGCACTGGTTGGGTGGCCTGGCCGAGTAAGGAAAAGCTTGGAAACAGTCGCTTTATCTACACCCCATTAACAGAGTTATTTCTGCAATATACTTTTGCAACCATTTCTAGGTCTAGTGTGAGAAGACACATTGTCTAAAGATTCTAAACCCTCCCTTCTTTCTTTTTCTCCCCCATCCCACATTTCAATTTATTTGTTTATTTTAGTTTTCAACATTTACTTCCACAAGATTTTGAGTTCCAAATTTTCTCCCCACCTGTCCCCTTTCCCTACACTATGATGGTATGTACTCTGATTACCCTTTCCCTCAATCTGCCCTCTGTTCTATCACTCCCCACTTTCCCCTTCTATTTTCCTGTAGGATAAGGGTAAGATAGATTTCTATATGCCATTGCCTGTGTATCTTATTTCCCATTTGCATGAAAAAACAATTTTGAATGTTGATTTTTTAAAACTTTGAGTTCAAATTTCTCTCTCTTTCTCCCTCCCCACCTACCCTCATTGAGAATCCAGGCAATTTGATATAGGTTATACATGCGTAGTCACACAGACACTTCCATAATAGTCATGTTGTGAAAGACTAAATTTTCCTCCATCCCATCCTGCCCATTTATTCAATTCTTTCCTTTGACCCTGGCCCTCCTCCAAAGTGTTTGCTTCTGATTACCCCTCCCCCAGTCTGCCCTCCCTTCTATTACCACTCCCTCTTAGGCCCTCCCCCTGCAACTTTCCTGTTGGGTAAGATCGATTTCCATACCTACTTGAGTGTGTTTGTTATGCCCTCCTTAAGCCAAATCTGATGAGAGTAAGGTTCACTCATTCCCTCTCACCTTCCCCCTCCACTTTAAAAGCTTTTTCTCATCTCTTTTGTGTGAGATAATTTATCCCATTCTACATCTCCCTTTCTCCTTCTCCCAGTACATTCCTCTCTCACCCCTTAGTTTTATTTTTTAGATATGCGATATCATCCCTCTAAACACATACATATGTATATGTATATGTGTATATACATATATATATATTTATATTATGAATGGAGTAGAAGACAGAGCTGTTGATGGAAAATAGAGTTACCTTGAAGGTTATGAGGCCCCCATGAAGAAAGACTATTGGAGGAGTTTCATTTTTGCCCTCCAATCAGAAGAGAGAGGCAACTGAGGGTGAATTAAGAAGATGTTTAATGTCAAAATCTGAGTTAATTTCTGTGGTAATGAGATTTCAAATGATCAGCTTATACTGAAGGTGGGAGTGGCATGGCGTTTGTGGAGTTGAAGCCAAGCAGAGCTGCTGATGGAAAATCCAGTGTTATTAAATCTTATTTACTAAAAGAAGTTATTTGCCAGAAGTATATAACTGAAAATAATAAAGAAAATTGGCTCCAAAAATCTGGTCAGGCCATAGTTATGATTTTGGAAAGCATATCTTATATTTCTTCTTAAAATATTAATTCCTGCCAAGGAATCTGAGTGGTTTAGATGAATTCAGGAACATTTTTTTAGCATTATGGAACTACTTTGACCATATAGTGAAGGTTGTAGACACCTTCTCAAAATAATATTTTTAAATGTATAAAATAAAATCTATATGATTACAAAGGAAACCAATTATATTGAAATGAAGATGTAATTTTTGTCCCCATCAAAGTTAATAGACCTTTTGGAATCCATTCATAGATAACAAATTAGGACTCAAGGTTTAAAAAATTACTTCATACACAGGCCATGTAGGGCACAGTGACATGATATTTACGCATGTAGCAATGCACTTCCAATCCTTATGTCATTATAGATAAACTTTTAGGTTTATTATATTTACTGCCCACATATGCTCTGTGGGTCCTTTTAACTCCCATTTCCACTTATGGGTTTCTAAAGCTGGGATGGCTATATCCCATAATCAGGGTTCTATGTTAGGTCATGGAGGATTCTCTCAGGCCATTGCCTTAAGCTTAGTCAGTAAGCTTTTAGTAGGTTCTAGAAAGGATTATTTACTAAGTTGGTGAAATAAGATCACTTGGTATAAAATGTCCCTCCCCTTCTTTTCTCCAGAATCTATCACAACCTTTCCCACAATAGTACACAAAACCTGCAGGCAGGGGGTTGACTCAATCTTAGAGAGTCCCTGTGCTGAATAAAGGTATAACTAAGTTCTTGGGTACTGATAGTCCTTTCACCCACCTTCTTAGGATGCTCAAGTTGCTTACATCATTCCTGATGTAATATCTTTGTTGGACTCCTTGTAGATTTGTGAGTATTGTCTGTCTTTGGTTCCCAAAGGTGAAGACCCTGCTTTGAGTTGGTCCAGGGATGCCAGTTACAATACCAATGTGAAGATAAGAGCTACAGATGTCCACATAGGAGTATAATGTAAGGAAACTGATGAAAACATGGCAAGTCCAATTTCTCTGGACAATTCAAAGCTAGAAGGTCCTCCTCTGGTCAAAGAAAGGGAGTAGAGAGGAAGGAGAACTGCTCAAGTACAAAGTCAAATTCTCTTCTGTCATCAAGCAGTTTTGTCTCAAGGGACTCAGCTATAATTATGCACTCACTCCAATTTTTAAAATTTTCCCCTTCTCCTTCTCAGCTCACTTGATTATTTATAGATGATCCCTGAGGCATGGTCAAGTTTGCTTCACTTTTACAAACATGATTCTTATGTAATATCATTCTGGTTTAAAGGCTTTTTCTTACTTAGTTTAAGGTCTTTGGAAGGATAGATGGAATGAAGCATATTCTTAGCTATTTAAGATATAAGGGTTAACATTAGTTGAAGTGATTTTAACCCCACACTTACATCTGATAAATTCTGGTGAAAGCTTTATCTTTTACAATAAATATAATCTGACACATTCCAAAGAGCAAATTATATTTCAGTTTTACTCTTCCTGTATCTGCTCCTTTACCTCTTATAATGGGGACTAGAAAGGAACACTTTTGCTACTATATTATGTCAATGTACGATTTTCAAATATATATATGTGTACACTTATGTATACACACATACACAAAGACTTAAATATATCCCTTTAACATATCCACATTTGATCTTTCAATGGTCTTGAAGTAAGCCAGATCAATAAGGCATTCCTTTAAATTGAAAACACCCCCCCCCCCAAAATCCTGACTGAATGTGGCCAATAAGATAATGAGCAATGATCCAAATTCACTGAATTCTGCACTTTTCGGCTGATTAGTCAATCAGTGAGTCACAAAACATTTAAGTGCCTCATGAAAACAGTGACTTTGGTAAAACTTTTTTCTACCTGATACTTTAAAAAAGGAATTGGTCACAATGTAAATAGACTCAAAAATCATTCCAAAAGTAGGAAATATGTAGCTATAATTCAACTAATTCTTGTCAAAGAGTCAATAAGCATTTATTAAGCACCTTCTATATGCCAGGCACTATACTATTTACTGAGATAACAAAGAAAGGCAAAACAACAACCACCACCACAACAATAGTCCTTGCCCTTGTGGAACTTACAATCCAACAGGGGAAATAGCCTGCAGGCATTTATAGAAAAATAAAACATATACAGGAGAGATTGGAAATCATCTCAGAGGGAAGGCACCAGAATTGAGACGGCTTCATAAGGCTTCTTGCAAAAGGTGACGTTTTATCTGCTCCACTGAGTTACAAAGATGATGAGAGAGAAAGAATTTAGGACAGAGTAATTTGGTATTGTGGACACAGTACTAATCTTGGTGTTAGGAAATCCATATTCAAGTGTCACGGTGCTGTTATTAACTACCTGACCTTGGGAAAGCCACTTAACCTCTCTTTAACTCAATTTTCTCATCTGTAAAATGGTGATAGTAATGCTCATACTCTCTTCTTCACAGGGTTGTGAGCACCAAACGGGATAATCTATGTCAAGAGGTTGATAGCCATAAAGCAATACATGCCTTTGAGTTGCAATTTTGTTATGTTATTATGTACTTTATTGAAATTGAGCTGAAGAACACTGGGTCTAAATTCTTTGTTGAGACAAAAATTCTGAAAAATATGACATTGTAACAAATAAACTTGGAGCAAATCCCAGATAAAGCTATGCTATACCTCCATTATAAATCTTTTTCTTTTTTTAAGTTATGGAATAAAACAAGCTTTTCCATAACACAGTATAACAAAAAGGTGATTGCACATAAAACTGCAAATCTACTATGCACAACTCGCTATTATTTTCAAATATACTACAAAATTATGCAAATTTTTCACCTTTTTTTCCCCTTCCCCTTCTGCCCGTTCTAGAGATAGCTACCATTAGACACAAATAGGTATACATAGATACATACACACATATGTAAAACTGTTTTATACAAACTTCTGTTTATCAGATATTTCTTTAGATGCAGGTAGTGTCTTTCTTCATATATCTTTTATAGTTAATTTGATTTATGATAGTCATAATAACTTGCTCAAAATTGTTCTTAAAACAATATTGTTGTTATTATATTCAATATTTTCTTGGTTCTTCTAATTTCACTCTTCATTATTTCATGCAAGTCATTCAGTGTATTTCTAAAATCATTGAACTCATCATTCCTTATAGCACAGTAATGTTCTATCACAATCATATATCACAACTTGTTCATCAGTTCCCCGATTGATGGGCATCCTTCCAATTTGCAGTTCTTTGCCACTATAAAAAGGGCTGCTATAATCAGTTTAGAACGTATATGTTCTTTTCCTTTTCTGCTAATCATCTTTGGAAATTGACCAAATAATGGTATTGCTATGTCAAAGGTAATTTAATAACTCTAGGCATAATTCCATGTTAGTCTCTAAAATGGTTGGAACAGTTCACAATTCCACCAACAATGAATTAGTGTCTCAGTTTTTCCACAACCTCGCCATCATTTTTCATTTTCCCTTTCTATCATTTTGGCCAATCTGGTAGGTATAAAATGATATTTCAAGATTGTTTTAATTTGCATTAGAAATCTTAATGTTAAAAAACTTCTCTGACTCCTCTCTTCACACTGATCAAATCACATGACTAACCGTACAGGATTCCAGCATAGGGTGAGGGGTTGAGGAAGACGTGGTTAATGAAAAAACTACTCAAAGAATTCCAGTCATTCACAGGTAGTTAACATGATTTCCCCCATAAAGGAGGTCTTTTGTGTGGAAATTATATTTATGCCAGAAGGTAGTTGTCTTGGCTACATTATGTCCATCACTTCCAGAAGAATGTTTGCATGAAGTTCTTGGTTAGAAGCTGTGCCTGACCTGGAATCTGATATTAGAAAGACTGTAAAGAAGTGTGAGCTATATCAAACTCCTTGGCATAACGCACCTAAAACATCTACTCTTTCATGGAGAGGGACCAAGATATCTTCATATTGGTTTTGCCAGCCCTTCTTCCATCTTTTCAAAATGATACTAACGGTACATAGTTCCATCTCATATCTCTGCTTCAAAAGGCACAGTTATCAACTAATTATTTACCTAACATGGTTTGCCAGCCAAGACATTTTAATGACTATCATAAGGAGGCAGAAAACCCAGCACAACATATTTGGAAGAGTGAGTTGATTAAAGACATTAGCTCGTGTAAGAGGCACTTGCCAAAGTCACATTTCAAGGTGATAATTAATAGAGAACAATTTAAAGGTAGGTTTTGTGGGAGTGAGATGCTGGCATCATATCAATTTTTCAATATTATTCTGTATCAGTAGAGTGAACCATAGACAAGCATAATAGAGGGTCAGAAGAAATCTCCAACAAAAATGAGCCAATGTATTTATTATGATTCTTGTAGAACAACTCGCTAATCTTTTATCAAATGAAAACTATGGGCAAATGAAGAGGCAGTTTGGCCAGTGGTTAGAGCCAGATGTGGAGTAAGTAACAGTTAAGTTCAACAGTTAGGTTAGATACGTGATATCTGTGGGATCCTAAGCAAATCGCTTAACATCTCTGCTCCCCAAGCAACTCAACAAAACTATAAGGAAAGGTGTGGACCTGCACTGGTTAAGTAAGTTTCCTAAATAGCAGTGAAATCACAAGTCTGTTAAACAAAACAGAGAAACAAAAACTTTGCAAGTCACCATGTTAGGTGCCACAGACATAAAGGTGGATAAGACATGAACTCTGTTCTCAAAGAGATTTAATATTTTTTGTTGATATTATCTAATAGGAAGGTAATGATGTGGACAGAAGCAAATAACTAGTGTGCAAGGTAGAAAGTGAGTAAGGCAAATAAAAGGCAAAGATAAAATGCTGTAAGACAACTGAGAAGGCATAAATGATATTCTTCTTGGAGGGAGTGGTCAGAAAGTGAATTAAAGCTTCATGAATGGTATCACTTCTTGACCTCGTCTTCAAAGGGAAAAATGGGATGCGAAAATTTGGAACATGGGATGAGGAGTTGAAGGAGTCTATTTTCAGCATGCCATAAGGAAAGAAAGTATAAGGGAAGACATAGAGATAGCTGTGAAATTGGAGGTTGAACAGAATCTATTTTAAATTAAATCATAGAATATATGAAGGGGAGTGAATATGAAATAAGCCTGGAAAAGTAAACAGAATAATACAGTGGAAAGAACACTGGCATTTGAGTAAGAAGATCTGTGTTCCATGTAACCTTGGACGGGTCACTAAACCTCTCTGGCTTTCAGTTTCCTCCTCTGTAAAATGAAGGGAGTTGAATACATGACCTTTGAGTCATTTCGAGGACCTTTCCAAATCTAGATCTCTGGAAGCTTATTTTCCTTCTGTCAAGTACCCTCTGAATCTCTGGAACACCAGTCCCTTCTCGGTTATCTGGAGAATTGTTCAAATTCCACTTGTCTCTATGGTGCATTAGAGGCAAATAACATGGGAATTTGGGCAGAGAACACAGTGATGGTATGTCATCAGAGTGTAGGGACCTAGGAAAGGGTTAATGGTCTCAACAAGAGAACGGTTGGAAAATACGTGCTAATTGCACAGGGTGCTACAATTGTATCTGAACCTGCAGGTGTGAGGAGGATAAACATGTTTACAAGACTTTCCTGGGGTCGTGTTGTACGTGCATACCCTTATTTGGTTGTTTTGTTTGTACATGCCCTTATTTGGT
>CM053622.1:468354933-468371692 GCA_028646595.1 Phalanger gymnotis | reverse complement strand
TTTATGTGGGTTTATTTTGTATCCTGCAACTTTGCTAAAGTTGTTTATTATTTCAAGTAGTTTTTTACTTGATTCTCTAGGATTCTCTAAGTAAATCATCATATCATCTGCAAAAAGTGATAATTTAGCTTCTTCTTTGCCTATTCTAATTTCTTCAATTTCTTTTTCTTCTCTTATTGCTACAGCTAACATTTCTAGTACCAAATTGAATAGTAGGGGTGATAATGGACATCCTTGTTTCACCCCTGATCTTATTGGGAATGCATCCAGCTTATCCCCATTACATATAATTCTAATTTTTGAGGCAGTATTTTTTTTCATGGTGTTTTGGACTTCCTTTTCCATTTGGCTAATTCTGCCTTTCAAGGCATTCTTCTACTCATTGGCTTTTTGGAGCTCTTTTGCCATTTAGGTTAGTCTATTTTTTAAGGTGTTATTTTCTTCAGTATATTTTGGGTCTCCTTTAGCAAGACATTGACTTGTTTTGCATCACTCTCATTTGTCTTCCTAATTTTTCCCTTGTTTCTCTTACTTGCTTT
Source organism: Phalanger gymnotis (assembly GCA_028646595.1). Taxonomy (NCBI): domain Eukaryota; kingdom Metazoa; phylum Chordata; class Mammalia; order Diprotodontia; family Phalangeridae; genus Phalanger; species Phalanger gymnotis. The sequence goes on along the minus strand of CM053622.1, from coordinate 468,371,153 downwards.
TCCAAATCCTTTTTGAGTTCTTCCATGGCCTGAGACAATTCATAATTTTCTTGGAAACTTTCGATGTAGGCTCTTTGACTTTGTTTACTTGTTCTTGCTGTATGTTTTGTTCTTCTTTGTTACCAAAGAAAGATTTTATAGTCTGAGTCCTTTTATACTGTCTGCTCATTTCCCCAGTAGATTACTTGATTTTTGTGTTCTTTGTTGGGATATGACTGCTTCCAGAGTGTAATGTGCTTTGTTCCAAGCTTCAAGGGTTTTGCACTGCTGTTTTGAGAACTACTTCTGTTCTGAGGTGGTATGATACTCCTCTCCTGTACTGTGCTCTGGTCTGTGAGTGCAAGCACTCCTTTATGCTATGTATGTAACTACCAGGAGGACTCTCTCTCCACAGCCACCACAAGCTCTGCCACACCAGTGCTCCTCTGCCCCCAAGAACCCCCAACCTGGACTGTGACCCAGATCCAAGCAGGGCAAAGCAAGAGAACCCTGTCTCAGTGCCAGCAAAGACATCCCTGCACTCCTGCTCTGATCAGCTGCTTGATTCTTCCCACTATCTGTGGGCCTGGATCTGCCACAGCTGTAGCCACCTCTGATGCCCTGGGGCTTGGGCCAGACCATGCACTTCTCTCACGCAGGTCCAACAGTTTTCCCTTTGACCCGCTAAGTTGTCTTTGGCATTTGTGGGTTGAGAAGTTTGCAAACCACCACAGCTGCCAGTGATTCAGTGCCCTGAGGCCTGCTCTCTGCCTCTGCCCCACCCTGATCCCATCCAATCTGCTCCAGCCTGGCCTGTCCTGGCACAACCCATGTTAGGCTGTGCTCCACTCTCAGCAAGATATTATAGACCCTTCCCAGCAATTATCCAAGCTGTCTTGGGCTAGAGACTTGTTTCACTCAATCATTTTGTGGGTTCTACAGCTCTAGAATTTGTTTAAAGTCCTTTTTAAAGGTGATTGGAGAGATTTGGGGGAGAGGTCAAGGGAGTCCCTGTTTTCATGCTGCCATCTTGGCTCTGCTCTAACTCATTTTTACTCATTCCTCTTTTCTTTGATGAATACCCAACAACCTTATATCTTAGTGTCTTGAACCTAAGGAATGCTTTCTTTCCTGAAACAAAAGGGAGTCAACAAGTAATTTAATTCATATGATTGCTACCAGGGAAATTGGTTTTGTCATTACTATTGCGCATGGGTCTCTGTTTTCTGAGTCTAGCATATGGTAAGGAACCTACTAGGCTTACCTGGCACTTCCCAAAGTAATTTAAGATAACAGATGTAGAGATGGAAGGAGCTTTATAGTTAGTCTAGTCTTACCTCCCCATTCAGCAAATGAAGAAATTGGAACTTGGAGAGGTCAAATAACTTGCTCAAAGTCACATGGGGGTAAGTGGCAGTGCTGGAATGGAGAAACTTCTGCCTAATCAGAACCATAACTAAGGTGGGGTAACTTATTTTTGCTTCATGGAGGTGGATTTAGAGGTGGCTAAATTTAGAATGTTCTCACAGCACTTGCAGGCCCTTAATGGCATGGTAACAACGGAGATTAGCACCTATGTATCAAGAATAATTTGTTAAAATAGGAAGCTACCAGATGGTTGTCTGGGATGAGCTCTTCTCCACTCTAACTCCATCTCCCCCAAATAGCTATTTTATGCAGATGACCAGGGGCTTCCTTCTCTCTCCACCTTGTACCCTGAGTTAATGTCTTGCATACTGTTTCCCTTTTCTCTGCCTCCAGCAATTAAGGGTACACTTTTGACAGTGTTGTCCCAGACATTATTTTCTAATAATTTTTCCTGGTGCAAAATAAAATAAAATGAAATCCTACTTATGTCTATGTTCCTACAATCTCACAGGCTGCCCCTTTCTGGAAAAGTTACAAAATGTGGTCAAAATGTCAAAAATCCAAAGAGCTTCTCTTTAATGTACGTATAATGGAATTCTAGCATGTTTCCAGAGCCCTAAAGTGGCATTCCTCCATAGAGAGACACTGGAGAGCTTGTTTCCAGGTGAATTGTTATGACATTTAAAGAGAGTGCTTTGGAAATACTATGAAGTATGGGTAAACATTTTGTAATAGGTTGGAGTTGGTCAACCATGTGGTGAGAAGGAGGTTATTTGATTGGTTTCAGAGACGTTAATAATGACTTGTAAGTTTCGGTCTCTTTCTTTTCACTTCAATGGTCTTTGCTTTATTCAATGACTTCTTTGGTCACAGAATCTTGTGGGAGACCATACTGTAAATGGAAAGTCCTTTGGGCTTTCTCCCCTCTGAGACAGAGGCCCTGAAAAATGGGTCCCAGTCATCGGCCTCTGAATTTTTCAGACCCTTTGAATTCTGAAAGTACAGTATAGGATTCTGAGAATTGCAATGCAAGTAGTATATTGCAACCCATCCAACATTGATGCCCTTAGGAACAAGTAACCTCCAGGAGAATGTTTGAGACTCTGGGTCAGCAGAGATAGAAATGATATGGATATCAGTGGAGTAGGACCAACACCATGGAGGAATAGGCACTGGTTATTCCTGCTCTGCCCAAGTGACTGAAGTAGTATGAGAAAGAGTATGCCTTTACGATATTGGGGAAAACATTTCTATTTTTGTCCTTGCTATATCTTTGAGGTAAATATCCTGTTGTATATGCCAGTTAATGTTAGGTCATTTTATAGAACTAGGGTGTTAGTCATTTGGCCCTAACAATAGAGGTAAAGAGAACTAAAGGAGCCTTCAGCTGGTGCCAGAGAAATGAGCTACCTCCCAAAACTCTGAGGATACTCAAGAACCTTGAGGAACAATATAGCCTACGTTGCTCTGGGCAAGAAAAAAGGGGAATACATGCTACATATGCAATAAAGGAATTTTCTTTTATATCACACATGTGACCCACAAATTGTGACTTTAAAAGAAAATGAAATCCTCCCTTCTCTTCCATAATGTGGGTATCTGAGATACGCTTTCAGCAACTGATCCATCTGGTATTTGTTAACATTTTTTGAAACTTAATTTTCACCTCAGTCCTTTCCCAGAAATCTATTTTATGACACATGAAGCCCAGAAGAGATTCTTATTATGTATGGAGCAGTCCCACTTTTCCCATTGTCCTTTATCTAGTCAAAACCCCTAAGAAACAAGGACAGTTTATTAGAAATGGTAATGATAAATCACAAGATTCTATGAGTAGGCATATATGTATATATATATGTAGATAGATAGATAGATAGCTATATTTCATCCTACTATTAAGATGTCAACAACAGTAATTATTAAACCATTCTACCTCTAAAAATAACTAACATTTGTGCAGCATTTGATGGATACAAAGTGCTGTTCTTTATTTATCTTATTTGATTTCTATAGTATCCTTGTGAAGTAGGTGGTGAAAATATCCTATTTATTTTACAGGTGTGAAGGATGATGTTCAGAGAGTTTAAGTGGTTTATCTAAAGTCACACAGCAAGCAAATGTTCTACCTTACATTATATGCTTAAGATAAGTTACTTATCTTCTTAGGATCTCATTTTTCCCATGTATGGTGAAAGACTATACTGTGAAGGGACAAACCTTGAAGTCTTTTCCGCTATGTTGCTAGAGGCCACAGTGAAATGTGACCTAGTCCTAGGTCTCTGTGTTTATTCTTTCTCAGAACTTGAGAATCTCAAAAGGTCAGGAGAGGAATCTTGGGGTCCCAACACAGGTTGAGTGTTACAACTAGTGCAGCATTGATGCCTCAAAGAGGATCTTTAGAACTCTAGGCCAGCAAAAATAAATTAATTGGACTAGACCAGGAATGTCGAACTGAAATGGAAATAGATCTCTTTGGGTCACATATAGACTTAGAAAATGACAAATCAACATTATCTATGCTGTATTGAATTTTTAAAAATTTTGTTAAATGTTTCGCCAATTACATTTTAACCTTGTTCTTCATTTTAATATGATCCCGCTCACACTAGACTAGAATGTCTCTAATATTCTTTCCAGTTTTAGAACCAATGAACAAATGATCTTGGTATAGCTAAATCTTAAATTCAGATCTTCTGACCCCAAGCTAAGTACAATTTGTATCATACCAGTTTAACCACAACTTCTAAAGTTCTATGTGAGATTGTGATGAGGACAACAATCTAGGGTCAAGGTCTAAAAATTATAAAAATTCAGTTAGCACAGTTGAAAGTTGCTCTTAGCTTCAACAATACTTACAATTAGTCAAATTGGATACCATTTTCTCTGCCCAAGAGAGGACATAATTTTAAATATTTCATACCTTATGTAGATAAGGCTGTTCAATACTAAAATGCAAAGCATTCATAACTGACATCATATTAAGACTTAAAAGGTCTTAATGTGGCTTATGCTAATTTTCATTTGAATTATTGTTCTTTCACTATTTTGACTGTGTCATATGCAAATAGCCCCATCATTAATTCAACCCGCCATCTAATGATTCCAAAGAAGCCAGATGTTAGTAGTGCAAATTTTCCCTGAACAAGCTTTGCCTTTAGAAAAATATAGATGGTGTATCTTGCTATATTGCAAATAAAATCCAATCTGTTTATCCTTAATCTGAGTACATACTTTAAATAAAATGTGAGTGGCTTAGTCCAGTGATGAAAAGCTGAAGGGGCCTTCACTCTGCTTTGATGGGAGTGTGCTTTTAACATATATCAAAAGTTTCTTGAATCATCAAATACCAGGGTTGTTATGGGATTTTAGAGATCCTCCTAGAAAGCCCTTGTATTTTATGAGGAAATTGAGACTCAAAGCAAAATGTCTTGCTCAAGTTATTTGGCTAGTAAGTAGCAAATATAGGATGAGAACCCAGGTCCCCATGGTTCCATGATGGGAGGAAAGGTTGGGATTCCACTTTTCGTGTAGAGGTAGGGTACTGGACAGAGAGCGTTAATTTTGTGTCATTTGTGTATTTAAAATACTCTGAATCCTTGGTGCTAAAAGATTTATGTGTCATTTTATATTTATAACTCATTTCTATTCATTATTCCTTAGGACAGTTACATGAGGGAGACTGCTTCTGATATCCACATTTTACAGAGAAGAAAATGAGCATGGAGAGATTAGATGATTGGTACAAAGTCTTTAGGTGTCAGTTGTAGGATTATGATTAAATTGAGTTTTCCCCTCTGTTTCTTATCCTCATGAATAACTCTGTTTCTTAAGATCCCAATAAAAAGGAAAAAGAAGCATTTAGGAAATTCAGAAGTTTGAATTAAGATTACCTGTATTCCCTAGGCTTTGGGCAAGCAGCTTACTCCCAGTTTGTCAGAATCTTAGGCATTTCCATTTCTCCTTGGCATTTGAGAAATGGAAGTTTTCGTTAAGTGCCCCGTGTCTTCAACCCTATTGTCACTGGTCAATTGAAAGAGGTGGTAGACTAGGTAATGGAACGTATTTACAAGTCCCGGGCATTTCCTCAGTTTTGCTGCATGTGGCAAGCACTGACATCTTTATCTTTCCTCAAAGTCATGCATTTAAAGAAGGAAATCAGAGAATGGTAGAACAATGCAGCACAGATGACTTGAAACTTCTGACTACTGAGATCATCTTAATTAGCAGGTACCCATTAGCAAAGAACCGTAATTGAATGTTGTTCGCCCACTTCAATGGCTGGAGGTGACTTGTTGGCCCCAGGTTCCATCAAATGCCCTCGAACAATTTAACTTACTTTGTTAGAAATTGTGCAGAACAGGAATATTCCATAGCCATGCTTTTTTTTTAGTAGAATAGCAAATTGGTGTCATGATCACACTCGGGTCATTGACAGATTATCCCTATCAGGCTTTGTTTATGAGAGATGCTCCATTGAAATATACACACTTCAAATACCAAGATACTCTGTGAAGTTTTCTTATTAAAAATATCTAGAAAGATGCACATTTAAGGTAATGAATACTTTATGGTTGGAAGAAATAGCAGCAAAGCAATGTTTGCAGTTGGGAGGTAAAATATTAATTTTTGATTGCTCTAGAATGTAACATATGCAATCTAGGGTACATTTTCCCATCATGCTTGAGGAATTAAAATTATAGGGAGTAATACTGCCTAATATGTGTAAGGCATATGTGTAATAGGTCTTGGGCTTTTTTGTTTGTTTTCATTCATTTATTTTGGTGCCTATGATTTTATTAATATGGGGGAATCCCGGTAAAAAGTCACTTTATCAATAGATAGGCAACTTTATGCAACTTATACTCACAGATAGTTACGGGAACACAAGAAGTTAAATTATTTCCCCATTGTCACTAAGCCAGAGACAGGACTCTAATGCAGGAACTCTAATCTTCAAAACTGGCTCCCTTTCTATTACATTAGGCTGCCTATGTGATGGGAATGCAAAGATAAGAATCAAAAATAGCCCCTGATCTCAAGGAATCTCCATTTCATTAGAGGAGAGATACAACATTAAAGAAGATAACTAACCACCATCAACACCACCATAGACACTCCACCAGGAGTGGGGCTGATTTGGGTGGGTGTCTAGAGACCTCTGTCCTCAGAGCCTTGGCCAGCTCCTCCCCCAGCTCCCTCAGCACAGCCCCCTGCCCCTCCCTGGTGTGGGTTCCCATCCTGTCCTGGATCCTGCCCAGGATTGTGTCAATGCATGTATGTACTAGATCCAAGTGAGAAAGTGTATCAAATGATTAAATTAAATAAATGGAGACATAAATAAAGAAATAAATGGAAACCTAAATAAATAAATAAATAGATAAACACCTAAAAAGAAGAGAACTAAATGCAAGATGATTTGAAGAATGAAGGAAAACTAGTAATTAGAATTAACAGAAATTTACATTTCAGGGGGAAGCTAAGGATTCAGACCGATAAAATATTCATTGTGTTTACTATGTGCCAGGCATGTCCTGTGGAGAGCAGAGCATAAGAGGGGATTCAAAATATGTAACAATAAATATTCATTCCAAGAAAGGCTGTGTGAGAAATAATACACGTCGTATTGAGAAGTGTCCACCTTTTCTTTGCTTCCTTGTAAGTTTTCTTTTGTTCTCTGCTCTGAATGTTTTTTACATTGTTCTTCCCCCTCTCCAGAAGACTACAATAAAGTTTAGATATGTTTCTCTATAGCTATACATATATGCATGCACATATACATACATACATACATATATAGACACATACTTTCCCAAACATATTCTACTCCCGATCTTTGTTTTTAATGTTTGTGCATATCTCTTGCTTTCTATCCCTGCTGCCTCCTCTATTTTACTTCCATCCACTGCCTTGCCCTCCTGTTACTTGCCTATCCCCCTCCAAAGATCCCTCTTCTATCCTCCCATTCCCATAAATCTAAATACCATTCTATACCCCCTTTTACCTATTCCCTCATTCTCCCCTCTAACAATCCCTCCCTCCCTTGTCCTCTCCCCTTTCCCTTACTGTTTTATTTCTTATGAATTTAGAAGACTTTTATACCCTTTTAAATGTGTTGCTCCCTCTTAAACTCATTCCCAATAATAGTAGGAGATTGTAAACTCCTTAAAGGGGCTTTTCTTAAAAAAGTAGATCAAAGAACCTGTGGTTGTAACCCTCCTGTGCACTGGTGTTATTGGTCTTACACAGCTATAGTAGCAGCAAGTAGCAACATTATTGTTATAGTAGGTTACCAGAGCTACCAAGCCTCCTCCCCCGTCTAATTCCTCTATAGCCATTCTTCCTCTTGCATCTTATTTGTGTAAAATAATTACTCTGCTGTTCTTAAATGGTTTTACTTTTTAAATTCATATCATAGTCAGGTTTACTCCAATCTTCCTTATGAAATACCCAATTATTAATAAGAATCTTAGACATACATTTTACACATATAAAAGGTAAACAGTCTGTCTTTATGAATCTCTTATAATCAGTCTTTGCTATGTACCTTACATTTTTCTTGGTAATTTTATGTTGAATCTTCTAATAAGTTCAGGATATTTTCAACAAAGTCTTGAAAGTCTGAGAATTTATCAAATGTTGATTTTTTTTTCATTCAGGATAATACTTAACTTTGCAGGGTATGATATTTTTGGCCAGAGCCCTAGTTCTTTTTGTTTTCAATATATTGTGTTCCAAGACCTGCGGTCCTTTAAGGTTTCTGCTGCTAGGTCTTGTGTAATTCTATTTGTGGTGCCGTCATATTTAAATTGTTTTGATCTTTATGATTTTAATATTTTATCCTTGAGCTGGGGGTTTCTGAAGTCGACTATGATATTCCTATGAGATTTCCTCATAGACTCTTTTTAAAATGGTGATCAATAGATTTTTTCTATTTCTACTTCCCCTCCCCCTTGTTTTAATGCTTCAGGACAAATTTCTTTAATTTTTTCTTGTATTATGGTATCAAAATTCTTTTTTTGATCATAACTTTCATTAGAGCAATTATTTTTATATTTTCTCTTCTTGATCTGTTCTCCAAATCTGTTGTTTTTCTTATAAGATGCTTCACTTTCTTACTTTTCATTATTCATGTTTTATTTAATTATTTCTTGATCTCTTATAATTTTGCTGGCTTCACTTTGCCCAATTTTAATTTTCAAAGTGTCATTTTCCTCCTTGAGATTCTGGATCTCCTTTTCTAATTGGTTGACTTTCCTTTCATAACTTTATTTTTCTTGGATTATTCTTATCATTTTTTTTAGTTTTTTCTCCATCTCTGTCATTTGATTTTTAAAGTCTTTTTTAAGATGTTCTATAAATTCTTTTTTCAGCAAGTGACCATTTGATGTTACTCTTGGGGGGTTTCTTTACTTCAATATCCTCCTCTGAAGATGAACTCCCCTTTAAAAATAAACTCCAGCCATCCCTATTCCCATAATGATTCTCTATGGTTGGATTCTTTCTCCTTTGCCTTTGCATTTTTGGGGTAATAGTTTGATTTTTGTAATCACCTCTAGCCCTAGGGTATGGGAAATGGTGCCTCTTGCCCCAGATCTTCAGCTCTCCCCTTTAGCCTGGAACCAAAGCCAAACCTCCAACCTCCATTAAGTGCCCACAGCCAGGTTCTCTCTGCTCCATGGTGTCTGCACTGCACTCACCAAGCAGGTGCTGGCTTCCTCATGCCCCTAATCCAACCCAACCCTGCCCCCCCCCAGCTCGTCACAGCACAGCTGGGTCTGGTGTTCCTGAATAGCAGATATTCCCTCAATCTTCCTGGGCTCAAATACCCAGGTTCTCTCACTATCCTGGGGGAAAATTTCCTATGGCTGGGGCTGAGGCAGACTCTCAGAACAACTAACCCCAAGACTTGCTGCTTGTCATTTAAACAGATTGAGGCTTGTTGATAAAACACATAGCCTGGAGATGTTTACTCTTTGCAGGAACCAAAACTTGTCCTGGGATTTTTCTTCAGATCTTCTCAAATCATCCCAGGAAGACCCAGGTTGTACTCCTGTTCTTCTTTATCTCTACTCACACTTTGTTCACCCTAAGGTACTATTTTAACTCTTCCATAGCAGAACATCTTGAGAACTTGGAATTCTCTGACCTACTCTGCCATCTTCCCAGAATCCTCACCCCAATGTAATGTTTTTGACAGCACTTCTCCTACATTTCTACTCTCACCATTGATGACAGTTAAATCACTGCATTTTGACCAAAACATCTTTGTTGATGATGTGCTATGTGGGGAAATGGAAGTTAAGAAGCTGAAAGGGCAGTCAACTGTACTGAGCAGATCAGAAGAAACCTGTACACATTGAAACACTATTTTGAAAACAGCAAGGAATAATTTTCAAGATGTCTCTAATCAGGGAAAGAACCAAATGATGGATGAGAGTGTAATAGAAGTAGAACTGGAAGGGACCTTAGAATCTAGTCCAAACCCTTCATTTTACAGATGAGGAAACAGAGAGTCTGGGAGTTGATGTGACTTGCCTGAAATCACATATCTAATAAATATCAGGGGAAGGATTTGAACCCAGGTATTCTGACCCTGGAGCTAGTGTTCTTTCCCGTACACCACAGAAAAAAAGGTAATAGAATGTAGCATTATCACAAAAAGGCATTTGGGAGACAAGGGAGAAACATTATCAATAACTTCAGAGGGGACAAGGAGGATGAAGCAGTAAAAAAGCTAGTGAATTTACCACTTAGAACATCATTTAGGGAAAGTAAGTGAGCATTTTCAATACTGTTCCAGTGACAGATACCAGATTAGAAAATGTTTAGGAAAATCTTGGGACTTAGAAATGGGGGTATTGTGTGTAGACTTCTGCGCCACCCCCCCCCCCCCAAGCTTTGGAAGTAAAAGGAAAGAGAATGATGGTAATTAGATTGAATTGGAAAGGTCAGGGAAGAGGTTCCCTGTCTCCAACCCCCTCCAGATTTGGAAATACCTAAAATACCTGTACATGGGAAGAAAGCAGTAGAGAGGGAGAGTTTAAATATGTCAAAAGAGAGGGAATAACTACCTGAAAATTCCTAGAGGAGATTGGATTAAAAATACAGGTATAGGGATTACAGGTGGATGCTACTTCCTCTGGAATAAGAAGGATTGTCAAAGTGTGTGTGTGTGTGTGTGTGTGTGTTTAAGCTTATATGCAGACGCAATCAGGAAATAGTATATTCCTTATTTTTAATTGTTAAAAAACCTGCTTTCACTGTTTTCAAAAGGGAAGGGGATGGGAATCATTCTATAATTGTGTGGGGAAATACTCTCATATAGTAGTTCTTATCAATATTACGTCGCAGCTATAGGTATAAATTGAGTGTGGCCCAGGTCCTAGGAATTAAGTAGAATAGTTTCTTCCCAGAATTTGCCAGTTAACTAGGATAATCTTCTAGCTCAAATTCAGTATTTTCACTGTCAGACAGCCCTTTCTCTCTGGTGAGTCTGCATTAAGGACATTTACCAAAGGCATTTATAACTTTTTAATATTCATATTACAGTAAGCCACAAAAGCTCTCATTTTGCAGTGACATTATATTACTTGAAGGTTCTCCTGTAGTTTTTTCTGTAGCTATTTTATTCCTCATACTGAGGCTACAGTGGTATTCGTCAGAAAAATATGAAACAATTTCAAGCATAAAGCAAGGATAATTCTTTATCATGACTAACTTAAATGTGATTTTCAATTGCCTTGTGAGATTTAGAAAAAAAAAACCAAAAACCTTGATCTCTTCGTAGTAGATGCAGGCAAGTATGAAATTATATAAACATACAAAAGCAATGGACACACAGAAGAGCAGTAGTACCTTTAAGAGTCTTTCAGTTTCCAGATGCAATGATTTACTCTTTCAAGTATATATTAAACATCCATAGATTTCAGACTTTGGGTTTTATTTCCCATTAAGGTTTAAAATTAAAGAGAAGGAAAATAGATGAGAGCTTGATCATTATCCCAATGAGGAAAGATAAGAATAGGATGGTTTATTAGTAGGTACAATCCCCTGGGGCAAGATAGCAAAGTGATTTTGTTGGTGTTCAGTTTGCTTTCAGTCATGTCTGACTTTTTGTGACCTCATTTGGGTTTTCTTGGGAAAAATACTGGAATGGTTATCTATTTTCTTCTCCAGTTCATTTTACAGATGAATAAACTGAGGGAAACAGGGTTAAGTGACTTACCCAGGGTCACACAGCTACTAAGTGTCTTTCTTTTGAACTCAGGAAAATGAGTCTTCCTGACTCCAGGCCCAGCACTCTAGCCACTGTGCCACCTAGCTGCCAAACATGATTTTATTTGTCTTGAAAAGTAGTGATATAATCTAGTTGTTTGGTGCCATCCATGGAAAATCAAACATCAGCTGTAATCTCTGCTGAGGTAGACGCATGCATATTACATGGCAAGGCACATTGTTGAGAAAAAACATGTCGAATAGGGTTTAATCTAGTAGATCTTTTTAAAGGCTTTTCAGAGTGGCCATTTCTACTGAATGCATTCAATAAAATTAAAACAAAATAAAACAAAAAACTCCTAAAAACTAAATCCAGCATCTTTCTACATTATCTTCAGAGGAGGAAAGTAGCTATTGATGGGAACTGATGGTCTTGAAAAAATCCTTGTGAGAAAGCCAAATTAAATGGGAATAAGGGACTCTCCTGAAAGAAGGCAAAAATTGGAGAAACATTCATTGCACGCAGTAAGGGCAGTGGAAAAGTCAGCTCTTTTTTGAAGCAACCGCACAGAGTTAATTCCTCAATGGTGTGGAAGACTTTTGCTTTGAAATTCATTTTATTAACCTAAAGCTTAAACTACTGGGATGACTCAAGGATAATTGACAGGAGAAAAAGAAATCATGCAGACTCTGCCATATATGCCTCCACCTATTCCCTTGCTAAAAGGTGCATTTTGTAAATGTATGCATTATTTGCCCCATTGAATATTATCACAGATGTAGCCCCACAGTGTGATGCAGATGTCTGGGGTGTAGGATAGAAGCTCACTAAAAATGAGACTATACGTCCATATGCAAGCACCCTTTAAAAAATCCCATTTGAAATTCCAGCTCACAGAAAAGCTTTCAAAGATATAAATGCACTTTTTTTTTGTTTTTACTTGATGTATGTGTCATGGAGGTCTGCAGAAATTAAGTAGTACCAAAGCTGAAAAAGAAGTGAATGTAATTAAAACTCTGAAAGATATTTTCTCTATTGTGAACTTGTTTTCTAATGTCTCAGTGAAGGGAGACAGAGTCAATCTCCCCCAAGTAAGGTAAAAACATGATTTCAAAGGAGAGACTGGTAGATGACACCCTCTGTGATCATTACATTCACTGCTTTTGCAAAGAGGTAAAAGCAGGGCTAGAAAGGCAAGGTTTTCAGAAGCCCCCCTCCCACATGCACACACACACACACATGCACACATACATGCAAACACACACACACATGAAAGATTATTCTCTCTTTGATTTCCATATTGTTCAGTACTCTTCCATCCTTTCTGGGTTTGGCTCTTGTTACCGAGCATCTGAGCAGTAATTTTGAAATTTAAAACAAATTAGTCTCTGCTGGGGGTGACAGGAAGGGAATAGAAATTATGGCAGTTAATCTATGAACTACAGGAAAAAAAGACCCTGACAATAAATGGATGGTGCTCGCAGTTGACACTTTTGCTGATGTGTTCTTTAGGCTATAACATCAGCATTTCCCTCTGAGAACTGAAGGTATACATGGACTTTAGTCTTGTCCTTCAAGGCCCCAACTAGATTCTAATGGACACAGGATGACTTCAAAGCTATCTAGGCAGTATGAAGAATTTTTTAGTCACCACAGAATTGCTCTTCCTAGTTTCCTTTAGAGGTAAATTGCTAACTGTTAAAAATCCAAATAAAAGATGAATGAATAAAAAAAAAGCATTTATAAATATTTACTACACATCAGGCACTGTTCAAAGTGCTACAGGTACAATTACAAAAGAGACACATCCCTGCCCACAGAAAGCCTACATTCTGACACACAGAGAGAAAAGATCTAGGGAAGTGGTAATTAGGGAAGGAGGTTCTGGTCTTCAAGGAAGACCAAACACTCAGCTCTGGGTGATGGTGAATGAAATACCAATTGGTAGTCAAATGAAATACCATTTCCTGAAGCAAGAGTAGAATTGGTTTGATTACTTATGTATCTATCTATATCTATGGCTCTCTCTCTCTGTCTCTCTGTCTCTCTCTGTATCTCTCTCCTTCTCTCCCTACCTCCCTCCCTCTCTGTTAGCCAAGTTACTAGTGTCAGCCAAGTAACTAGAACTAATTAAATAATAGTCCTAGAAAGGTACATAATGAGCCCTTGCTTTTGTTTATAAAACTACAGTGATAAAAGGACCCACATGTACAAAAATATAGCTCTTTTTGTGGTGGCAAAGCATTGGAAATTGAGGGGATGCTCATCAATTGGAGAATGGCTGAAAGTTATGGTATATGAATGTAATGGAATACTATTGTGCCACAAGAAATGATGAGCAGGCAGACTTCAGAAAAACCTGGAAAGACTTACATGAACTGATGCTGAGTTAGGGGAGCAGAACCAGGAAAACACTGTACAGTTACCGATACATTGTTCTATGACTAACTGATAGACTTTGTTCTTCTCAGTAATGCAAGGTTCCAAGACAACTCCAAAAGCCTCATGAAAGAATTATGGAGTCTGAATGTGGATCAAAGCATACTATACGCTCTCTCTCTTTATGGTTTTGTTTCTTCTTTCTCGTGGTTCATTCCTTTGGTTATAATTCTTCTTTACAACATGACTAAAGTGAAAATATGTTTAATATGAATGCATATGTAGAGCCTGTATCAGATTGCATGCTGTGTTGGGGAGTGAGATGGGGAAAGAGGGGAAGAAAATTTAATACTCAAAAGCTTGTGGAACTCAATGTTGTAAACTAAAAATAAGTAAATCAATTAAAAGAAAACTACAATAATGAAAGTGTGACCCAGTGAAACACATTATACATGTAGGTAGGGGAACTTGGTTCCAATTATAAGACTGTGTGACTTTGGAAAAGTCACTTACTTTAGGTAAGAGTTTCCTTATCTATAAAATGAGTCATTCAGACAAGACAACCTCTAAGGTCCCTTTCATCCCTAAACTTATGATCCTAGATTTTAACTTCAGTGCCTATGTAAAGGAGCTATAACTGACTTATGCTAGAGCACAGAACTTTTACTGGTGTGAAATTAGGACAAATAAATTTCTCAGCAGTTTAACATGTATCTGAGTGTATTGATATACTTTCATAATGCAATGAGTTTAAAAATAATATAATTTTCCTGTTTATATCTTTTAACTATGTTCATTTTTACTGTTGCTTTTCTTTAAATCATGTTTGCTACAAATCCTTTTTTAAAAATTCTCTTGAGGCATGATAAATTTTAGTCTTTTATTTTACTTTGTTAATTTTGCTTTTACTCTCATTTTTCAATTTCATTTGTGATATTGTTGGATACTACTTTCTAATGCTTTCTACTGCCTCTTTTGTTTTATGGGTGAGTTCATAATATTCACATTCATTCTTCATTGATAATTGTGTATTTCTTTCCATCATAATTTCTTAGAGATATTCTGTTTTTCCTCTTGATCCCTTCCTTTGAAGGAAAAAAGGAGTGGAAAAAGAAGGAAATCTGATCACTACTAGTATGGTAAGAGCAATAGTCTATCCTTCCCCTCCTTGCAAATTTGTCAAGTTTTTTCTTAAAAGGTATTAAATGGAAATGGAAAGCAGGGACGTGCTTAAGCTCTCCCCAAAATCCCTCCAAATACCAGTAAAAATGGCTCTGAACAAATTTCAGAGCTGCAGAACCCAAAAATAGCAGAGGGAAGCAAGTCTCCAGCCCAGGACAGCCTGAATGGTCACTGGGAAGGGTCTATCTCACCGTGCTGGCAGTGGAGCACAGCCCAGCATGGGCTGTGCCAGGACAGACCAGATGGGGAGTTGGGCAGAGCAGGCCTGAGGGCCATGAACCATTGAGCTCTGGCAGTTACCATACTTCCCAACTCACAAATACCAAAGACCACAGAGCAGGTTAGAGGGAAAACTTCTGGATCAGGGTGAGAGTTGTCCATCCCCAGCCTGGGGGAGGGTGGGTAGTGGAAGTGGTGAGATGATGTCGGCCACAGCAGCAGGAAGCTCCTGCAGCTGCTTCCAGTGCTCCAGCATTAGCTGTTTCCGGAGTCCCTGGTTCACACAGTGGGAAGAATTAAGTGGTGGATTGGAGCAAGAGTGCAAAGAACACTTTGCTGGTGCTGAGGCAGGTTCTTTTGCTTTGCCCTGCTTGGATCTGGATTGTGGTCCTGGTTGGCAGTTCTTGGTGGAGGGAGAGGAGGAGTGCTGATGTGGAAGAGATTGTGGTGATGGCGGAGTAGAAGTAGCTCTGAAAACAGCAGCACTTGGCCCCTAAAGCTTGGGGCAAAGTACTCTCTACCCTACAAAAAGTTATACCCTGACAAAAAGCTCAAGGGATAAGTAGTTGGCTGAAAACATGAACAGGCAGTGACAATGGACTCAGACTATAGAATCTTTTTTTTTTGGTGACAAAGAAGATCAAAACATGCAGCTAGAAGTAGTGAACAAAGTCAAAGGGCCTACAGCAAAAGCCTCCAAGAAAAATATGAACTGGTCTCAGGCCATGGGAGAGCTCAAAAAGGCTTTGGAAAAGCAAATAAGAGAAGTAGAGGAAAAATTGGGAAGAGAAATGAGAGTGATGCAAGAAAACCATGATAAACAAGTCAACAACTTGCTAAAGGAGACCCAAAAATACTGAAGAAAATAACACCTTAA
>CM053622.1:468339515-468354833 GCA_028646595.1 Phalanger gymnotis | reverse complement strand
AAAGAATCCATTGATTGCCTCTTGAAAAAGATCCCCCCAAAAAAACCCCTAGGAATATTGTCACCAAATTCCAGAATTCCCAGGTCAAGGAGAAAATACTGCAAGCAGCCAAAAAGAAAAAATTTGAGTACTGTGGAAACACAATCAGGATAATACAAGATCTAGCAGCTTCTATATTAGGGAATCAAAAGCTTGGAATTTGATATTCTGGAGGTCAAAGGAGCTAGGATTAAAACCAAGAATCACCTACACAGCAAAACTGAGTATAGTGATCCAAGGCAAAATATGGATTTTCAATAATATAGAGGACTTTCAAACTTTGCGTGAAAAGACCAGAGCTTAATAGAAAATTTGACTTTCAAACACAAGAATCAAGAGAAGCATGAAAAGGTAAACAATAAAGAAAAATCATAAGGGACTTACTAAAGTTGAACTGTTTTGTTTACATTCCTACATGGAAAGATGATGTGTGTAATTCATGAGATCTTTCTCAGTGTTAGGGTAGTTGAAGGGGATATACATATAGATAGACAGGGCACAGGGTGAATTAAATATGAAGGCATGATGTCTAAAAAAATAAAATTAAGGGACGAGAGAGGAATATATTGAGAGAGGAAGAAAGGGAGAGGTAAAATGGGGTAAATTATTTCACATAAAAGTGGCAAGAAAAAAGCAGTTCTGTTGGAAGGGAAGAGGGGGCAGGTGAGGGGAAACGAGTGAATCTTGCTCTCATCAGATTCAACCTGAGGAGGGAATAACATACACACTCAATTGGGAATCTTACCCCACAGGAAAGTAGGGGGAAGAGGATAAAAAAGGGGGGATGATAGAAGAGAGGGCAGATAGGGAGAGGAGGTAATAAAAAACAAAAACTTTTGAAAAAGGACAGGGTCAAGGGAGAAAATTGAATAAACAGGACAGGATAAGATGGAGTGAAATATGGTTAGTCTTTCTCAACATGATTATTGTGGAAGTGTTTTGCATAATGATATATATGTGGCCTATGTTGAATTGCTTGCCTTCTTAGGGAGGGTGGGTAGGGAGACAAGAGGGGAGAGAATTTGCAACTCAAAGTTTTGAAAGCAGATACTCAAAAAAGTTGTTTTCGCATGCAACTGGGAAATAAGATATACAGGCAATGGGGCATAGAAATCTATCCTGCTCTACAAGAAAGTAAGGGAAAAGGGGATGGGGGGTGGAGTGGGGTGACAGAAGGGAGGGCTGACTGTGGAATAGGGCAATCAGAATATATACCATCTTGGAGTAGGGGGAGGGTAGAAATGGGGAGAAAATTTGTAACTCAACATCTTGTGGAAATCAATGTTGAAAACTAAAGTATTAAATAATAAAATATAAAAAATAAAATAAAATAAAACCCATTAAATGTTTTCTCAAGAATTAATTTGTTTATGGGACTAAAGTTAAGCCATTGACACAGATTCCTAGATATCTAAGTGAAAAATTGCCAGGAGAGGAGGGGGTGGGGCTTTTGCTGGATCTTCTGGATCGCAACCATAGGCCAACAATGTAAACTCCACTGGGAAGCTGCACTGAGGTGACTCTATTCTTTGCTTTGGACTGACTTCCCTTTTGTCCTCTGAATGTCTTTTTCCTCATATGGCTATGTAAACTTCTTTTTGTTAACTGTTGGATGGATTATAAGTAAGTTCAGTTTTGGACTTAAACTTCCAAGAGACCGACCTGTTCATTCAATGTCTACCATCCCCGTCTCTTCCTCTGTGCTGGATTCTCTTCCTCTTATGCACATCAGTTATTAGAAATACCAAGTTCTACTTTCTTTCCCTTTCTACACTAGTCCATTTCTTTTCTCATCATTTCCTTGCTTCAAACCCTCAGGACAGAATTGACTCCCTGCCCCCAAACTGTTGCTATTGATTTTGTGGTCCTCCCTCAATATTTTTGGAAAAGTATTTTCATATTTGTTATTGTCTTACGGAAACATTGATTTGTTAATCTATTCTACATTTTTATGAAGCTTATTTCTTGGGTAACATTTACCAATTTCTGTTCTAAGTCAGAGGTGCATGGCCCACATGTCATGGGAAATACTTAACGAAAAATAAAAAAAAATCATATATCGTATTACATTTCAAACTAATTCAGTATGTAGCATACAGAGGTTCTAATGTATAGATCAGTAGGCTTTGTTTCTTTTTTAATTTGATGCTACTGTTTTAAAATTCTCCCCCCCCCCCATTCTTTCCTCTAAGGGATTTTTTTTCATTTTTTCTCTTGCTTTGTCTCTTGGTATTTATGAAATCCTTGTGGAAAATTAATTTTTTCCTTTGAATGTCTATTTAAAGTTGGCAAAGAGCTAATCCTTCTCTGGGCAATCTCTAAATTTACAGTAGTTTTAAAAAACAAAACTAGTATAGTATTTCCTTTGATTTGCTCGTCTTTCTAGCTTTAGTACTTAAACTAGAGCTTTGGTCCAGGGCCAGTCTCCACCCCCTCTTGCACTTCTAGGTGGGAAGGGAAGTTCTGCTTGGTTTCCCCTGGAGCTCCCTGGGTTCCAATGCTGATTTGAATTTCCTGGTGTTAGGAACCCCAGAGGCCAGCTAGGTGACACAGTGGATAGAGTACCAGGCCTAGATTCAGGAGGACTCATTTTCCTGAGCTCAAGTCTGGCTCCAGACACTTACTAGCTGTGTGACCCTGAGCAAGTCACTAACTCTGCTTGCCTCAGTTTTCTTATCTGTAAAATGAGCTAGAGAAGGAAATGGCAAACCCCTCCAATATCTTTGCCAAGACAATCTCAAATGTGGTCATGAAGAGTTGAACATGACAAAAAAAAGACTGAACAACAATAACCCCTTGGATATTTGAGTTTTAGCATATTAGCTTGACAGGGCCTCATCTGATATCTCAGAAAAGAGTGTCAGGGTTCTCAGAGCCCTTGAACCTGTGTTGTCTCAGTCTGAGCAATGTAGCAGCATCGTGGTACCATCGCTGCTCCCTGTCACTCGCTGTAGCTTATTGCATTCAAGGTCCTCAACCTTCTGGCCCTTTTGGTTGCATCAGGTGGGCCTACTTTGGTCCTTTCCTATCTGTAATCTAGATGCCATTGCCATTTTATATGGTAGCAACTACTCTTAGATACAACTCTGCCTCAATCCAATTTATTTCTCTTTTTCTGGTAATTCACTATGAATTCTCTCCTCGATCAGACTCTCTTTGTATGATTCTCAATTTTTGGAGTTATTTCCATCAACTTTTGTGGGCCTGGCAGACCCCAGTGGGATGTTGGAGATCTTACTATTCTCAGGTCTCCTGAGTAGTACCAGTATTACCCTCAATGCCTAATCACAAGTTGCTGGTATCCAAGAGCTGAGTTGTTCCTGTTTACTACTGTGGCTCCCAAGTGCTCTAAGGAATGCATAGCTGAGTCTAGGCTCTGCAAATAGTGATGTGTGGGGTCTGGCTCTTTCTTTCCTTCTGTTTTTACTGTCAAAGTTTGGCTTCTGGATTTTGATTTCTGGAGCTTATGATAGCTTGTGACTCCCCTTCTCAGAGCACTGGCTTCTGGGCTTCAGATCCATTTGCATTTTTTACCTCTCTTCTGCTTTCTGGCTTCTGATTCATTGGCCTGTACTCTGGCTAACTTTTCTGTTTCCACTTTAGCTCATGATGGCTTCCCCGGTGAGATTCCTCTATCTAATACTTGTGGTCATTAGCCATCTTTGGTGTAGTTTGGGACTCGACTCTAGGGCTTACTTTTATCTCTCTACAATATTTTGTCATTTATCTTTCTGGACTAATTCTTGACTATATCAGGGACTTAAGTGGAGGACTATGCTTCTCTCTGTGCTTTTATGGTGCCATTTTAACTGAAAATCTGGATTCATTCTTCTACATATTTCATTATCCAAATGTGAACATGTGCAGACCAATAGAGTGTGTTGTAAACTCATATGGGCCTAAATATTTGAAACATAAGTTTTGAAAGTAGCTGTGTCATAGTTTCACATTCATTCACTTTTTAGGGATCTTCTTTTCAGAAATGCTGCTGAATAAATACACTAATCTAATGATTAAAACTGTGAGGAAATTTTGAAAGTGTTGCAAGAGATTGAAATCTTAGGATTCAGAAGTTCAAGTTTCTTAGCTTTCATGGTAATTCATATGGAGAAGAGCCTATTTTAAAACTCAACAAATAAAGAAAATCGAGTTGAGGATGAAACATTCCATCTTATCCTCAAGGAAAATTATTCCTCTCCATGATAATACAACTAGCATATTTCTATAAAATTTAAGAAAATACTTATATGGCACTGTGTGTCATCTGCCTAGAAATAAAAATTAGGGAAGACTATGGATTATTTCTCTGTTGTAAAGAGAAGGAAAATACAACAAATTAAGGAGTCATCCATCTAGAACTCATTTTTTAGGTCACACAATGTACTGCACGTTCCTTCCAGCCACCCTAGGGCAGTGCAAATTGGATCTTCAACTGAAGCTCTCACCATGCTTTAGTGAATACTTTGGATAGCATCTAAAAGCATTTAGGCACACACATTTGGCATAGGCACTATCCACTCAAAGGGTTTGATCTAAACTTGGAATAGAGAATACCTAAGTTGAACTGATTATTGCTGTGTTTACTCTCTGTTAATTCTTACAGTTTGGCTATTTCTTTCAGAGTCCAAAACTTCTGGCAAAAATGGTATAAAAATAGAGTTTTGGGGAGGAAATGCCAACCTTTATCTGTCAGTGGATAAAAGCATAATGATATTCCCTTTAGTGTACTATATTACAGAAATATTGCATGACTTTTTAATGGACAGAAAACATAGACTTGGAGGAAAATTAATTATTCTGCTAATTTTTTTCTGAATGTTCTATAGAATTTGTCTACGAATTAGCTGGAGGCCTCATGCACTATATGTTCTCATTATCCTTCTCCTTTTGAAATTGGCCATATAGGTGGAAATTCCTGAAATTTCTAACTGAGAATATCTTCACTCTAAGCTCCAAATCTAACTAAGTACCAAGTCTTGGTAATGATAACTCCACAACATCTTCTGGAATTATTGTTTTCTTTCTACTTATGATATTTTTATTTCTAATCCTCACTACCTCTTGCTTATGCTATTGCATTAGCCTTCTAGTTGACCTTCTTCATTTATCTTATACCTCTCCCTCCAATTCATCCTCCACATATTAATGAAAGTGATTTTCCTGGATCATTGACATGACATTATTGCTCTCCTACTCAATAAATCCATTATCTGCTTTTCATTTCTAAAATAAAATACAGCCTCCTCTTTTTGATATTAAAAATCCTTCACGTCCCTGGCCCAACTTATCTTTCCATTTTATTATACGATGCTTCCTTTCCCATATTCTGCCTTCCAATCAATGTGATCTCCTTGCTGTTCTTTACATATGAGTATCTATTTCCCATCACTGTGACTTTGTATTATCTTTCCTTCATGCCTTACATGAACTTCAGTTATATGTCTTAGCTTCCTTAGTTTCCTTAAAAAATCAGTTCATATCACATTGTATATGAAGCTTTCCGTAATAACTCTACTTGCTAGTGACTCACCCAACTGCCTCCCCGCAAAATTATCTTTTATTCTTAATTTATGAATGCATGCATATAAATATATTTGGTCTCCTCCAATAGAATAGAATTTTTGAGGGCAGGAACTCATATATACATATATATTCATATACATTCATACATATGTGTATATATGCACATATATACATATATGTATATGTGTGTGATTATTATCTATATATCCCCAGGACATAGAAAAATATTTGCTATGTAGATGACAAGTAATAATCGCTTGTCAATTAGTTGAATGGAAACATTTAGTGAAGCAAGATAATTCATATATAATAGGCAATTAATAGTGACTTCTTGATCAATTGAATTAAAGAGTTTTGGTGAGGGGGAGCCATGACTTGCTAAGGCAGTCCATTAAACTTTAATATAGTTCCTCTCATGAGAAAGAAGAGGCAGCATCTTGAAAAGAGGGACACTCTTGAAATTGGCAAGACTGGGCTCAAGTCCTGCTTCTTCAGTATCCTGGATTTATGACCATGAGAAAGTTACATCACCTCTAACTAACTTGGAGAATTTTCTAAAAATAAAGTTACATATAGTTGTCATTCTATGTTGAAAGGAAGGAGTTGGAATGAGATCCCACACTGGAAGTGCCCTGGAATCCCAAGTTCAGATTGTGAAATAATAGCTGAGTAGAAATGAATTTCTTGTGTTCATTTAAAAATCTAATTCTACAATTTCTATCTCTTGCTCTTCATTTTCTGGGTGCAAAATGGACCAAGTCCAATTCTTCCTTCCATATTCCCCCACCGATATGGCTTTTCAAGTGCTCAAAGTGTCATCATGCTTTTAGTGTTTTTTTTCTCTGCACTAAATGAACAATCATCTCTTTAATAAAGCTTTGTATGGCATGATATCAAAGCCCCTAACTTTCTTGGTCAATTTCCTCTGGATATTCTCCAATTTATAACTGTCCTTTCAAAAATATGCACCCATAATTGAATGTAATATTTCAAGAGTGTCTTGGCTAGTGTCCTTTCATTTCTTTCTCTTGGGATATTATATCTATCTTAAGGTAGATGAGATTTCATTAATGTTTTTTTTGGTTCACACAGTAAGCTATTGACTCATATTGAATTTGTACTGCACCTCCCCACTCTCCAGACTATAGCTTTTTGTAAGTCTTTTGGGATCTGGACTATTTCATTCAGCACATTAGTTATCTATCATGGCTTTGTGTCAACTGTAAATCTGATAAACATGCCTCCTGATAAACTACAACTTCATTCCAGCCTTTAAAAATTGGGAAATAGCAAAGTATCACAGAAACATTCTGAGGAAATTTCACTAGAGACTCTTCATCCAAGTTGACATTGAGCCATTAATGATTATTGAAAGTTCCTAGCCATTCAGATAATTCCAAATCCATCTTTGTCAAATTCACATCTCTTCATCTTGTTCATAAGAATAGTATGAGAATTTTGGAAGACTTTACAATTATAATCCATACAATGGCAGAAAAGCAAAATAAACAAACATTCAATTCCAGAAGAACGATGATAACGCGTGCCCCATAAATCTTGTCAGAGAAGTGATAATGCACTTAAAATGTAGAACAAGATAGACATTTTAGACATGGCTAATGTGAGGAGGTGTTTTACTGGACTGTGTATAATTGTCATGAGGGTTTTGTTTTTATTTTTATTTTTGGAAAGTGAATGAGAGAGAATTGGGAGGGATAGAAAATAAACACTTGTAAAAATGAAAATTTTAAATTAAGCAAATAAAAGAATGTTAGAAGTTTAGTACAATAAGGGATTGAAATTTATTCATAGTGTTGGAATTTTAATTGTTTTGACCCCTGGCAAGTTAAATAATGGTTATAAAAATAAAGTAAAATTCTGCCAGTACAGGCAAAGAATAGAATACTTAGGGGGGACATAATGATATAAGAGATTGCTTGCTATCCCTTCAAAAAATATCTAAGTTATAATGAAATGTTGCTGTATACAAATAGCAATTCAATTCCATTGCTAAGAAAATGAATATTAATATATAAGTAGAAGTAAAGATGATAGAAACCTTGTGATTATACTCCCACCATACTTGGTGGTGCTCAGACCCATAACAATGGAAACATGCACAATTTTGCATTTCAAATTCAAGAAACTAATGGGAATCTTGGAGAAAGACAATAATCGTAGGTATGAATAAGCTTGTGGTACCTTACTAGGCACTATAAAACAGGATTCTTTAGCCAGGCTATTGAGAAATCTATATTTGTTGATTATAATGTGGTACTAAGATGCTATCATATCCCTTCCTTTGAGACTCATGAGAATCTCAAGAGGGGAAGGCAGCATTCCAGATGCCACCTTTAAGCTCTCCTCTTTGCTTTGCTATATTTAATACCGTTGGACAAGGAGCAGGAGCACAGTGACTTCCACTTATGTCTTGTGCTCTAATTGCAGTTTGAGGACTCCACTTCAAGTCTTCAACAAGCTGAAGCTTCTTTTGACAAAAAGTTGAGGGCCATACTTTTCAAGGTTATTTAACCCTATGTTTCCCCTTCTCTTCCATGGTTCTCAGAGATGGGCAACAAATTCAAGAAAAGCTCTAGGACATCTTGACTACTTGTCAGCAACTGCTGGCTTCATGCATGGCAGATGATAATCAATCGTTAATTTCCCCACTATATATAGGAGAAAAAATACCTTTAAAATGAATCAAGAAGGAAGAATTCAAGTGGACTATTGGGAAGACATTTCTGACAACCAAGATTTTCAATAACATGTGAATAAATTACCAAAAGAGGCTGAACAAGCTTTTGTTTTAGAGATTTTTAATCAACACATTAACTACAATTTGTTTGCTCTATTTGTCATCAGATGTATGATATCTGGAGTGTCAATATCAATGACCTATCTGTAAAAGAATAGTTGAAACAGACCATAGAGACGGCCTTAGATTCAACACATCTGAGTCTTTATGAATCTGATAACTTTCTGAAAAGAAAATATAATTAATGAATGAATCCCAAATTCGTTTTACGCATAACAGTGGTGACACAATGTTGCTGTGTCTTAATATTGCCATCCACTTAAAAAAATAAAAAAAAAAAAAAACTTGAGTCTGCAGGAACTCCTTCTATCTGTCTTAGCAGGATGTGGTAATGTATTAACAGTCACGCTTGTCAACAAATAAGATATACAAATAGAGAACAGTAAAGGTTTAACATTATCATTCTAATGTCAATCTTTATATTAGTAAGTGTACGAGAAATTACTTCCCTGCTTTTGCATCACCCTCAGCTTTTTCTATTCACACTTTCTCATAGTCATGAACTTGGCCTTTAGGTAACTTCTTAAGCTGATTTGCAACTTAAAGGGCACATTCCTTTTACCATCAGCCAGTCTGCCAAGTCAATAGTGGTGTTTCCTTTTCAAAGTCATTGTCTAGTCAACCAAGAGTCAGCATTTCTTGGGTTTGCAAACTCTTTGCAACTAAACACAGGTTTAGATAATGGCTTCTATCATTCTGCCAATATAGGCTCTTTGCAAGTTCCTCCTCCTTTGGAGTTGGTCCAGAGCCTCCATGCTTGATCACAGCTGTTAGCAATTTTGAGCCCAAATAGTAGATGATTGGTTGTGGAAGGGAAGCCATAGAGTCATTGGGATGTCTGCCAAGGAACCGAGGAATTTCTTTGATCTGTACCTGGAAAGTCTAGTTTTATATCTATACAACTTGAGGCACAAACTGTGTGAAACCAGGGTAACATACAAAACCACTATGCGTGAAGTGACCATTAACTAAAAAAAG
This sequence comes from Phalanger gymnotis, assembly GCA_028646595.1. Taxonomy (NCBI): domain Eukaryota; kingdom Metazoa; phylum Chordata; class Mammalia; order Diprotodontia; family Phalangeridae; genus Phalanger; species Phalanger gymnotis. The sequence continues at coordinate 468,345,475 of CM053622.1, read as the reverse complement.
GACATTCGGTCTAGCTTTAATCATCTGAATTCAGGCTTTCAAGTAAAGACCTTAAAAACTAAAATCCAAACTGTGAGATATTGGTTGTAAAAAAAAAGTCTCCATTCATGCCAAAGGAATGTTTTTCTTTGCTTGTATCATGAGAGTGCCCTCCCTATATAGGTGATGAAACTTTGGAGTCCTTAAGTTTGGTAGCCCTTTTTTTGATATGAACTGGCTTTAGAAATTATAGTATTTGGTCCCAGTACCCAAGTGAGTCAGCAATATAGCTTCCATCTAACACCCCCAACATTGTGACTAATATCAACATGCCTGTTATTCTTCTGTTGGAGTGTACTCTGAACCTACTTACTATAGTTCACTTCCCCCCTGCCCTGGATTCTATATTACTCGAATGTGATAAGCTTCCAAAAGAAAAGTCTCATTGTGTGACATTCTCACTTTTCTGCTCTTCTGAATATTAATAGAAAAATAGAAAAAAAGAAAAATATACTAGACTGAGACCAAAATCTAAGATTCTAGACCCAGTATTGCTTCTAACTAGCTGTGGGATCCTGGGAAAAATCCCATTATTCTCCATGTTTCTAATCTGCAAAATGAGAGGCTGGGTCAGTGAAGCTCTCTAAGATCCCTTCCATCTATAAAATTATGGATTTATAAAGAGCTCCCTCAGCAATGTTCTAGAAGCAAAGCCCAAGTACCTAAATGTTCATAAGAATTTGTAGTGTCATCGATTTTTATGCTCTGAAACAGATGACAATTCATTCATGGATGCTCATCTTTGCCTTCCCTCAAGTTCACCACAAACAGGACACTCAGCATACTAGAAGCAGATCTCATTTTTTCTGGATATTGTGAGGATGCTTCTAGACCACTTTTTTATGCCCTACCCTTGTCACATGACTGCTCCTTTTCTTTTTCTAGCACTCATTTCACTGATATACTTTACTTTGATTTCTTTTCAAAATTCTTCATTAGTTATATATCACAGAGTGCTTGCTCCTTTCCCCTCCCCCTCAGTGACTCTCCATCATCCTCTGTCTGATACCCACTTTTGATTCTTTAGAAACTGTTCCATGACTAACAGCCACACAACAAGACTGGGAGTATATTTGTATCAGAAAGTGACCTTTGCTTTCATGGGACACTTGAGGTAATTAAAGGAGGTTTGGAAATTTTCTGAAAGTATGTCAGCCTGTTTTCCTTCTATCCTTCATTTTTCTCTTCTAATTTTATTCAGAGCTCAAATATTTATCAATGTATATTGACTATCCCATATACACATACTTATGGATAAGCTCTATAATTTGTTCACATAAATTGCATGCATAATCTGTACAATAGTCATTCTTCATCCGCTTGGTTCCTTCTCCATGGATGGTTACACCAAATTCTTTTGAGTGTTCTTGGATTCTATTTTATAGCATCTGTTGTGTTCTTAGGCTTCACACAAGCGAGATGAGTTTATCCATAAATTGGAATATTTGGAGAACCTCACCATTCTTTGGGAATCCCTCTTACTGAGCATAATTATGTTCAGTGGTACAGTTATTTGGTACTTAGCTTTTTTCCTTCTGTTCAAGATAAGAAAAACGGAAGGGAAAATGACTTGTCATTAAGGGACACCAAGAAAGAGACACAAACTTTAAAAAATGATCATGTGATCTCCATCCTATCGCTGATCACAGACTTATAGCAGGAAGATCAGTAAGACAGGGATTCTGCTGCTTTGGGAATATACAGTTATCCCTTCCACATTGCAACATCTCTGATCACAGTTTTGGTATATTATGAGTTGTCATAAGAAATAAAATGGGAATTTTGGGGTACTTTTGGGGAAGCTGCAGATGACATAGGAAAAGTTCTTTTTCATACAGTATTTTTATTTAACATTGACCTTTATATAGCCCATGACCAAATACTTTACCCAAATTTTACAATAATTCACTGTGAACATCCCTATAAAAGAAAAAGAAAAAAAAAATCAGACTTCTTCTCTGGAATGAAGGGAGGGCCAAAACATTTTATACTGATTTTCTAGATCTTGGGGGCACTAACCTCTCTAACCTCAGTGATGTGGAAAGAATAACTGTATTTTCTATGCCACTACTTACTGAATTGATCTGAATAACTGTATGTTACATCCAGAAATCTTACTTTTATGAAACCAGAGCATGACGTCAAATGAGTACACGGACCAAAGAAAGTGATTGAATTAGGAAGGGAGGCTAGATGTTCCTTATTCATTATATTGTCTGGGACAGAGGATATCAGCAGCTATTGTTAATAAACTAAAGTTTTGGGGAATGAGATTGAGTCAGACACATAACAAACTCCCTAGAACATGTTGCATTTTGGCTTCTAATCTAGTACAGAGTTTTGGACCAGAATTCCTGCTCTAGGAACCTGACATTTGTCTCAGCTCTGTAATCAGCCTCGTACAACCCATTCTACCCATTCAGATCCCTTCCTTTGGCTTTAACTAATCATACCCACATGTTGCCCTTGCTTTAAGTGGCCTTATTTTTAGTAATAATAGTAATGACAATGATAATGAGTTATAATTTACTCAGTACTTCAAGATTTATAAAATGCTTCACAAATATCTCATTTCATCATTTCAGCAGCTGTGGAAGGTAGATGGCATTTCTATTCCCATTTTACAGATGAATGAACTGAGGCAGAGAGAGTTTAAGTGATTAGGCTGTGGTCATACAGATTTTAAGTGTCTTAGAGAAGATTTGAACTTCTGAGGCTGGATTTGAGCTCAAGTCTTCCAAAGTCTACATCCAGAGCTCTAACCACTGGAGACAACTTAGCTTTTTGAAATTTTTCAATATTTGTGTATGTAATATATTTAGGAATGTGTACACAGACATATAGAACTCTTTTCAAAGAAATGTATGTTCAGTCATATATTAGGTATACAAGTACACATATTAATATAATCATGTACTGATTTGCCTAGATATATGCAAGTGTTTACTTTGTATTTTACTTAAAGGAGGCTATATTTCAATTATAGCTTTAACAGAAATTCTTACACACTGGGGTAACATATGTAATATTCTGATACCCTTACTAAGCACACTTTATCACTGCATTATTCAAACTACAAATTTCTTAGAAAGCCCACTCCTTAAATTCAGGCCATCATTTAGGTGATTATTCCAAAGTACCCAATAACTAACTTAATGCTTAGCTATACTTTTAATAGTAAGGAAGTTCTCATCCTTATTGTCAGAGCAAAATCAACTTTTGCATATTCTCTTAGCTGTTATCTGGATCTAACTTAAATGACTCATCTTATTCCTAGTAAGGAATAACCCCCAAAGCCTATTAATAATTTTATATTTAGTCAGATGTGAGTAAAGCGTAATTTTGTTCAGAAAGGTATGACTCTGCTTAATTTCAAGGGAATACTTGTGCTATGCACTTATGTTTTTAACATATCAATGAAATAATATGACAAACAAATGAGAATGTACTAATCATAGGTAAATACCTAAGAGTGAAAAATGATTGAGTCTACAACTTAATATGTTTGAATACGCTAATATAAAATGTTTTCAAAGACTGTTAGTCTTAGGCAAATGAACTATAGTAGTGGTTCAATATGTGGTAAATATTTTTGGAGACTGGTTTTTGCAACTTACTATACATTGTCAATTTTAAGCATAGGGGGAAAATATCTATTAACTTTCTTTTTATTGATGAATTTTATTTTTATTTTACAGAATAAAATAAGCATTCTTGCAACATAGTATAATAAAAAGATGATTATACATGAAACTGCAAATATACCTTGCAGAACTGGCTATTCCTTTCAAATATACCACAAAATTATCATTTTTAAAAATTTTTAAATTAAAATTTTTAAATTAAATTAACTTTAATTTAATTTAATTTTAATTTTTTTCTTCCCCCATAGAGATGGCTACCATTAGACACAAATGAGTATATATATCTATATATGTATACAGATATATATGTATATGTGTATGTATGTATATGTATGTGTGTGTTTGTTGTTTGTGTTTTTATGTGTGTATACACACACTATCTCTCTCTCTCTCTATATATATATATACGCACATGCATATATATGTATATATATACCTATCTATATATGTAATACACACACACACATACCACAAAATCATTCTATATGTACTTCTATTTATCAGTTCTTTCTCTGGATAAAGATAGCATCTTTCTTCATATGTCCTTTAGAGTTAATTTAGGTATTTATAATAGTCAAAATAATTCACTCAAAATATTCACTCAAAGTCATTCTTAAAACAATGTTCCTGTTACTGTATAGAATGTTCTCTTGGTTCTGCTCATTTTGCTCTTCATTATTACATGCAAATCTTTCATGTTTTTTTTTAATAAAATCATTGAGCTTATCATTTCTTATAGCAGAGTAGCATTCCATCAAAACTATATATATATACATATATATGTATATACACATGATACACATATATGTATATATACATATATATGTAAATATATATATGCCACAACTTGTTCAGCCATTCCCCAATTGATGAACATTCCTGCAATTTCCAGTTCTTTGTCATCACAAAAAGAGTTCCTATAAACATTTTAGAAAATATGGTCTTTTTTCCTTTTCCCCTCAATTATCTTCAGAAATAGACCAAGTAGTGATATTGCTGCATCAAAGGGTATTGGTAGTTTAACAACTCTGGGCATAAGTCTATATTGCTTTCCAAAATGTTTGGAACAGTTAACAATTCAACCAAGGATGAGTTAGTGTCACAATTTTTCTACATTACATCCAACATTTGTCACTTTCCCCTTCAATCCTTTTAGCCAATCTGTTAGGTGTAAAATGATATCTCAAGGTTGTTTAATTTGCATTTCTCTAATCAGTAATTATTTAGGGCATTTTTTATATGACTCAAAATTGTTTTGATTTTTCTTTGGAAAACTGCCTATTCATAACTTTTGACCTTTTATCATTTTGGAAATTACTCCTGTTCTTATAGATTTAACAAAGATTTTATATATTTTAGATAATGAGACCTTCATCTGATAAACTGTCTATAAAACTTTCCCCCAATTCTCTGCTTTCCTTCTGACCTTGGTTACATTTGTTTTATTTGTACAAAAACTTTTAATTTTATTGTAATGCAAATTATCTATTTTATACCTAACTTTGCTCTTTGTTTTTTCATAAATTGTTCCCTTATCCATAAGTGATAAGTAATATGTTCTGTGTTCTAATTTTCTTGTAAAATCTCTCTTTTTGCCTATGTCATATATCCATTTTGACCTTATCTTGGTAAATGGGTTAAGATATTTGTCTATGCCCAGTTTCTGCCATACTGCTTTCCAGTTTTCCCAACAATTTTTTTTAACAAATAGTGAATTCTCTTCCCAACATGGCCAGGTGGCAAAAACACACCCAGATTCAGTCTCAGACTCTGGATTCCTTCTTTGGTGACAAAGAAGACCAAAACATACAGTCAGAAGAAGTTAACAAAGTCATAGAGCCTACAACAAAAACCTCCAAGAAAAACATAAACTGGTCTCAGGCCATGGAAGAGCTCAAAAAGGATTTAGAAAAGTAAGATAGAGAAGTAGAGGAAAAATTGGGATGAGAAATGAGAAGGATGAGAGAAAACCATGAAAAACAAGTCAATAACTTGCTAAAAGAGACTCAAAAAAATACTGAAAAGTATACTGAAAAAAACAATAACTTAAAAAATAGACTAACTCAAATGGCAAAAGAGCTCCAAAAAGCCAATGAGGAGAAGAATGCCTTGAAAGGCGGAATTAGCCAAATGGAAAAGGAGGTCCAAAAGAACCCTGAAGAAAATACCATGTTAAAAATTAGATTGAAGCAAGTGGAAGCTAGTGACTTGATGAGAAATCAAGATATTATCAAACAGAACCAAAGGAATGAAAAAAATGGAAGAGAATGTGAAATA
>CM053622.1:468312460-468339015 GCA_028646595.1 Phalanger gymnotis | reverse complement strand
GAGTCCTGCTTCCCTCTGCCCCTTTGTGGGTTCTGTAGTTCTAGAATTGGTTCAGAGCCATTTTTCCATAGGTTTTTGGAGGGACTTGGAGGGGAGCTCACGCCGGTTACTGCTTTCCAGTCGCCATCTTGGCTCCGCCCGGGAACTCGAGGTTTTAAAAAAATAGATGTTCAAAAGTAAAATAAATTTTTTTTTCATGCAACTAGAAAATAAAATGCACATGAAATAGGGTATAGAGATTTATCTTGCCCTACAAGAGAGGAAGGGAAAGGGAGATGGGAGGCGAATGGGGTGATGGAGGGGAGGGCAGACTGGGGAACAGGACAACCAGAGAGTATGCCATCTTGGAGTGGGGGGGTAATGGGGAGAAAATTTGCAATTCAAACGCCTGTGAAAATCAATGCTGAAAACTAAACATATTAAAAATAAATTAAAAAAAAGCTTAGATGCTAGAGTATTTGGTGGATATAGATTCAGTATTGATATCACCTCATTGTCTATGGCACCTTTTATCAAAATGTAGTTACCTTGTTTATCACTTTTAATTAAATCTACTTTAGACATAACTTTGCCTGAGATCATAATTGCTACCCCTGATTTTTTTTCACATCATCCAAAGCATAATAAATTCCACTCCAACCCTCTATTTTAATTCTTCATGTATCTCTCTTTTTTAAAATGTTTCTTGTAAACAACATATTGTTGGATTCTAATTTTTAGTCCATTTTGCTATTTCTGTTTTATGAGAGAGTTTATTCCATTAACATTCAAAGTCATGATGACTATTTCTAAATTTCTCTCTATCTTTATCCATTATTTTCCTTCTCAGCCTCTCTTTTCACCCTATCCCTCTAACCTTATCTCCTTCCCCTCTTATTCCTTATTTTTTTCCAACCCTCTAAAATTCTTTCCCTCATTTATTTATCCCACATTCTTCTAAAAGTCTTTCTCCCATTCCAATCTCCAGTTTTCTCAGAAATTTCTAGAATTTCAAATGACTTCTAAATCTCTTTAGATTTATAACTTGTTTCTTCTTCAACCCAGATGACAGTAAGGAACCAATATCACCAACTCTCCACCCCCAACTACTTCCTCCATGTTTGTTCTTCCTTTCACACCCTGTTTTTATGAGATGATTGCTCCTTTTTACCTTTTGCTGCCCAATTTTGTTTTGTAGAATCACCTCATCATATACAACTCAGCCCCACCTTTTCTTTCAAAATACCTTAGTAATGATAATCCTTTAAAAATATTATTACTAATAATAATTAATAATAATAACTACTAATATTAACAACACTTTCATACATCAGAAATAAACCATTTGACTTTTATCAATGCCTAAAAACCAGTCTTTAATGACTTCCTTGTATTTCTTCTAGATTTTTTATATCAAATTTTCCATTGAGTTCTGGTCTTTTTATTACAAATACCTGAAAGTCTTTCAGTTCATCAATGTTAATTTTTTCATTCAGGATTATGTTAAAATTTTCTGATTAAATTTTTCTTGGATGAAACCCCAGATCCTTTGTTCTTTGAAATTTAATCTTCCAAGACCTATGGTCTTTTAGGATACAAGCTGCCAGATCTTGTGAAATCCTAATTGTTTTTCTGCTGTATTTAATGTTTTTTCTTGTTGCTTGTAATATTTTTTCTTTAACCTGGGAATTTTTAAACTTGGCTATCACATTTCTGTAAATTTTCTTCCTAGGATCTTCATCAGGTGGTGATTGCTGGACACTTTCTACTTCTACTCTACTTTCATGTTCTAGAACTTTGGGGTAATGTTCCTCAATAATTTCTTGTAATATCATATCCAGATTCTTATTTTGATCATAATTTTCAAGTTATCCAGTAATTCTTACATTGTCTTTCCTTGATCTGTTCTCCAGATCAGTTTTTAATGGGATATTTCAGCTTCTATTCATTTTTTTCTAATTTTGTTATATCATAGTGTCTTATAATGTCATGTGATCCCACTCATCCAATTCTAGTTTTCAAAGAATTATTTTCTTCTTTAAGATTTTATATATCTTTTTTTCTAACTGGTTAACTTTCTTTTCATTATTTTCTTGGATTGCTTTTCTTTTTTTCTAATTTTTCCTCACCCTGTCTTATTTGATTTTTGATTCCTTTTTTAAGTTTTTCCAAGATTTTTTCTGGTGCTTGCAATCAATTGATGTTACTCTTCAGGGTAGGAGGTCTTTTGTTTGTTTGTTTGTTTTTCACCTCAGTATCCTCTTTTGAATATAAACCCAGACCTTCTTTTATACCAAAGAAGCTATCAATGGTCAGGTTCTTTTTCTTTTGCTTACTCATTTTTATTTTTAATTTGTCCTATTTTATTTTTAGCAGCTTAACATTATTATAATAAAGTTTTAACCCCAAGTTATGGGTAATGTTTCCTTAGGCCTCGGGTGCTTCTTACTTTTGTTTTCTGAATGCTATCTGGGGGTCAACATCAGGACCTCCTCTCTTCCTCCCCTAAACCTCAGCCATGCTGTGCCAAAAAAAATTTTTCCTCCCTGAAGTCCCACACTCACTGAGCATATGCTTGCCCCTCCTAGCCCACAGCCACACCCAGAGAGCACATCTGATCAGCACTGCTAGGCCTGAGTTCTGGAAGGAGCAGGGAATCCTTCAATCTTTCCTCACTCAACATCTGCTGTTCTTTAGATGAAAGTTTGTGAAGTAAAAGTTGGTGAGGTGAAAGCTCCTGAGGCTGTGTCTTAAATATTCCTGAGGTAAAATTTCTTGAGGCTTATGGGTGAAGTGAAAAGTGAGGTGAAATTTCTCAAGACTTAGTCTGCTTCTCTCAGGGCCTACTGTTTGTTAATTCAGTGGAATCAGCCTGGAGATGTTTACACTTCACGGATTCCAAACCTCATCCCCTGGAGTCTTTTCTGAGGTTCTCTTAAGTTGTCCACCTAGAACAGCTGCTTTAACCCTTTATTTTTGCTGCTCTACGTATTTCATAGTGGTGTTTTGTCTGTGGAGGAAATCTGCAGAGCCTGAAAATTTCTGCCCTACTCTGCCATCTTCCCAAAATACCAGAATACTTTTCTGTTAATCCATTAGATGAAGTGCAAAAGTCCAAGTGCTTTTGTACCCCATAACCTTTTGTTTTTGCCTTGCTTGTTTTGCCACATTCTACATTGTAATGTGAATATTTGTTTACTTGCCTTGCCTCAAAACGAATATTTAAATAAAGGAATAAGTGGGAAAGCATTTATCAAATAGCTACTATGTGCCAGGCAATGTGCTAAGTACTGGAGATGCAAATGCAAGCATTTAAGACAGAACCTTCCTACAAGGAGTCCTCAAGTATCATTGACACTTCAGTAATCACACGTTCCTTTTTTTTCAGGACCAGGTGACTTGATTTTGTCAAGCATAAAAAGGATCACTCTTACTATCTCTTTACTTCTTTGGGTTTAAACTCTTCACTAGTAATTTTTGTTCTGTCATCACCAGAAAAGGTCATTTCTTCTTGTCAGAAAAACATAAGCAAAATGAAAACTGAAGATTCATGCTTTCTTTCTGCCACAAGTTATTGTCCCATTCACTTCAAGTGAAGGTCGTATACCTTGTTTGATCATCCTTTTTCTTCCAGTCTAGCTAAAAGTTCTCTTTGAGGGTGCTGTCCTAAGATTTCCTTTCAGTCTCAGCTCATTCTGAACTTTAATACTTCTCATGCTATTTTCATAGGACCATGCTTTGTTCTGATTTTAATCCTTTATTATCTGGCCTTGCTTACATCTTCAATATGTTTCTTTTTAAAAGAGAATTTGATAGGTGGGTTTCCTGGGCATCCACACCAGTACTTGCAGATAATTCCTATTTTTCCTACTTACTGGAACTGTTTCTCTTTGCTCCTTCAGAATTTCATGCTTTACTTGCCTTCCATCTCTCCTGATCTAGATTTCCTTGAAGCATTTTATCTATGGAATCTTATCTTTCTTCTTGACCATTTGAGGTACTCTTTCCCAAAATTTTGGGCACATGTTAGATTACATCCTATTTCCTTCTCTATCCAGACTCAATGAGATAGGAGAAGTAGCTATTGTCTCCAATGTTCCCATCATTTCCACCCCAGAATGCAGTTTTTCTGAGTTCCTGACAAGCAGGTCCAGAATAGAATTGTCTCTCCATCTTATTAAAGGAAGAAATGATCATAAAGTTTTTAATCTTTCAATTTTGGTAGAAAGGGAGCTCCTGTGCAAGTCTGGATAACACAGTCTCCATAAGTAGTATATTATAAAACATGTCAATCTTCTGTTTCCCCCTCCCCAACCCATCTACTTCTCTAGTGATATTCCCCAATGACTAAAACAATTTTGTTTTTTTTTTCCTTCTTTGACCTTTACCAAATTTTATTTGACATGTTTCTCCCCTCTGGTTCTTAGATTTCTTCATATACTTTCTCATTGTCATTTTTTGTCAAAATGTCACTTTCTCTGTGTCCAACATCCCCAATGCTTTCTCAATGTGAGTCTGTTTCTTTTTAATGATACCTCTATCTAAAGCCATGTTCAGTTATGTGTTTGTTTCACTATGTCTCAGTGATAGGTATGAAGTCAAAGATGCTTCTTTGCATTAAGACATCTTGTCTTTCTTGTTTATTTCCTTTGTTATTCATTCATTTGTATCCAATTCTTCACGACCCCATGGACCATAGCATGCCAGGGCCTTCTAGCTTCCAGCTATCTCCCAAAGTCTGTCCAAGCTTACGTTCATTGCTTTGATGACACTATCCACCTCCTTCTCTCCCATGCCTTCTTTTTACCTTAAATCTTTCTCAATATCATGGTCTTATCCAACAAGACCTTTCTTCTGATTCTGTGGCCAAAATATTTAAGCTTCAGCTTCAGCTTCAGTATTTGTTCTTCCAGTGAATAGTTTGAATTAATTTCTTTAAATACTGATAGGCTCAATGTCCTTGCTGCCCAAGGGACTCTCAAAAGTCAACTCCAACTCCACAATTTGAAGGCACCGATGCTACTTTGTTCAACTTTGGACTTACAATTCAACTTTGATAGTTCAGTTGGACTTATCATCCAACTCTTACAGCCATACATTACTACTTGAAAAACCATAGCTTTTAGTATACAGATCTTTGTCAGTAAGATAAGATTTCTGCTTTTTAGTCTATTGTCCAGATTTGTCATAGCTTTCCCTCCCAAGAATAAGCATCTTTTAATTTCATGGCTGCAATATGTGTCTGCAGTGATCTTTGAGTCCGAGAGGATAAAATCTGACACTACTTCCATTTGTCTTTCTTTATTTGCCAGAAAGTGGTGAAATCAGTTGCCACGATCTCAGTTTTTTTTTTTAATGTTAAACTTTAAGACAGTCCTTACACTTTCTACTTCCCCCCTCAGAAAAAAGCTTCTTAATTCTTCTTCACTTTCAGATTGGTATTGTCTACATATCTGAGATTGTTGACATTTTTCCTGGAAACCTTAATTCTGGCTTTCAGTTTGTACAGCTTGGCATTTCTTATGATGTACTCTGCATATAACTTAAGTAAAGTGACAACATATAGCCTTATACTCCTTTTCCAATCTTAAACCAATCAGTTGTTCCATGTTTGGTTCTAACTGTTGCTTGTGAACTCATCAGACAGACATCTTGCTTTTCTTTTTCTTCAGGATATTTTTATTGTTGATGTCTCCTGTAAAATATTATGAACTTCTGTGCAGATTTTTTCAGGAACTTTATGTAACTGATCTAATCCCTTAAATCTATTCATCACTTCCACTTCATATTTATTAAGGATGCTATTTAAGTGATACTTATATAGTCTGATTCTTTCTCTTACTTTCTTCATTTTGTGTCTGAATTTTGCAAGAAAAAGCTCGTGATCTGAGCCACAATCATGTGCGGGTCTTGTTTTAACTGGCTGTACAGACTGCAAAGCGTACAAGCAATCTGAGTTTGATATTGGCCATCTGGTGATGTCAATGTGTAGTCTCCTTTTGAATTGTTGAAAAGGCTTATATTCCTGTGGTGTTGAATAGTTTACCTGGGATTTGAACAGATATCATTCTGTCATTTTTGAGATCATGCCCTTGTAATGATTTCTCACCCTTGTATTGATGATGAAAGCTATGCCACTTATAAGGGATTCTTAACCACAATAGTGTATGTAATGATCATCTAAATTAAGTTCACCCATTCCTACCCATTTAAGTTCACTGACACACAAGATGTTGATGTTGAATCTTTTCACCTCCTATTTGACCACATCCAGCCTAACTTGGTTCATAGCTCTTATAATCCAAATTCCTGTGCAATATAGACCTTTATAGCATTTAATTTTCTTTTTGTCACCAGACACATCCCCTGCTAAGCTTCCTTTTGGCTTTGGCACAGATATTTCATTTCTTCTGGAGTTACTTGTAGTTGTCCTCCACTCTTTCCCAGTAATTTATTGGATGCCTTTTGACCTGAGGGGCTCATCTTCTAATGTCATGTCTTTGATCATTTAAATATTGCTAACTGGGTATTCTTAGCAAATACGCAAGAGTGGTTTGCCATTGTGGATCACGTTTTTCAGAGCTCTCTGTTATAACTGGTCTGTCTTGGGTAACCTTGCACAAGAAAGTTCATAGTTTCATTGAGCTATGCAAGCCCTTCCACTGTGACGTTAGTGATCAGGGAGAGTGAAATGGCAAAGTGGGAATTTTGCTGGATTGAATGTGCATTGAATTTTAGCCAGTCAGAGACTTGTATGTGTGTTGAGTTCTAGCCAATCTAGAGGGCATTGAAGAAAAGACATCGAGAGAGCTTCCCAGATTGAGAAGACAGAGAGAGAGCCAGCATCAAGAGAACTGCCAGCTTTGAGAAGAGGAGACAAAAAAAGAATGAGTTGTGAGTGTTGAGGTGAGAGGAAACCAAAAAGAGCTGGGAAGAGACCTTAAAAGCAGAGAAGAGATCTCTTAGAGTGAGGAGACCTTTGTTGATAGGGACTTACTGAAGAAGCCTCTGAACTTTTAAGGTGAGTGAAGACGAGTGGAGCTGTAGGGCAGAGACCTGCCCATGTAAAGGAGGCTTAGATTAAGCCCTTTTTAAGAGATGTTTAAGTGAACTGAGCTGTTAACACAGAGCATCTGGTCTTTGGAGGTGAATTGAGATGGTGCTATTGGTGTTGTGTGTTGCTGCCTTGTTAAACTTCATTTTCCCAGAAACAGAAGCTGTGAGCAGGAACCCCTGGAGACTGCTTTCAGGCAGGAGCTTAAAGTGGAAAAGTCCGCATGAGCTGGGACCTGGTACGTGTGAATCTAGGTGAGAGTCATGAGCAGTTAGCTTACAGAGGAAGAGCCATGGGACCTGGACATCAACCTCGAGTCAAGATGGAAGAGGACTTTACTTGGATGCTTGGTAATTATTAAGGAGATTGTTCTTCCTGTGACCTAGGAGGGAAATGTGGTGGCAAACAAGGTGGGACTTTAGACTGTTTTTGTTCTTTTGGAGTGCTTCTCAACACTAAGGTAATCAAGTGCCTTTGATTGAACCTTGCCTTTGTTTCAATCAAGTGTCTTTGATTGAATCAAGAATCTTTGATGACCTGCTTAAGTCACAAGAAAGCCTAAGTCACATGAGTTTGAGTCACATGGGTATGATTCCCTCTGACCCTGAAGAAGTGTATGTGTGTGTGTGTGTGTGGGTTAATATTTTGCTTTGGGGGCTCACTCATTGGAAGACTGTTCCTGTGATTCAGCCAGATGAGGCTCTAGGTAGCTGTTAAGGAGCCTACACAGCTTTGAAAACCCAGATATGGGTGCTTCTCTTTTTGGTAATTATGTATGTATTGCTAGGGACAGACATTTAGAAGCCCTGCCTGCTGCTTTGCTCTGTTTATATAATTTGTTTTTGTTTTCTCTGAAGTTCAGGGTCCTGGATTTTCCCTGTGAACTAAGTGAATGATATATGTCTGTTTAAATAAAGTGAGATTGCAAACTCCTTAAAATTACTTTCCTTAAAAAAAAGCAGATCAAAGAATCTGTGCTAGCAGCTCTCCTGTGTGCTAATGTTATTGGCCTCACACTTCCACAGCAGCTGCAAGCAACACTGGTGTTACAGAGGGGTGTTTGTTACCTATTTTTTTGCCTATTTTTATATAGATACATGAGGCTGTGGGTTTGAATTCTTTCTTTTTATAAGATTTCATGTCATGTGAACATCTGTGTTTATCAACAGCTATTCTTTTTCCCTTTTTCTAACTGCTCTCTATGACAGTGCCTGAACGTTTTCTGTGTGTCATGGACCTCTTTGGCAGTCTGGTGAAGCTTATGGATTAATAATACACTTATTTCTAAATAGTATTTTTCCCAATTACATATCAAGACAATTTTTAGAAGATTTGGAGTTCCAGATTTTTCCCCCTCCATCCCACTGCCAAGTCCTATGCAATCCTGATTGTGACTCTCCAATATTTGAATTATTTCATTCTGGTCACTTGCAGTTTTTTCCTTGACCTAAGTGTTCTGAAATTTAGCTATAAAACTCCTTGAAGTTTTTATTTTGGAATCTTTCCTGAGGTGATTGATACATTTTTTCAATGCCTATTTTGCCTTCTGGTTCCAGGATATTAGGGTAGTTTTCTTCAATAATTTCCTGAAACATGTTGTCCAGGTCCTCCTTTTGATTATGGATTTCAGGTAGTTCAACCATTCTGATATTGTCTCTCCTGGATCTGTTTTTTTTAGGGTAGCTGTTTTTCCCATGAAGTATTTTATATTTTCTTCTGCTTTTTAAAATTCTTTTGAATTTGAGTGATTCTTGATATCTCACAGAGTCATTAGGTTCCACTTGCCCAATTCTGACTTTTAAGGAGTTGTTTTCCTCAATTAGCTTTTGTGCTTTCTTTTCTATTTGGCCAATTCTACATTTTAAGGAGGTATTTTCTTCACCAGATTTTTCCATCTCCTTTTCTATTGGGTCAGTTCTATTTTTTATGCAGTTGTTTCCTTTTTCCAAGTTGTTGATTCTTTTTTCATAATTCTCTTACATCACTGTCATTTCTTTCCCCAATTTTTCTTCTGCTTCTCTTATATGATTTTTAAACCCCTTTTTGTGCTCTTGCAGGGGTTCTTTCTGGGCTTGAGACTACTTCCCTTTTTTCTTTGGAGTTTTGTTCACAGGTGTTTTGACATTGCTGTCCTCTTCTGATTTTGTGTCTTGATCTTGCCTGTCATCCTAATAACATTCTATAGTCATATTCTGTTGATTATGGTAATTTTTTGTTGATTTTTGATTATCTCTTTTGGCCTTTTTCCTTTCTTTTAAATTTTGTCTCTGCTCCTGGGGTGGAAATGGTACTGTCTTAGGCATCTTGTGCCAGTGCCTGCCAGCTCTGGCTATTTACCTGGTGCTTCACTGATGTTGCATAGTGGCCCTTGGGGCACCCTTGTTTCTAGATCTGTGCTGAGGGGGTGGAATGAGGGTGGCTGATGCTTCTGGAGCCTGTAGAGATCTGAGAGCTTACCTGGTGCTGAACTGGGGTCCTGCTGCTGGTTTCTGGGGTATGCAAAGGCAAGTGACATGTTTCTGTGTTTTCTCTGGGATACACTGAAGCACAGAAAGGTATTGCCAATCACTCCTGCCTGTTTGCCTAAGGCTATGCTGAACCAAGTGGCAGGGCCTTTCTAGGGTCTGCCTGTTTGCTTAGGCACCTGCAGGGTTGGTGTCTACCTGTTTGCTGGGGAATACACTGAAGCAAATAGAGTCTGGCCACTGGAGGCTTCCAGTTTGCCCGGGGCTAATCTAAAGAACAAAGCAGTTCTCAGAGCTAGAGTCTGCCAGTTCTTTTGGTTATGCTGAGGAATGTGGAGAGTCCTGGTATTGGCATTTGTCTGATCCTCTTCACTGGGGCTCAGGATCCACCATTGGTTTGCTGAGGTGGGGCTTGCTGCTGGCCTGCTAGGACACTTTCTTTCCTGGAAAATGCCCCTTTTTACCTGAAGGAAATGGACCTTCCATGCAAATCTTCCAAGTTTCTTGGGCTCAAAAATTCTTTCACCTTATCTTTTTGCTGGTTCTGCTGTTCCAGGATATTTTTCAGGGTGCTATTTTATTTATGGCTGTTTGGAGGTGAATATGGGAGAGTTATGGTAATTTACTGCTTACTCTGCCATCTTGCCTCTCATAAATCACCTAATAATATATTTAAACTAAAAAAACCTAAAATACATAGGAGTACAAAAGGAACCAATCACATCAAAGTAGCTATCAAATATTAAAAAAAATAACAGACACCAGGTTAAGAGTACCAGCTTATTTTGGTTTTTTTTTTGGGGGGGGGGATACAAATCAGCAGTCTTCTTCACTCTTCCTTTTATCTTAAAGACTTTTTGATGAATTTACAATATACCTGACAAACATTCTTACCAGACTTTGCCTGGTTGTTACATGGCTTTTCTCTGTACTCTGTGAAATTCATTTTCTTCCCAATTTAGGTCATGTCAACAGACTATCGCATGCTATTCCTCCTTTATTTATCATTGACTATGATACTATTTACTTTTTCCCCTAAGTTCTCCATTAATATTTTTATTATGGCAGAATCAAATCCAGAATAGTAGTCCCTCTTATTACTTCCTCCACATTTTGAAAATGGCGATTTTGTAAAATAGATTGAGTTTGTACTGCTCTCATCTTATCCAGTGATTTTTTCCACTCGTCCTGATCTTTTATTCCAAATCTGGTATTTTCTTTTACTTGCTTAACCAATTAGTGAACAATCTGACTAACTAAACTAGATCAGTTAATCAGCTGATGAAATGAAATAATGCACATAAAACACTTTGAAAAGTACGAAGTCCCATATGCATATCAATGTATTATAAGACTACCACTACTACTACTACTACTACTACTACTACTGATGATGATGATGATGATGGTGATAGTAGTAATAAATAATGTAGTAAACTCTTATTTAGAATGGACTAGCAAAAAGCCAATCACGTGGGGCAAATAGAAAAAAAATGTGACTGGGTGAGGAGAAATCTTGCAAGTAGCCAATTTTGGTCTTTATAAATGGTTGTAAAAACAAATTAACTTTAATGAAAAAAATCATTTTATGGTCCTTTACCACTAATAAAGTTATTTCTTGAGATGTGAGTGAAAATATCATTAAACTTTGAATTTTAGAGATGAGAAAACCAAGGCTAGCAAGTTTAGATGCTGTATCAATGCTGAGCATTTGAGGTCATTTCTGAGGACTTCAGGTTTAGCACTCTTCCCACTAATATTTCTTATGACTTATACCTACGTGCTGCAATCATTTAGCAGTTATATTAATAATAGTAGGTCACATTAATATCACTCTTTAAGGTTCACTCAACAAACCCATAAGGCAGATAACATAAGTAATATTCTTCTCTTTCATGGGAAAACGGGAGCAGAGAGTTTAATTAAACAGTTGATTTTCACAAAGTCAGAGTGTCTTAGTCAAGATGTGAAACTAGTTAGTTTGATTTCATGAAGAGTGTTTTGTTTTTCTTCCTGACAACACACACTATCTCTCCTTCTTTCCTAGAAGAAAATTTGTTGGCCTGGAAAATAGACAAAACCAATATTCTCTACAAACAATTTTCCAGGAAAATATAATAAAGAAAGAGACCCAAAAAATATTAGATCTCTTTTAGTTCTTTTATCTAATTTTCCCAAGTATATCACCTGATTTTATTTAAGTCCTGCCCGATATGTTTAGTCTCTTGGTAAGTGGACCAGTATTCTCGGTGTGGCAAGAACTAAAATATTTTTTTCTACCCAGCACATGCTAATGATAGAGGAATATATGGCCCCAAGCATGATTCTAGATAGTTTGGGATGCTATTCCACGTAACTGAAAAAACTGCTTCTCAGCTGTTAGGAAGACTTTTGAAATAGGGACAAATTGCTTTGGAGCTCCATTTTGATCTATAACAGTGTGATGGCAGGAACATTAAAGTAGAGTTGGTTCACTGTTAAAGGGGACAACCCTCATCTGTTGGAAGCCAATAAGTATTGTAGGAATCATTAACTATAGTTCAAAGTGAGAATAACGATGAGAAAATGTAGAGGACAGCAGAGGTGACAAATAATCATAGGCCAGAGCTGGGAAGAGTCTTTTCAAATAATCTTTCTCTTCAAATTTTTTTTTCCAGGTACTGTGTGTCTTTTTTATAACACATCAATTTCTGAATTGACCATACCTCCTCCAATATACTATGAGCCATCTCTTGTAAACATTATAAAAAAGAAAAGGACAAAAACTTTTTGAAAACTGAACATATATTGATCTCGTATGATAATATGCAAAATTCAATGCCTGCAATCTTTTACTTCTACTAAGTTCTCGGTTTGTTAAAATTGCAAAGAACCTATCTTTCTATTTATAAATCTATTAATCTAATTTATTATTTTTCAATTTATATTGTAAATAGTTTTTCCTCATCCTGGTTACTTCTGTCTATATCAATATTATAAGACACATGTTGAGGAACTATCCTTGACCCTTGCAGAGTATGAGTGTAAGTGACTGAGCTAATACTAGTTGCTCTGGTAGGGTCTATCACAGGAGGGTCTGTGGTCACTTATTTGAGCTCTATAGATTGCAATTTTACATAAACTAATTCATTCTCCAAGCCACATAACCTATGTGCTTGTAAGGGGAAATGGTGACCACAAACTGGGTGAAATCAGGCTGGAATCTCTCAGATTATTTGGGTGGGAACAAAGAGTATTATGAACAGAAGTTCACAAAAGTAAATCCAGGTCCAGAAGAACACTTTGACAAGGGCTACATTTGTATGGCTACATTAATATATGAGAACATTATCTCCATAATATGCTGATAAATTACTGATGATGCCAATGCTATAGCATCAGCAGTAACAACAACAACAACTACTACTGCTACTACTACTACTACTACTACTACCACTACTACTACTACCACTACCACTATTACTACTACTGTTGTGACAAAAAAAAAGCAAGCGAGACCCGGATATAAATTTAGATGTGGATTTATTGAAGCACATGACTGGAATAATTACTCAAATCGAACAGCCCTGAGCAAAGGGAGAGAAAGAGTATTTAAAGGGAAAGAACACAATTAGATTTCCATGGAGATGACAACACAAACAGTGGGACAAGCTGAGGCAGGATCATTTCCGGGGAGATGGGGACACAAACAATGGGACAAGCCAAGGCAGGATCATTTCTGTGGAGATGGGGACACAAACAGTAGAGTGAGCTGGGGCAAGATGGAGAAACTGAAAAGCAGGGGTAGGACATAACATTATCCACTTTCTTTTCAAAGTGTGTCAATTCTTTGACACATTCTCAGGGGATCTGTCACAAGAATCAGGGGGACTGGGATTTGCAAACCGGTAATGGAGATCCCTAATCAATAATAGTTTAACAGAGTTTATGTGGGACTTGACAAATTGCAGAAATTGATTAATGAGGCAGAGGCCCACAACCAGAGCTGTAATGAAGAGGAGGAGGGAGCCAGCCAGGGTTGTCACCAAGGTAGTGAGCCAAGGGGATCTGCAGAACAGGGACTGATACCAGTTCTCAGAGTTTTCCAGCTCCTCAGACTTTCCCGCACCACCCCAGAGTTGTTAGCTTAGAAACAACAAGCCTCTCCCAGGGCCATGCATAGGCCACCCTGCTTGAGAAAAAGAAGGTCAAGACCTCTGCGGTTCTGGAGGGCCACCTCCACAAATGAGTCCACTTATTTTTCTAGGACTGAGATGGACTGCTCTATGTGGGAGAGGTCAGTGTTTACCTGTGTGCTTAAGGCCTTATAGTTGAGATCCCCTTTGACAAAGGCTGCCATCCCAGTGGCGGCAGAGCCCACAAGCCCCAGGCCCACTAAGATGGGGATAAGGAGTGGTATTGCTCACCTTTGATGGCAACTTAGTTGCCCTTCGGGAGAAAAATATTGCCAGCCTTCCTCACCCAGGAGGAGGGAAACCCGGGGAATTATGGCCACCAAGATGCACAGGAGGCCCTCTGGGTGTTGTTGGTGTCTGAGGAACACAGTAGCAGAGACACACTGGGTAAGGCTGTCGTGACACGCCCACCAAGCTCCTGGAGTGGCTGGGAAGTAGTCTAAGCTGGAGGCCTGAATCTCCTGAGTTTGTTTGCAAATGGAGCCATACTGAGAACTGGATAAAGTGGTGTTAGGCAAAGGCCTGTTCCCTGTACATCCCCAAGGGTAAGCCGTGGTTGGTTCCACTGGCAGTTCTTCCTGTTGGAGGTAGGGGTGATAGAGGCATTTAGTGCCACCACTACATAATAAGGAGGTTGGGGCTTAACACAGATCCAACAATTTTTGCCCAGTATGTGGTTAGAGCTGTTAAGTGTCTTATGAACAGCCAATAAAATGGCAAGCAAGGAAACCTGATAGGTGTGGGGTTCCTGAGTAATAGGTGTTGGGGAAGGGATGGCTAGGTTCTCTAATGGGGCAGGGATAGCCAGGTCCCCTGTTGGGCCAGTGGGTTGGGGACCTGGTAAAGGCTTCTTGGTCATAGTCAGGGTCACCGTCTCTCCCATGTGTGGCAACCCCATGGTCACACAAGGGATAATAATGAGTCCCAGTACCTGAGAGACCAGGCCTCTCCAGGCTGGGTCCAAAGGGTTTAGGACAATAAGATCGAGTTTGGGGTGCCAAGGGTCAGATTTGATGGTATGGATATGGAGTAATGGGTCTGAGCCCCCAATGCTACCCGCTGGGATGCACAGGAAGTCACTAAAGTCAGTTTAGGGGAGGTTGTAGGCCATGACACAAGAGCAGGCACATGTGGTTGGGCATCCTGAAGTAGAACAGAGCAGGTAGCCTGTGTCTGCTGGTGGGCCCTCAAAAAGGGTATTGAGGGGGAGATGAATGTCTTCATGACTTTGGAAAGTCCAGGACTGTTTGTTCTTACCCAAGTAGTGATTACCCAAGTAGACCTTAGCTTGGGGGCATGGGGATTGCCAGGGACCACGGAAGGGGTTAATAGGAAGATTAAGAAGGAGATCAGAACAGTCTTAGCTTTAAGGTGTCATTGAGGGGCTCTGCCTTCCATTGTGTGGATGTAGCTGCTTTCACATGGCTGTGGTGGAGCCAGATAGGAATGGAGTTAACCTTGAATGCAGATGGGGTGGTCAGGATGACAGTGTAAGGGTCCTTCCACTTAGGCTCAAGACCAGAGGCTACGTGTTTTTGGATTAGGACAGAGTCCTCAGGCTGGAAGGGGTGGAGGTGGTAAGAAGTTGGAGAAGGTGGGGCTTCCCAGACAGATTCATGAAGCTGAGACTGGGTATGTTGCAGACCCTGTAGGAACTTAAAGAGGGAAGCATTAATAGGAGGGGGCTGCCCAAAAAGAATTTCAGAGGGAGTTCAAAACTACTTTAGTAGGGGTGCATCGGCTGCGGAACAGGGTCAGAGAGAATAGAGTGACACAGTTCTCCTGGGTTTCCAGGACAAGTTTAGATAGAAATTCTTTAAGGGTGCAGTTTGCTCATTCAACCTGACCAGAGCTCTGGGGCCATGGGCATTCCTTAAGATACTCAGCAACAAAGCTAGGGCCATTATCTGAGCCAATGCTAAGGGGAAGGCCAAAATGGGGGATCAATTCATTCAAGAGTTTCTTTACAACCACCGGGGCTGTCTCTTTCTTTAGCAAAAACCAAGAGACATTTAAAACCTGCTGCTGGTAGTTTGACTTCAGCAAAATCCATTTCCCAATGTTCCCCTGCTTGCGCCCCAGCAGCCCCACCCCCAGTGGAGCTGTCTTTGTCTGTTTGGCTTTCACTTGGGCACAGAATGCGCATCTGGTGACTGTGCTGGTAAGGATGTTGTCTAGGTGGGGGATGTAATATCTGTCCCTAAGTAGCTCCCCTCAGGGGTGCAATCTGATGGAGTCCTCCCACCCAATCCCTCCCCAAGACCCCAGGAACAAAAGTTTGGCCATCTCCCCTCACCACCCGGACTCCTTCTCCCCCCCCCTTTTTTTTTCTTTTGACCTGGAAGGAATCATCTCAGGGTGAATAGGAGGGAGGAGGGTTGGCAGAGGGGAGAGTGTCTGAAACAAGAAGAAGGGGGGCAGCTTTCGAGAGGGATTCTGCTCCAGCAGCGGCATTGTCTGCACAGTTGCCAGTTGCTTCAGGGGAGTCGCCAAGTTGATGGCCCAGGCAGTGGATAAGAGAAACTTGAAAGGGGAGCCAAATAGAGTCCATGAGGGCGAGGATCTCCCCGCTGCCTCCAACTGTCCTACCAGAAGATGTGAGGGGGCCCCGTTCTTTGTAAATAGACAGAAAAATCATTGGAGTCAGGAAGGCGTGTGGCAGGGTTAAGGGCAGAAGACTTAGAAAGGGTAGAGCAGGGGCTGATCTGCCACAAAAAGATGAAAGGGCTTAGTGATGTCATGGAGAGCAAATGCAGGGGCAGAGGTGAGGGACCTTTGAGGACCAGACCCAGCAGTAGAAGAGTAAAGGGGTTTAGGAAGGTCAGCAAACCCAAGGATCCAGCAGTTTACGGACCTGCTTCTTGGTAGTAGGAACCGGAATGTTTAGGATGGCCTGGACACGAACTTAAGAGAGAGAGAGAGATTTCCAGCCTCAAGACAGTGCCCAAGGTAGGAAACAGAGGTGCAACAGATCTGCACAGTAGCTGAGGGAATTTAAAAGAGACAGAAGAGAGTGAGTAGCTTGAAAGCAACCTTCCTCAGTGGATGTAGCTAACAAGAGATCATTAACATACTGAATGCAAGAAGGGTCAGATTCCGGGAAAGGCAAGAGATTCTGGTGGAGGGCTTCATAAAAGAGGGTGGGGGAATTTTGAAACCCTGAGGCAACCTTGTTCAGGTCAGCTGGTGAGAGAAGCCTGATGAAGGGTTGACTCAGGTAAAAGCAAAAAGGGGCTGGCTTGCAGGAGCCAAAGGAATGGAGAAGAAAGCATCCTTAAGTGTACACAGTGTGGGTGGGTAGCAAGAGGCTGAGGAGGGTGTAAGGATGGCTTATTGACCTCCGGAAGATCTTGCACTGGCCGAAAGTCAGAAGTGCCAGGCTTTCTAACAGGAAGCAGAGGGCTGTTCCAGGGGGACCGGCATGGGACAAGGATGCCAGCCTCCTTGAGGCGGGAAATATGGAGAGCTACTGAGGAAAGAGAACGAATCTGTCTGGAGGCTAGAAAAGAAGTTTTGGTCCTGGGGGAGGGCCACTGGAGGAGGGAAAAGCAGAGAGCTATGCCCCTGTGTGCTTCAGAAGGCATGGGATACTGACGAATAGAAACCAGAGATGCTGTGGCTAGGAGCCAGGAGGGTTAGATTCGGCCCAAACCCCAGGGACCAGGGAAAAAAAGGCGGTCCAGGTGGGGGCTGGCAGAAGCTGACTTGGTGGGCTCATGAAGGAGGGACTCAGCACAAGTAGGGCAGGTGAGGGAGGGGAGGTTGGGGCTAGGTCCAGGGAGGCTGACTCACCATAGTATCACAACTTGACAATAATAGCATTTTTTGACAACTATGTTTTCTTTTAAAGCTTTTACCTGGACCTGACAATCAAATTTTAATCTTAAAAGAATATCCTAAAAGCCAATTATTAAAAATTAGTCCTACTGACTTTAAAAGCCAGGTTCAGCGGTAAGCTGGTTTCTGACTCCACTGTTCTCTTTTCTTTCAGTAAAAGCTTCCACTTCCAGGCTTTTCCCAACTTATTGCACAAATAGGGATCCCAGTACTGCTGTTACAAAATCTAGAGGTTTATAACTTCTTAAATTAAATTTCTTTAAAAGACATGGGCATATAAAATGACTTAACAGTTTCCTAATCCATTCATTATTTTAACAGTACAATTGTCAATCTAACAACACTTAGAGAAATTCTTTCTCTAACAACACAGATGAACCAAACAGTTGTTACCTAGCAACATGAACTTAATTTTAGGAGTACAACAAATAAACAAATGTCATGTATTTAAACCTTTAAAATCATAATTAATTAATTACCAATCTGGCTGGATGTATTTTCACCTTCATCTTATCACCATTGACATAAATTTCACATCTGAGAAAATTCACATATGAAGCAATTCTATTTAACTTGAACATTAGTTTTTGTCAATCAATATACTAAATAATTTTACAATTAAGAATCCTATTACAATTTGGAATCACCTGTTATAACCAGGTCAGTTTAAAATGACATACTGGACCAATATTCATTGTTAAATTTAATAGAACCTACTCACAGATCTAGTTCAAAGGGTGGGTGGACATAATCCCTTTCCATCTCTCTATAACTTCATCTATTGGGTTTTTAACTCAGGCTATCAAGCCTTTTACTCTAAGCTGCTTGCTCAAGACTTTTTAATTCGCTAATCTTCTACTTTTATCACAGTCTCTCTTTTCCTTTTCCCATAAACTTTAGTGACAAGCAGTAAATGAACTCTAATTTATCTTAAGCATTAAATTGGAATGACACATCTTCACTTTTCACTTCTTTTCTGGTTGGTTCCCGTTACATAAAAACTTCTTCTCCTTTAGGTAGGCAGAAAAAGGGTTAAAATACCTCTCTAGCTGTTTCCCTTTTGATCTTAGGGAGGAGTTAACTCTTCCTTATCTTGAAACATTTTTTAGGGCAGAGAAGTTCAAAGGAACTTTTCCCATATACCTTTAAGTTTTTCTCTTGAGCGGTTACCTTTAAGTGTTTCTGCTCGGATAACTCCATCTTTTTTGAGCAGAAGTTATGCCAGAGCCCTGAGAAATCCATCTTAACACTTCTCAGGCTTTCTTTTCTCACATACCCTGTTTTCTCCCATCTTCAACATAAATCAGTCTTCCCCCCACCCACAACTTGACTTTAACTTGTGGGTATTTCTCCTTACAGTGTTAAACTTTAACCAGACTATGGACACATAGCCTGCTCTGCTCCCTCCTTAGGAATGCCAGTGTGATAGGAAGGGGAAAGGGGGAGTTTTCTGCTCACTGCTGCTGCAGCAGCTGACAGGCTACTCTCACTCATTCACGGACACACACATGTACAGGCACAGACAGACAGACAGACAGACAAAAAAAACACACACAAACACAAAACAAAAAGACACCCCAGGACATATACCAGAAACCAGAACAAGCAGAAGCTGGACCGTCTCCAACATGCCAGGGAGATTGGTACTTTTTTCAGAAGGTGGGCCTGTCAGACTAATTAGGTCTGTCTCCCAGCCTTTCTGACAGCTAAAGCTGTGTGTGGCCCCAAATCTCCACTAGAACCAGAAGGGAATTCCCATCAGAAACCAGAAAACAGAAACCTGACTCAACCTACCCTCTGGGGCTCTGGAACGTCTCAGAGATGGATTCCCCTAGAGGTTTTTTTTTTTCCCCCACAAAATCCCAACAGAGGGCAGGTCGGCGTCGGGGATGGGTTAGTTCTCCTCCCTCTCGAGCTCCATGGGGCTGTGAAATGTCTGGCCTAAAAGCCAATTATTAATGTCTCGCAGGCTGGCTCTGCTTAGAGGTCGGGACTAGGAGACGCCCAGTACCCGAGGATGAGACCCTACCTGGCCCAGGTCTCGGGTGGTGCCACAGACCACCCCCAAATCTCTCTGGGGCCTCTAGAAATGTTGTGCTGAAAAAAAGCAAGCAAGACCTGGATATAAATTTAGATGTGAATTTATTGAAGTGCGCGACTGTTCGGAATAATTACTCAAATTGAACAGCCCTGAGCAAAGGGAGAGAAAGAGTATTTAAAGGGAAAGAACACAATTAGATTTCCATGGAGATGGCGACACAAACAGTGGGACAAGCTGAGGCAGGATCATTTCCGTGGAGATGGGGACACAAACAATGGGACAAGCTGAGGCAGGATCATTTCTGTGGAGATGGGGACACAAACAGTAGAGTGAGCTGGGGCAAGATGGAGAAACTGAAAAGCGGGGTTATGGCATAACACTACTACTGCTGCTGCTGCTACTACTACTACAGAATTCCCATATGGTCTTTTCTAGATCTAAGACTTATGATCCTAAAATATTATTTATTTTCCTCAAAATTCTTGTAATAGTGATGATTACCACTGATACTATATTATAGAAACTAAGAGATACAAGCAAAAAGAAAGCCACAGAGCACAGTGAAAAGCTACTAGATAGGCAATAGGGTTCCTGCCCTGAAACTGATAAGCACTAGCTGTATGATCTTGGCCAAGTCTCTGAACCTCTCTGTGCCTCATATTTTCTCATCTGCAAAATAAAGAGGTTAACTAAATGGTCCCTAAGCTGCTTCCAGCAATGCATGTCTATGATTCAGTGAAGTTTAGGCATTTTGGCTCATGGTAATGATATTAAATCCTGAATAAAAGTCAGATTAGATTTCTGAATTCCATCCCATAGTTATTTTCCAGAGACTCATATGATTGAAGTAAGCCTAATTGCACAAATTTTTAATTTCTTAGCCAGGCAAAACCACATCCTGCAGGCCTTTGCAATTCACCCATCAATAGTTATCATCAGCATAATTTGAAATAAATTCAGCTTGCAATTAAAGAAGAAATTTTCCAGTAAGTGAGAAAAAAATAACAGAACAAGAATGATTCATCCAAATAGTTGAAGCATGATTAATTGTTTGTCAGATGCATTCTCATTAGAAATTTAATGATAATAGATTAGGATGACACCCCCTTCATTTGTCATCTTTGTATTGGCAATATTATGTTTCCATAGCTAGAGGCAAGTTTAGTCTATTATTTTTCAACTTTAATTCTCTGGTCAACAGACTAATGGACTAGAAGCAGTGTGGTCTGTTGCAGTGGAAAGAAAATTAGTGGTTGGAATTAGAAAAGCAAGGTTCAAATTCTAGCACTGTGTGCCTGACTTGGAAGAAAACATCTAACTTTTTGGGGCCTCAGTTTCCTTGTGCATATAATGATAAGACTAGACTAGGTCATCTCTAAGTTCCATCCTAGCACTGAATCTTTGATCCTATGATATTTGTTGATTGTGAACCTGAGAAAATTTTCTCAAAGTCCCTGCATAGGTGAGCTGAAGTTAGTATGTGATAATTGTGGCTTTGCTCTACCAAACTAACTTTATAAAGAATCAATCAACCAGCAAGCATGCATTAAACCCTACTCTGCACCAAGCACTATTCTAGACATTGGGGATGCAAAGATGAAGATGAAAACATCTCTGCCCATAAGGAGCTTACCTTCATTTTATAAGCATAAACAAGATGTAAATAAATAAACAATGAAAGCTGAGCAAACAACGTAGTTTCAGGAGTAAGGAGAGAAAGCGTATTAACAATTGTCAGGACAGGGTCAGTAAAGGCCTCAAATAAAAGGCACCACTTGAGCTAAGCTTGATTAATATACCTTTGAAAGAAGGTAGGTATTCTAAGAGGTGGATTTGAGGAGGACATGCATTTTAAGCACTGGGATCAGCCTGCACAAAGATATAGAGGCATAAGGGGAATATTGGTTATGCAGACCTGTAAATAGGCCAGTTTGAAGAAGGCTGTTTTTAAATGCCTAAAGGAGTAGTATGTAATTTATCCTGGAGGCAATAGAGAAGTTCTAGAGTTTTTGAGCCCCGGAGTGAGATGATTATTATTGTGCTTTAGGAATATCACTTTGACTACTCTGTGAAGGAGGAATTAGAGAGCTAAAAGACGTGAATTGGGGAGACAAATGAAGAAACTATTGTAGCAGTCCAACTGAGACCTGATGAAAGCTTGAACTAGAGAGTTTGCCATATAAGCAGAAAGGAAGAGATGTAGGAAAGGGTTGCTGGAGATGAAAATTTTGCAAAACCTGGAAAATGATTGGAGATGAGGGATGAGGGAGAATGAAGAGTCAATGGACGATGGTGAAGCAGTGAACCTTAGTGATGGGGATAGTAATGCCCTCCATAAAACAAGGTAGTTAAGGAGATGTGTGGGTTTAAAGGTAAAAACGATGAGTTTTTTTGGACATGTTAAGTATTAGAAATCCACAGGGCTTCCAAAGATAATATTCCAACAGATGATAAAGACTGGCAGGTGATGAGAAAGACTAGGTCTGGATATATAGAATTGGCTAAACCTTTGGGAATTTACTCTCCACTCCCACAGCTATTGCCTTAGTTCAGATCTTCCTCATCTTTCACCTGCATAATTTCAACAACCTCCTAACTTGTCCTCCTGTTCCAAGTCTCTTATCATTCCAATTCATTTTATACAATTATGCCAAAGCAATTTTCTATAATCATAGATCTATATGTATAGATCTACAGGTGTAGATCTCACTACCCTACTGAATAGGTTCTAGTGACTTCCTATTGTCTCTAGGATAAAATGTAAACTCCTCTGTTTAGCTTAAAAACCCTCCAGATCTGAACCCAATTTAGCTTTTCAGTCACATTGTATATTATTCCCCATTCCAAACTCTCTCTCTCTCTCTCTCTATCTCTCTCTGTCTGTCTTTCTGTCTGTGTGTATATAGTGTATATATATTTAACTAATTTGTACTTATTCATCATGTACTTATGCCATATGTGCTCATTTATGTACTGGTTGTTTCCCCCTATTAAGATGTAAGTTAATTCAGAGTAGGAATTATTTCATTATTTGTATATTTTATCCACAGTGTCATGCACATTTGCTGGCACATTGGTGCTCAATAAACACACATTGATTGATTGGTCTAGCAGAAGAGACTGCAAAGGAAACAACTATAAAGTGTAATGTACTGATTAATATTCAAATACAGTTCTATTTTACATTGTTTTCCCCTTTTCCTCTCTGCACAAAAATAATGAAAGCCATTTTTTTGCTGCTGTTGCATTAATTAGCTATTAAAAATGTTCTAATTTGATTTTGTTACTTAAACTTCAATTATTGATAATCGTTCATGGATAGGGAGAGCATCTTTCCTTGCTCTTTTCCCAGAATTTTTCCCATGGTTAATGCCTTGCCTTTCTTTATTACCAATCAAGATCTGGTTCTGGGAAATAGAGTTACATGAATAACCACAATGTAGGAAATTGGCTTTGTCTAGACTAAGTTTGTACACCCAAGGTGATTCAGAGTTTTGAAGTTTTATGCTGAGGCAAACAAAGGAGAAAGCATCTTTTTTACAAATGCCTGAATCTAGAAGAAATAGTCTCTAGGTACTTTGAATATACCAATAAAAAGTTAAGTCCATTAAAGATAAACAGCGAGATTGGTAGAATTCCTTTGCTGTCAAGGGTTGCACCTATGTAATCATCAGTAATTCCAGCTGGTTCTATTTATGTCTTTCCCCATCCTTCTTGGGTCAGGGTTCCAGCCTAACCAGCTCTTCTCTCTGTGGCTGATAAGATGCATAGGTCTAGCTATTAAAGTTCCTTCCTAGCACATTGCACTGTGTCGTATAATTTGTTCATTCTCACAGATAAACACAATCCAAAGAAACAAGACCATCTATGAAAAACTGAATATGACGTGCACCCCAAATCTCAAAGCCCACTTCTATGAGATTCTCCTCATTGTTGACAATCAATTGCTCTGGTATTCTACAAGGGCCTTAGTGACAGAGTTGGTGAGAGCTGATGAGTTGGTGAAAGTCTCTGACTTTCCAAAAGAGAGATCTTGATGTTTTGGTTACCAGTTTTGAGAGACCTGAAGAGAGTTTGGAACAGTATAAATTTTCTCTCTCAAAGCCACAAGACCAGGATCTCTCTTTTCTCCAACTCTGTTCCGCCTACAGATATGTGATCACGGGATAATCAGTCTCCAAAAATGAGGGGAATATGAAATTTAGGGTTTAGATTACAGAAGATATTGTAAGCACCAGTAGAGTTATTTTCTTAGGTGCATCCCAGAGACTTCTAGGACTAGAAATAAGAATTAAAGTGGTTTTACTTTTTTCCAGTCATTGTTGCCTTGTCTTGTGTGTCATGATCCCAAGCTTCTGTAAATTTTTATGTTGTGTGATGTTCATTAATGATAGAAAAGGGATCCATCTAATAATAGGCTACATAAAAAAAATTATAGGTTGGTGTTCAGTCCCCCTTTTTCAGTCTTTTTTCACTCTAGGCTGTAAATGAATGGAATTACTACCCCTTTTTCTCCTTTATTACACCACCAACAAGGAAATGAAGATGAGACAGAAAGAGTGAATGACAAATTATGTAGCTATCTTTCTGGTCAGCAAACAATCGCAAACCATGATATTACTTAGTTACAAAGTTCCTCATCTCTCCTTGCTCTCGGAGCCACCTCTTTCTCAATTACGAATATAGATCCTTGCTGAGGCACTTTTGCCTTATAGAAAGCAGGTTAAGGAGTAATATATGTATAGTGATCCAAAGGAGGTGGTAGAGAAGGAACACTCAAATCGGTAGGAGAAGAACCAAGAGAAAGCAGTAACACAAACACCTAGAGAGGAGAAAAAATATAGGAAAGGAAGGATAGTTAAGAGTGAGAAATGTTGTGAAGAGGTCAGAAGTGATGAGGATGCCACAACCTACCTGATAAGTGGATATGTAGAATTTTATTGAAGACCTATATGAAGGAAATTCACTCAAGGCAGAATATTATACTCTTGGATAGCCCCTTCCTCTCTGTCTTCCCCAAGGAGACTAAGTAGTTTGACAGCATGAATTGTCCATTGCCTTTCTTTATATCCCCAGTGTTTATCACAGTACTTAGTCCATACCAGGCACTGAATAAATGCTTATTTACTGTTTACAAATATTCACAATTTTTTTCATAGGAGAAAAACAGCAAAATTTTGTGAACTTTCTCAAAACATTTTATTCAGGAGAGATTTCTAATATGCAGTCCAAAAGTCCATTGGAATTTTGAAGTCAATGGCCATAGCTATTTTCTCTTTAATGATAACTTATAGGAATCAATATCAGTTATGCTAGGAAATCAGAGTGATTTCTTCCATGGAGAAAGGGAACTCACTAAACTTTTTTTTCTTTGGATCAGAAAGAGTTCTATACAGTTATAACTATTACTCATGGGAGAACCCATGAGAAGTGTGGAAATGTATGGAATTATGTTTATAAAACCTTTATGGCATGGCAAAAAATGCTTTGTTTTATTTTTTTCCCTGAAGCAAAGTACTAGCCAACAGTGATTATCAGATACTTTGCAGGCAATTCCCCTAAATTTTCTGTTTCATTTTTTTGTGGTTTCAGGATTTTAATTTCAATTTTTTTAATTCTATTTTTGGCAAAAATGAACAACTATGAATATTTTCACTTACAAAGAATAACAGAAAAGGGGTCCTTTAACCCCAAAGGTCTATTATGCACAGCTTTTAAAAAATATATAATTTAGACTGTAGTAATCTACTGTTTGATAAACCTAAAGATTCCAACTTCTGGAATAAGAACTTGCTATTTGACAAAAACCACTGGGAAAATTGGAAAATAGTATGGCAGAAAATAAGCATAGAATAACATCTTATGCTGTATACCAAGATAAGGTCAAAATGGGTACATGATTTAGACATAAAGAATGATACCATAAGCATATAAAGAGGGTAAGGAATAATTTACCTGTCAGATCTATGGAGAAGGGGAAAATATTTGTTAATTTATTTATTCATTCATTCATTTATTTATTTATTAGTATTATTTAGTATTATTATTTATTTATTTATTAGTATTTAGTATTAGTATTTATTGTTTTTTAAATTTTAAGTTTTTATTTGGTATTTTATTTTCCTCCAGTTAGATGTAAAACATTTTTTAACATTTGTTTTTAAAACTTAAGAGTTCAAAATTCTCTCTCTTCCTCCTTCCCTCCCTCCATTGAGAAGGCAAGCAATTCAATATAGGTTATACATGTGATGTGTGATCATGAAAAACATATTCATACTAGTCATGTTGTTAGAAAAAAACACAGACGGGGGGGCGGAGCCAAGATGGCAGCTGGAAAGCAGGGGCTGGCATGAGCTCCCCACCAAGTCCCTCCAAAAACCTATTAAAAATGTCTTCGAACCAATACTAGAGCTGCAGAACCCACAAAGTGGCAGAGGGAAGCAGGGCTCCAGCCCAGGACAGCCTGGATGGTCTCTGGGTAAGGTCCGTCTGGCACGGAGCTCCCAGCTCCCAGCCCCCAGTGGAGGGGAGTGGAGCTGAGCAGAGCAGAGCCCAGCATGGGGGAAAGGACTGACCAGACTAGGAAGCGAGCGGAGAGTGCCCTAGTGTCCTGAATGACTGAGCTTTGGCATTTACCAGACCTCACAACCCACAAACAGCAAAGACAAGAGAGAAGGTCAGTGGGAAAAGCTGCGGGGACTGAGTTTGCGGTTCGGCCACTGCCCCTGGGGCAGTGGAGGTGGGGCAGCTTTAGACCTACAGCTGCAGTTGCTTCTGGCCCCAGGCCCACCTGGTGGGAGGAATTAAGTGGCTGATCAGAGCAGGAGTGCAGAGCCTGCTGAAGATTTAAGCCCAGTCTGGGTAGGGGGTTCTTGAGGAAGGAGGAGTGCTGGTGAGGCAAAACATCAGCCCAAGCGTGGAACATAGAACTCTTTAGTCTACAAGCAGTCATACCCTGCTGAAAAACTCAAGGGTTAAGTAAGTTGTCTGGGAACATGGCCAGG
>CM053622.1:468280948-468311960 GCA_028646595.1 Phalanger gymnotis | reverse complement strand
GAGCCCTGCTTCCCTCTGCCACTTTGTGGGTTCTGCAGCTCTAAAATTGGTTCAGAGCCATTGTTTTATAGGTTTTTGGAGGAACTTGGTGGGGAGCTCACGCCAGTCACTGCTTCCCAGCCGCCATCTTGGCTCCGCCCCCCTCTATATATTTTTAATCTAATTTTCTATGTATGTACATATGATCTCCACCCCTACCATAATACTACACGTTCTTGGCAAGGACTATTTTCTTTTTTTGTCTTTGTATCTCCAGTGCTTAGCACAATACTTGTCTTATCATGTGTGATTTATAAGTGCTTCTTGAATCAAATTCAAAAAATAGAATCATTCTTCCTTGGTTAGACCACATCTGTAGTGTTGTCTTTGTTTCTAGACAACACATTTTAGAATGGATCTTGTCCACATGAGGAGAGCAAGAATGGTGACTGGAACAAGTGCTGTGTGGAAATTCACTGAAGGACTTTAGAATAAAAGATGTGGAAAAATGATATTTGTCTTTAAATAATTATTAAAATGATTTGCATCTGGATGAAAGATGAGACTTGTTTTTCTTGACTAAACCAGGAGCTGGATGGAAGTTACAGAAAAGCTTATTTATTTTCAATATAATAAAGAGCTTTCTAATAACCAGTATGGTCCAGAGGTAACATTGGCCCTCTCAGGAACTGATTAGTTTACCCTTCACTTCAAACAAAAGCTCAATGACTACCTGTCAGGGTGTTGTAGAGAAGACTCGAGCTCAGGTGTGGTATGGGACTGGAAGACCTCCTCAAAGTCGAGAACTCTATGAAACAGTTGACTCCAAGGAAACTAGGGATTTCATTATCCCTAGCTTCAATGGCCTTTTCTCTTCATTTTATTTATATTTACAGTATTCAGACTTAATGATCACTCTTCCTTTCTTGAAATCATTTTACTCCTTAACTTTTACAACACAGTATCCTCCCAAGTTTTCTAGATTTATGACTACTTCTCTCACTTGCTTGATCTTTTTTCTTAACTCCTTAGATTTTACTTTATTATATAAATGTTGGCAGTTTACTTACTCCTTACTACCCCTATGAATAAAATGTTAGTTCTATCTTTAGCCTTCTTTTTTCCTGTATATTTCATCCCTTGGTGAACCCTTCTACTTCCCCAGTTTTAATGATCTCTTCTATGAAGGTAATTCCCAAATAAACTTTGTTACTTCCAATTTCTTCTTGGAGATACAATTTGGTATTTCTATAGCATGCTAAAAAGCACTTCAAATTCAACATACATGAAATGAACTTCTCTCCTACCCAGAACTTGCCCCTCCATCTAGATTTTCTGTGATTGTTGCTGAATTCATAACCTTGGAGCCTGCTCTGATTTTGCTGTCACTTTCACTTTCTATTTGCAATTAATGGTGAAATCTTATATCCTAGTAATGTCTTCTCACTATTTTCATTGCAACTACTTTAGTTCAGACCCTTGTCTCTCCACAAGTACACTATTATAATAATCTCCTCTTGTCATTCTAGGCTATCCTCTTTAAAATACATTCTCTGTTTTGAAGAATATCCATAATTGATTTCATAAAGTCACAGTTGAAATCTGAAAATATTCAATAGTAGAGAAGAGCTTCCTTTGATCATAATGTCTACCTGCTTTATGCCTGATGATATTGGTAAACAGAAGATTACAAAAAAAGTTCCTACTAAATCTTGTATAATTATAACATCTTGGGAAGAAGACCTTTTGAGACTTTCAGACTTTTTTTCTCCCTTCATATACATAGCAGACATTTGTATTCTCTGCACTTTTCTATTTTTGGCAAAGTAATTGTTTGCCTATGAAAATTTTGTCTACTGGCTGTATAAAGTTATTTGTGAAAGTCTATTTCCTTTTTTATATTTCCATTAAGGGTACCCACAGTACAATGTGTATGTACACCATTCTTTGGAAGGTGTTACAGAGATTAAAAGTACATGTATGGGTTAGTAGTTGTTGATATCTTCTGTCACCTAATTTGCTAACACTGTCTATGACTTTTCTTTTTATGCTTTTGGTATTTTTCCCTCTTTAAATATTTTGAAAATTCTACACTGTGCGCTTTGAGAATAGTGTGGCCTCGAGCACAAGTTTTTCCTACCAAGTCCAGCTGCTCTCTTGCTTTCCCTTTAATTCTTATTTATTATAAATATAATAACCATGAACATTAAAAGCAAATATTTATGGACATATGAAAAAAAAATAAAATCACATGTAGTTCTTAACCTTAACTCATTTATGAATAAAGTAACTAAAGAATATGAAGCAACAAAAAAGTGGATTTGTTCTGTGTCTCTGTCAGAATCTGTGTATGGTTTTATTACCTTTGGCTTTGTTTTCTTATGAAGAAAATATAATGGAGGTCATCATATATGTACTTCTGATTCTACTGATCTCACTTTGTCTTATTTAATGTGTCTTTCCATACTTCTTTGTATTTTTAATATTTTTAATACAATGATATGCCATTATATTGAGATCATTATTAAATCAAATGAGATAAGCTACATAAAGCACTTTGTATACCTTAGAGCCCTGTATATATACATATACATATGTATATGTATATATATACATATATATGCTATTATTATTATTTAGATGTCTTCTTGCTATATCATTTAAGTGAATATCCCTCAGTAACAACTGCTTGATGTCAATTTGTTAAATGTAATTGGGGACATTTAATCACTGGAGGGGAACATTGGTGAGATCACATCAGATTAGAAATGAAAGTCCATAGTAGTAGAGAAAGATACCCTCAGTCCCTCAGGAGTACTCATAGAATCCTTAGGGAGATATACAGACATGCTCTAGGGGACTTGACCTACTGGTGTGAATGTGAGTTAGGATGAGGGCCTTCAGAGCTTATAAGGTCTACACAAACATTTGTTGTTTCATACATGCAAGACACTGGGTATTGGGATACAAAGACAAAATGAAAAGTATTTAATGACTGCAAAGAGCTTACATTTTCCCCTTTTCTTATGAAATGATTACTGCTCTTTCTCTTTTATCTGATCGTATCTTTCTCATTTTATCCTTCATTTTTGGTTTTATCATTTATTTCTTTGTTGGTAAGAATCTCATTCACGTTATACTTCTTTACTACCCTTTGAATGACTTGCAACTTGCAAATTTAATTCTTTGGAGACTTAATCATTTTATTTCCCTCAGTCACATAATAGCCTCAGGAAAAAAAAGTGTGTGTGTTTGTGTGTGTGTGTGTATGTGTACCTAAATGCTTCTAGGAAGTTCCCTATGTTGGTGAAATCACAGGTCTGTGCAAATATGTTACACATACATACACACACAATTAACCTTTACTTTCCTGAGTTTTTTCAACTGTAAAATGGTAATAGTTATAAGACTTACCTTCTAAGGTTGTTGTGAGGATCAAATATGATAATATTTATAAAATATTTAGCATAGTATCTGATGCATATTAGGTTATTGTTCATTCTTTGTTCTCCAAGAGTACCAATGACATCGTGAGTAGGTGTTGCTTCAATGAACATCTACGACCTTTCTTCAACTTAATCTCAGAAAGTTACATGTTCCTATATAACCTATATCAAATTGCTTACCCTCTTAAGGAGGGGGAAGTGATCAAGGAAGGGAGAAAATTTGGAACTTAAATTTTTAAAAAATGAATGTTAGAATTTGTCTTTATACATAATTGAAAAAATAAAATATTAAAAAAGAAAGCTGAATATTAAAACATGTGATATTTTAGAATGACAAAAATAGCATGATCAACCCATTTCTTTGATGTGGGAAGGAAAAAAATTGGTGAGGCAAGAGGTTGGATTTTTTATTTCTTTTTAATAAAAATTTTCTGTTCTTCTACACACATTGGTATTTTAAACTCTCCAAAAGAATGGGAGTTTCCAAAGGTAACGTACTTCATTTATTACAATTGATGCAATTGCCTAGGAATGTAATTGAAAAAATTATCTGAGAGCACCAGTGGAAACTCAGTTTCATCACAACGCAGTAGAATGTAAATCTTCAGAAAATTACGCTACCTCTACATAAAGAAAATAATGGATATTTTAAGTATTCTGTAATAACACTTTTAATTCAGTCCAGTTATCAATACTTCTGTAATTTAGTAATTTGAAGATAATTTTGACATTTTCTTCCAATAAATGGAAGACTGTTTCTCTGTCATTGTGCTTATACATTCCATCAGAGTGTATTATCTTTCAGCTTGCTTTCTAATAAATCCATATCACTTTACTAATATTGGTTCAAGCATTGATTTTACTTCTGTGTGAAATTTGTAGCTGGTATAGGGGAGGGTGACATATGCATGAGAATGTTTCTAAAGGTGCCATTCAAAAAACTCTATACTGTAGCTCCCCTGGAAACTTCTAGAGACTAGTCCTGAAGGGTCTTTCCATTCAAAATCACACACAATCCCTTTTTTGACCTCTGAGTAGGAATTGCTATTGAATCAGTGAATCTTTAAAGGAAAATGACAAATCTCTCTACTTTGGCTTTTCCTCCTTCTGTCTATATAATGTGTCATGAATATTGGAGCTTCTTCCTAGAGTGGGGTAAGGGAATAATTCCTTTACTCCACCTTTGTCTGTGATAACTAAAGCACATGTCCTGCCTAGATGAGGCTGAAACTTGATTTCAGAGCATGAGCTGTCCTTTCTGCTTGCTTTTTCTTTGCCTGAAAATAGGTGACTAAGGAACAATTTCAAGTGGATATGCCTAGATTTTGGAGTCAGTCTTTCAAGCTTTATAGGTCAAGAGATCATAAGTCATAAATCAGTGCTAGATACCACGGACAAGGTACTTTTTAAAAATTGATTAAGTGCTCATAAGAGAAGAAGGCAACTGCCTGCATGCCAGAGAAAAACACTCAACTCCTGGCCTAGATTTCCAAAGGCATGGACCTAGAAGGAATAGTTTGGGAATACTAGTACATAGTAAAGGTGAAATATAAAGTGCCTACTTTACGCATTGAGACTAATTAAGTCTCAACCTCTCAGAAGATCAAAATAGTAGTTATGTCACTGCTGCTATTTACTTTTTTAAAGTCTTATTAATGCATGCTTGTGAGGACCTTTACAGTAAAGGGTTTCTTTTCTGTAAACATATATTTATTTAATTAAATGTTTCTAAATCCATTTAAAATTACTAACATTAATTTAAATTTTTTGAGCTCCAAATTCCCTTCCTCTCTTACTCCTCCTCTACCCTTTGAGAAGGCAAGCAATATGATATTCATTATACATATGCAGTCATGCAAAACATTTCCATATTAGCCATTAGTTGTGATAGAAAGCATAAACACAAAAACAAAATAAAAAAAGCGAAAAAATATACTTCATTATTCACTCAGAGTTCTTCAGTTCCTTCTCTGCAGATGTACAAGATTTTTCATCGTGGGTCCTTTGGAATTGTTTTGGATCATTGTCTTGATCAGAGTGGCTGAGTCTTTCCCACTGGTGAAAGCTAATTTCACTTTGCATCAGCTCATGAGTCTTTCCAGGTTTTTCTGAAAGCCTGATCTTCATTTCTTATAATACAATAGTATTCCATCACAATCATAAAACACAACTTGTTCAGCCATTACCTAGTTCATGGGCATCCTCTCAATTTCAAATTCTTTGCCATCACAAAAAAAGAACTATCAATATCTTTGTACAAATAAATCCTTTTTTTTTCCTTTAATCTCTTTGGGATACACACCTAGTACCAGTATTTCTGGGTCAAAGGGTACACAGTTTTACAGCCCTTTGGATAGAGTTCCAAATTGTTCTTCAAGATGGTTGGACTATTTTACAATTCTACCAACAGCACATTAATATTCCTATTTTTCCTTATCCCCTCTAGCACTTGCCATTTTCCATTTCTATTATGTTAACCAGTCTGATAGTTTTTAGTCATGAAACCAAAAAAGTAAACTAAATTAGTTAGAATTACCATTTTTGTTATATTGGCTTAGCCTACCCATGAACAATGAATATTTCTCCAATTGTTTAGATCTATCTTATTTGTGTGAAGAGAGTGGTGTTCATATAATCCCTGGATTTGTCTCGGCAGAGAGACTTATAAGTACTTTGTATTGTCTGAAGTTATTGTATATGGAATTTGTCTTTCCATCTTTCCCTGCTGGTTTTTCTGGTAGTATGTAGAAATGCTGATGATTTTTGTGGGTTTATTTTGTATACTGAAACTTTTCTAAAGTTGTTTATTTTTTCAACTAATTTTTTAGTTGATTCTCTAGGTTCTCTAAGCATACCATCAAATCATGTATAAATAATGATAGTTTTTTTTGCTTTATTGCTTATTTTTATTCTTTCAATTTCTTTTTCTTGTCTTAATGCTGTGACTAGCATTTCTAATACAATATTGAATAGTAGTAGTGATAATAGGTGTTCTTGATTCATTCCTGATGTTGTTGAGAAGGCTTCTAGTTTTGTCTTCTTTACAGGTAATAATTGCTTTTGGTTTTTAATAGATACTGCATATAATTTAAAAATTTATTCTATTGATTCCTATACTTTGTAGTGTTTTTAACAGGAATGGGCATTGTATTTTGTAAAAAGATTGTTTTTTTCTAAATCTATTGATATAGGCACATTATTTTCCTGTTTTTGTTATCGATATGATCGATTGTGCTTACAGTTTCCTAATATTGAACCAACATTGCATTCCTGCTATAAATCCCACCTGGTCATAGTGTAATATCTGTTTGGCATATGGCTATAATCTTCTTCTAATATTTTATCTAAAACTTTTGCATCAATATTTATTAGGGAAACTGGTCTATAGTTTTCCTTCTGTTTTCACAATCCATGGTTTAGTTATTAAAACGATGTTTGTGTCATAAAATAAATTTAGGACTTCTTCATTTGTTTTTTTTTTTTCAAATAGTTTGTATTGGGACAAATTGTTCCCTAAATCTTTTATATAATTGACTTGTAAATCTATCTGATTCTGTGGATTTTTTCTTAGGGAGATCATTTATGGGTTAATTCCTTTTTTGCTAAGATAGGAATATTTAAAGATTCTATTTCCTCTTTTATTACTCTGGACAATACATATTTTCTAAAATATTCATGCTTTTCACTTAAGGTTGTCACTTGTATTGATATTTAATTAGGTAAAAAATTCCTAATAATTACTGTAATTTCATCTAAATTGGTAACGCAATCACCCTTTTCATTTTTGAGAATGGTAATTTGGTTTTCATCCTTTTTAAAAATCATTTTAACTGAAGTTTTATCTATTTTATTTTTCATAAAACCATGTCTTATTCATTAGTCATTTGGTTTCAATTTTATTAATCTCTCCTTTGATTTTTAAGATTTCCATTTTGATATGTAATTTGTGATTTTTAATTTGTTCCTTCATATATCTTTTTTAGGTGCATGCCCAATTGATATGATCTTTCTTTCTTTTATTGATATATGCATTTAGAGACAGAAATTTTCTTCTAAGTGCTGCTTTGGGTGCATCCTACAAATTTTAGTATGTTATCTCATTGCTGTTGTTCTTTTTAATTAAATTATTCATGGTCTCTATGATTTGTTCTTTGATCCACTCATTCTTTAGGAATAGATTATTTAGTTTCCATTTAATTTTAACCTATAATACTATAGCCTTTTGTCGAATGTAAGTTTTATGGTATTATGGTCTGGAAAAGGTTCATTTAATATTTCTGCTTTTATTTATTTGATCATAAAGATTTTATGCCTAATATTTGGTTGACGCACACAGTTTCCTCCAGAGGTCAATCACATCTATCTTTTTTGAGATTCTATTTATCTTCATAACTTTTATTATTTAATTTTAGTTAGATTTATCTAGCTCTGAGAGTAGAAAATTAAGTCCCCCACTATTATAGTTTTACTGTCACTTTCTTTTTAATTCATTTCGCTTCTCCTTTAAGAATTTAGATTTTCTGCTATTTTTGTATATATGTTTAGTATTAATATTAATTCCTTGTCTATGGTTTCTTTTATCAAGATATATTTATCCTGCTTGCCTCTTCTGCTTAGGGCTATTTTTGCTTTAATTTTGTCTGAGATCATGATTGTTAGCCCTGCCTGTTTTACTTCTGCTGAAGCATAATCGTTTCTATTCCAGCTCCTTATTTTAGCTCTGTGTGTGCCCCTCTGTTGCACCTATATTTCTTGTAAACACATATTGTTGGATTCTGTTTCTAATCCATTCTGCTATGTGCTTACATTTTATTGGTGAATTCATCCCATTCACATTCACCACTCTCATTACTAACTGTACATTTCCCAACACCCTATTTTCTTCTATTTATCTTTCTCTCTTTCTTTTTATCCAGTTTCTCCTCTTGTCTGTTTTGCTTCTGAACCTTGCCTTCCTTAATTTGCCCTTCCTTTAAGACACCTCCATTTTGCTCTTATCCCCTTCCACTTCTGCTTCACTGTTGCATCCATGAGAACTCCAGGATAGCCTCCACCCCACATCACAGATCTCCTTCCAAACTCTCAAGTTGTCTTGAGCTTGAAGAATTCATCTGGCTCTGCCACTACAGAATTATATTTGAGATATTATTTCAAAGTTATTTGGGGGAGAAGGTTACAAAAGCTTAGCTGTAGTTCTTCCTCTACTCTACCATCTTGGCAGCACCCATGGAAGTTTCAATATAGGGTTTCTTTTGCCTAGAAGAAATAACTAGCTGGTTCATACATGATTTACATTGTGAACTGAGTATCTTTATGTCATCCCCTTTGAAGAGACATGAGCTAAAACATACCATTTCCTCCTACGCTTAAGGTTGTGGGATATTGGTAGAAAAAGCCAAAGAGTATAAGAAAAGGGGTATGGCTCTGTTTAGGGTGAACATTTTTTTCAGGATTAAAACTAGTCTCTTTGTGCATGGTCTGTAACGATATTGCTAGCAGCTGTCATGGGGATGAAAGACCAACAACACCAGCAACAAGAGCACACAGAAAGGCTTCCAGCACAGGTTCTTTGATCTGCGTTTCTAAGGAAAGCAACTTTAAGGGGTTGGTAATGTCACTTTAATCAAAAATCCATATATAATTCACTTGGTTCAAGGGGAAAAGCCAGAACCTTGAACTTCAGAGCAAATACAAGCAGAAACTACAAACAGAAAATATCAGCAGATAAAATAACACAAACAAGTTGACAGGCTTCTAGCTTTCTGTTCAAAATCTCAGTACACATTTACCAGGGAAACACCAACATTTCTGTTTTCAAGTTGGGGTCTCTAAACAATGGCTGTCCAGTGTCTGGTCTAGTCAAATCACACAACGCTCTTCCAGTGAGTGAGAGCCCCAAACAAAATAATGGTAACCTCTGAGTTTATATACCCTTCTTAGGTCCCCAAAGTCTCCACACTTAAACAGCAAAAGGTTGTGGGTCTGGGGCTTCACACCTAGTTAGCAAAAGGGGGTGGGCTTAGGGTTTTGCATCTAGCAAGACTTGATTGAAGGCACTTGATTACTTTAGTATTCTAAAAGAGAAAACAGTAAAAAAAAGTCCCCCCCTTAATTACCAATACAGGGTCAAATCCAGGAGGGTCCCATTAATAGAATTACAGGACTTCTTGAGTCCCATAGTGTATATTATTGTCAAACTAATACTAATTAGCCTATTTTATAGAGAGTGAGGTACAGAGAACATAAGCACTTCAGTCTGGTTAGTAAGTATTTGTTGTTTCAAAATGAATGGACCAAACTAGACATACAAGTTCTGACTGAACCCAATTAGGCTAAACCCCCTGAATGGGACTATTTCAACACAAATAAAAGCTTTCAGTGACCCACTTACAGGATCAGACATAAGGATATAAAATAATGAACTGCTTGTGTGGCCTATGTATGTGACTGACCTTGGTAGTGACTTCCTGCATACCTCTTTTTTCTTGAGTCTAACACACTGCTTAGAGTTTCCATATTGCACACTCTAGTGCATCAGGGCATTAAAGGATAAAATGCAAGAGTGAAAGGCTTATAGAATCTTTAATGGCTCAGCTCAAATTGTCTTTTTTTAGATTAGGCCAAATTGTAAGCAAGGACTAAAGAATAGGACATAGGATAGGTAAGTTTTAAGAGTGGAGAGATTAACAAAAGTCCTCTCTCATGAGCAGAAAATGAGGTACCATTCTTGATGATAAGTCCTAATAGGAAAGTTGGAAGTGGCAGATCTTGGGCAGACAGAATCATATCCACATGGGGTATTCAGAGGCAGGAATTGTCAGAAAGAAGAAAGTGCCAAAAAGGAGGAATAAAGTCATCGAAATCCAATTACAGAATTTCAGAGTTGGAAGCGATCTCAGTGACCATCTAGTACAACTTATATTCAAAGAAGAATCCCCATGGCAAAACACTTGCAAAGGAGTCATCTAGACTTTTTTTGAAGACCTCCAGTGGAAGAAGAGCTTGCTATCATTTAAGGAAACCAATGATACTTTTATAAAATTCTAATTTTTATGAATTTTTCCTG
Organism: Phalanger gymnotis; assembly: GCA_028646595.1. Classification (NCBI taxonomy): domain Eukaryota; kingdom Metazoa; phylum Chordata; class Mammalia; order Diprotodontia; family Phalangeridae; genus Phalanger; species Phalanger gymnotis. The sequence goes on along the minus strand of CM053622.1, from coordinate 468,301,469 downwards.
TTATCAAGCTCTAATTTGCCTCTTCACAACTTCAACACATTGCTCTTAATTCTACTCTCTGAGGCCAAATAAAGAAATTCAATTCCTCTTGCACATGACAGGTTTCCAAGTATTCAAGACAGCTAGCATATTGCTGTTGGGTCTTCTCTTTTTTAAGGCAAACATTCCCAGTTTCCTAATCTATTAATATTAGCTTACTTGACAAATTTTGCTTAGGAATATCACAAAACAGCATTGATAGATTCAAGATGGAGAATAAGACATGATTTTTGGACATGGACAATGTAGGAATTTGTTTTGTTTTACTATGTAGAAAAGTCTTACAAGGGTTCTTTTTCTTTTAAATTTGAGATAATAATAATATTAACAAAATAATAGAAAATATTTAAATAGCATGTAAGGTCTGGATTTCTCCTGTACAGGGATATTCATGGTTCCCCTCCAAACAGTAGGGAAAGTTTGAAACCAAAGAAAAAGTCTGAAAGCTACAGATTTATTATAGATAGAAGTTTAATCAATTATATATGAGTTGCTTACATTGGGGCAGAATGATGGATCTCTGACAAGACTTTAACAATTTTCTGTCTCGGGCAGCAGCCAGATGATTCAGTGGATCTCCTGGAAAGCCTTGTTGTAATTACAGAAATCAAACAAAGGGAGGTATAGCTATAAAGCACATCACTACTGATTGGTGGATATGGATATTTTGGGGTTTCTGCTTAGTAACGAGCTCATTTCTGAGCTTGGGTGTTATGCCAATGTTATTGAATAAATGCCCAGACACAGGGATGTGTACTGGTCTTGTGCTGGTCACTAACTGATCACTGCATTCATCTTTTGGCTGTTACTGGACACATCAGAGTTATGACTCAGTGTCTGAATTATGATTTTAACAGGTCACTAGGTCCAGATTCCACCTTTCACAGAGTTTAAGTTATGGCTTTTACTTCTTACTGTGTTTTATGGCTTTTCCCCCAATAGGGACCCCACAAGTACCTACTATATAGCAGGTACCATGTGAAATGCTTTACAAATATTGTTTCATTTAGTCCTTGCAACAACCCTGGGAAGTAGGTGCTGGCATTATCTCTATTTTATAAATGAAGAATCTGAGGAAAATAGCTTAAGTAACTTGAAAAGGTCATACAGCTATTAAATGTTTGAGGCCATATTTGAACTTGGCTTTTCCTGACTCCAGTCCCAGTGTTGTATCCCATGTGCCACCTAGCTGTCCCCAAATAAAATTAATAAAATAAAAAAAAGATAACATAGATGTTATTAATAAAAAGATAAAAAGGGAATATTTCAAATCAGAACATCCAGGGATACTACGAATCATTTTTTTCCATTTCAACTGAGATAACAAAGCTAATATTTCCCATATTACTGAGGACTCTTTTAACATTATCAATGTAAGCAGACAGCAATAGCCCCAGAGGTCCTTTTCAATCAACTCTCTATGTTAGATTCTGTGATTCATCAGTAAGATCAGCTGACTTGTAGAGAATAAAGACGTGGTTCTGGGGAGTGTGAATGTCATTTCCGTTCATCTCTCTATCCAGATGTACTTAATTTCATCCATGAGTCTTTGGTCAAAGATATTTCAATATTGAGGTATGGTTTTCTACATCTGTATACGATCTCCAAATCTTCCCTTTCATATTCCAATCTCTCATAAAAAGGTAGCACTTCACTTCGCTTCACTTAAGCGAAGTCAAACAGACAGGTCCTCTCCATGTACTATTGATCTCATGACCTCCTGCCTTCTTCAAAAGATTGCTCCTCAATCAGCCCCATGCACAATCTTCTGTCTGTCTGCTGATTCTTTCCTTGCTACCTATAACATGCCTAATTTTCCTTCATCTTAAAAAACCCCTACCATTCCCTGAAGCTACAGCATATGTATCTTCTTCATTTTACAAATGTCTAGAAAATAGCTATCTAAATTTGTTTCCTCCACTTCCTTTCCTCTCATTAACTTTACAATCCAATTTTTTCTTATTCACATGGCTACCAACTTAGTGCAGTTCATATGAACTTGGACTATCCTAATAGTCTTCTAACTCATCTTACTAACTTAAGTCACTCTCCCTTTCTAATCTGTCTCCACCCATATGCCAAAGGGATTTCCTACAAGTCTAGGTTGGACAAAATCGTTCTCCTACTCAACAGATTCCAGGGGCTCCTTTTATTTCTTCTTCTTAGTATCACATATAACCTCTACTACCATTTAAAGTATATGACAAACTGACCCCAATTTATCTTTCTGCTCTTATATGCTATTCCCCCTTCTACACTATATGGTTCAGCCAAACTGGCCTTCTTTCTGTTCCATAAACAAGGCACTCCATATTTTATAACCTTTCATTTTTTTTGTGGTAGTGTCAAATGACTGGAATCAATTCCCTCCACCTGTTAGAATCCCTTGTTTCATTTAAGATTCAGGTCAAGCATTACCTTCTATTGGAAGTATTTCCTATTAACCCCAGCTGCTGGTTACTTCCCTCCTCAAATTATCTTTTGTTTATTTTGTACATATCCTGAATATATTTACTTGTGTACATAATATATTGGCAAATAAGTGCAAGAGCTGTTGAACTAGCAATACACCCAGGACCACTATGCCTGCTTCCAGCTCAGACCTCACAGTAATCCTCAGGTAAGGTAGAGCCTATGGAGATGGGGCCAGCCATCCCTACAAAGTGCCAACCTACTGCCTCTCAAAGGACAGCTAAAGTAGAAAGGCACTCTGAAGGAGATACTGGAGCTAATGTACGCCAGGCATGTCAATCACCACCACTTTGACTGTGATTTCTCCTTGTATTGTAATTGAGACAGCACAGAATCCTGAACATAAGAGCCTTGGGAGTAGCAGTAATTCTAGCCTAGTGTTAAATGCTTCAACATCAGAAGTTGATGAAATTTTATCAGTGGAGATGACAGTGAAGAAGAGACACTAACCCCTGCTTTGTCCTTCACTTAAAGGACCATCGAACCTTTCCATCTGACTTGTGCTTCTCATATGTGCTCTCTATTAGAATGTGAATTCCTTGAGAGGACTATCTTTTTGTAGTTGGTGGTGTTCAGTCATGTCTAACTCTTTGTGGTCCCATTTGGAGTTTTCTTTGCAAAGATACTAGAGTGGTTTGCCATTTCCTTTTCCAGCTCATTTTACAGATAAGGAAACTGAGGCAAACAGGGTTACATGACTTGCCCAGGGTCACACAGGTAGTCAGTATCTAAAGCTGGATTTGAATTCAGGTCTTCTTGACTGTTGGCCCATTGTACCATCTAGTTGTCCCAGGATTGTCTCACTCTTCTCTTTATATCCCCAGCACTTAGAAGAGTGCTTTGCACATAGTAAGTGCTTAAATGCTTCATTCATTCATTATCTCCCTTTATAGAATATATCCTTAAGGTCAGTGACCATTTCATTTTTGTATTTGTACACCAAACATATGTTACAGTGGCTGATACATATGATTTATTCATTTGATAACTAAAAGTTATAGGGATATGGGTATTAATTCAGGTAAGGGTATTAATATAGAAGACAAATTATTCATTACATTTTTGTTTGTGTATACAAGAGGGCTAATTTGATTAACAAGATTAACCCATTATTGTGCGGTAGTGAAATAAACTTCACACATGTACTAATTAACACGTAAACTTGAAATACCAATTCATAGTGTTTAAAAGTTACTGCCAATCCTACCTTGCACCAAATAGTTCTGAACAGACATAGCAGCCTAATAAAAGTCAAACTGAAGCAGAAATTCCTTTCTCTTATTATTAATGCAATTTATATCATGAAATAACACATCTGCTACTGACTTTTCAATCTAGAAAAGAGTACCTGACTAAACTTATTGCTTTTCCATAAAGGGATTGAATAAGATACCCTCTAATGGCTATTGTTGCTCCCCCCAACTTCCCCATCTTTAAATTTTTTATTCAATATTACATCAAGGGAAATAGGCTCAAATATATGAACTAAACTGAAAACATTTATCGGGCCCAGAGATATACTTCACTATATAAACTGATAATCCACTTAGAAGATGAGTATACGTCATCAAACTAAAAGGATAAGATGAATGGTCTCACTGTCCTTTAATGTATCTTTCAATGCGTGCCTTCCAGGAATAAAATAGGCATGAGTTTTTATTTTGCTTCTTCTCTTTTGCTCCTATTGCTTGCAATCAAGTCAAAGTCCCAGCATGCACTCTGTGTGTAGAAGTCTACTTACAAATACTCCATACATAGTCTTTCTCCCCAGTCCATGAAATATTTTATATTATTGAACTGGGGTCACATTGGGGGGCCACTATAGCATTGCCTGAGCTCAGGCTGCCTTAGCTTGAAACACACAGTTCTACACACTCAACTATAATCAATTAATGCCCAAAATAAACACCATAACAATCCCCTTGCTTTGCTGTGCATTCAAACCTTTTAGTTCTGCTGTATTGGAGAGCAAAAAAAGTCCCAGAGCTCTCAAATTAAGTACTGAGTGACTTGTTTTTCTTCCAAAGTTTTTTTTTTCTTATTTTAGTCTTTTAAAAATGTAGACACCTGTTATAAATCTTATTTCCAGAAACATTAATAACAGCGTGTTAAAGACTGCCTGTGGTATAGGAAATTGCTGTAACATATGACTCAGTCTTTCAGGAAATTGGGCTTCCCTGCTTAACAGGTTGTGCATCTTAATCCCCACAGCAAAGGAGTGTGTTAAAAACAGATTTCCTCTGCAATGTAGGAAACTTGGTTATCTGACATACTGGAAAATGTGGAATTCTAGTTAATAGGAGGCTACTTTACGGGATGAATTTTCAGTGAGCTGCAATGCAATGAAGTATACTTGATGTAAAATATATATAAAGAATATAATTTGACTTTATTCTGTGATTGAGAAGAGACTTGAGAATCATCCACAGCTTTTAAATTATCAGTAGGAATGCTGACTGACTTTGAGAGGCAGCAATGGCTTAGTGTAATTGTATCAATATACTTCCAATTGCAGCCCAAAGCAGATTAAAATGTGATTAGGAAGTATTTAATAAAATAAATTTTTTAAAATCATAGATAATATATTATCAGTGTAGCCTATGGGGATCCTTACATATGATTTGGTCCCCCATTTCTATTTGAGTTTGATACAACTAGTTTAGTAGATAGAGGCTTCTTCTTGGAGTCAGGGAGACCTAATTTCAAATTCTGTCTTTGACAATTGCTACCTCTGTGATGAGTCATTTAACCTCTCATTGTGCTAGGCAACTCCAAAGATAAGCTGTAGATGAACTGCCTTGGTAGATAGAGTTTCCAAGCCAGGTTAACCTCCATATTTGGACCAAACAAATAAATAAATAAGCAGAGAACAGAAAATCTAAGAGTTTGGAAAGAACCTCTGAGATTATCTATTCTAATGCACACCTGAACAAAGACCTTTTCTAAAATAGTATTCAATTGTTTTCACACATCCTTTGCTGGAAGACTGCTAGAGAGGTAGAATCAAACACTTCCTGGGGCAGCTAGGTGACATAGTGGAGAGAGCTCTGGAGTCAGAAAAACCTGAGTTCAAATCCAAACTCAGACACTTACTAGCTGTGTGACCCTGAGCAAGACAGATAACACTAGCACATAGAATGGCTGCTAGAACAGGTTCACTCTTGATCTGGTCAGCTAGGAAAGACAGTTTCAAAGGAGTTAATAATCTTACTATATTCTAGTCTAGTTTTCTCCTTAGTGCAGAGGTTGCTGATAATTAGCACCAACTCCTGCAGCCTTCCCTAATCACTCTTCTTGCAGGGGCGGGGCAACTACCCCTGCATCTCAATGCGGTCAATCAAGACAGGCAGAACTTGTACACTGCCCTAAATCCCCTCAAATCTCAATGGGGGCCAGTTAAGCCACACACAGATTCCTTCTTCCCAGGCTTTGATGGGGGCCAGTCAAAGCACACAGTATTCAAAGTTGTTCATTCAAACCTAAAGTGTTCCCCAACTCACTGCCCACTTCCTACCTGCTTTATAGAGCAACATACAAAGAAGTCGTATCACCAGCAATAGCTTCGCAAGTTTACCTCACCTCATCCATATATTTCACTGCACAGTTGCAGTGGATATTAACAATTTCAGCACACATGTTTATATTATTCATCATTATATAATTGTGTGTAAGTGTGGTGGAGATGTTTTGAACCATGAGCCTTGGAAAAAGAGATTGTTATGGCCACAGGTCCTAGAAAACTGAATTCTAAGAAATAATAAAAATCCACCTTACACACACTAAAATCCACCTTACTTAAAAATTGTAAAGAACTTAGCATAGTACCTAATACACAGTAAGCACTATAAAATGTTATTATTGTTAGTTATTATTATTATCATTAGTGTCTGCTATTGCACCATGGTATAGCTGTGCAGAAGTATTAGTTCTGTAAAGTACAATTTCCAATAATATTTACTAATATTGGTCCAACTATTCAGCATACTCTTTGAAGCTACTAGGTAGTACTGACTATTCAAATTTGGAGTTGGAAATTGAGGCATGGAATACATGGGTGAAATAATTTGGTTTGTCATTCTGAATTTATCAGTATGGGATTATTGGACCAAATCACAAGTGCAAATTCTGACTAAATCCAATCAACTTCCCCTTGTATACAGTACTGTTGTCAATACAAATAAGAACTTCTGATGACCCAGTTATAATAAACTAATGTTTAATGAACTCAAAACTCTTAATTCAGCCATGAAAATTACGCCCATGTCCATGGCCACTCTTAGCCGGTAATAGTGAAGACATGCATGATGGGGACACTTGTATGAACCTCTGACTCTCAGCTTGTTTGTATTCTCTATAGGCAAGTACTAACATGCTCTGTAAAACAATGACCATGTTCACATACCAAGTTGACTCTGTTGATTCACCATCTATAAAAAATGAAGTTGGCCTTATTTTTCTAGTAAGAGCAAACTTTTACACTGGTTCACCCACAACCTTTCCTTTGGTCTCTTTGTGCCTATGCCATGTATTTGTGATATGACTGGCTATAGTTAGGTGGGCAGCACATGGCTGTGGAACAAAGCAAAACTTTCTAGGTTACAGGATGGTACTCATGACTTTACTTCATTAGGACCATATTCTAACCAGCTGGACTAACCAGCTGTAGGTGATTAGAGAAGATAAGGAAATGAGGAAAATGGGTAAGGACAAAAGATTTCACTGAATAGAATTTGGGGCTTGTTTTTTAAAAAAATTATCTGTAAGATGGATCTCTCAAGATCCATTACAGATTTCAAGTGAAATGAGAACAATGAATGTCAACATATAAGCAATGCTAAACTTCATTTTTTTTTTACAAAACTTGTGCCAGCATATAGGGTCATTTTACAAAAGAGACAGATGGGTCCATTACAAGATCATTCATTCTGTATCTTGCCTTGCTGCTTCCAAGCACCAATTTCCAAAGTAATATTACTGCATTCTTAAATTAGCCTTTTTCTTCTCACTGTTATTTGTTATATTTTGTTTCTCTTTCAGTTCCATTAAAAATTTCCTTCAATTGTTTGGACTGAAAAAGATTTTTCTTTACTCTCAGCACTTAGATTTATGCTCAGGGCAGATTCTTTTGAATCCTTAGATGTTTCGAAAATACCTCAATATTTGCAGAAGAGTTAAACTGCCCTTCAAATACCCGTCTTTCTTGCCACTGAAATAAGCCTTGTTATAATAATTCTGCACCGTCTGGTGAAGAAATATATCATTCAGTTGGATAAATTCTAGATGCTCCTATATGTGGGTGTCCAAGTGTAGCAATAAAGAAATGCTGTACTTACACTGACTTGAGGCTTGTGCTTGAGTTTGACCTTTTTCCATTTTTCAAAAGAGTTAGTTCTCTAGTGCATTCTTTTTTTGTTTCAGTATCTGGTTTTAAAACTTTGAGTTCCAAATTCTCTCCCCTCTTCGTTTCCCACCCACCCTCCATAAGAAGACAAGCAATTCAACATAGGCCAAACATGTTCATTATGCAAAACACTTCCACAATAATCGTGTTGTGAAAGACTAACAATATTTCCCTCCATCATCAAATGTCCCCCTTTATTCAATTTTCTCCCTTGACACCATCGCTTTTCAAAAGTGTTTGCATTTGATTGCCTCCTCTGCCTATCTGCCCTTCCTTCTATCATCCTCTCTTTTTATCCACTTCCCCCTACTTTCCTGTGGGGTAAGATACTCAATTGAGTGTGTATGTTATTCTCTCCTCAAGTCAAATCCAATGAGAGCAAGATTCACTCATTCCCCCTCACCTGCCCCCGCTTCCCTTCTTGCCACTTTTATGTGAGATAATTTACCCCATTGTATCCCTTTCTCCCTCTCTCAATATATTCCCCTCATCCCTTAATTTAATTTTATTTTTTTAGATATCATCCCTTCATATTCAACTCATCCTGTCCCCTCTGTCTATGTATATGTATATTCCTTTTAACTAACCTAATACTGAGAAAGGTCTCATGAATTAGACACATCATCTTTCCATGTAGGAATGGAAGCAAAATAGTTCAACTTTAGTAAGTCCCTTATGATTTCTCTTTCTTGTTTACCTTTTCATGCTTCTCTTGATTCTTGTATTTGAAAGGCAAATTTTCTATTCAGCTCTGGTCTTTTCACTGAGAAAGCTTGAAAGTCCTCTATTTTATTGAAAATCCATATTTTGCCTTGGAGCATTATGCTCAGTTTTGCTGGGAGGTGATTCTTGTTTTTAATCCCAGCTCCTTTGACCCCCGGAATATCATATTCTAAACCCTTCAGTCCCTTAATGTAGAAGCTGCTAGGTCTTGTGTTATCCCGATTGCATTTCCACAATACTCAAATTGTTTCTTTTTGGCTGCTTGCAATATTTTCTCCTTGACTTGGGAACTCTGGAATTTGGTGACAATATTCCTAGGAGTTTTCTTTGGGGGATATTTTTCAAGAGGCAATCAGTGGGTTCTTTCAATTTCTATTTTGCCCTCTGGTTCTAGAATATCTGGGCAGTTTTCCTAGATAATTTCTTGAAAGATGATGTCTAGGCTCTTTTCTTGATCATGGCTTTCAGGTAGTCAAATAATTTTTAAATTATCTCTCCTGAATATATTCTCCAGGTCAGTGGTTTTTCCAGTGAGATATTTCACATTGTCTTCCATTTTTTCCTTCTTTTGTTCCTGTTTTATAATATCTTGATTTCTCATAAAGTCACTAGCTTCCACTTGCTCCATTCTAATTTTTAAGTTAGTAATTTCTTCAGTGGTCTGTTGGACCTCCTTTTCCATTTGGCTAATTCTGTCTTTCAAGGCATTCTTCTCCTTTTTGGCTTTTTGGAGCTCTTTTGCCATTTGCGTTAGTCTATTTTTTTAAGGTGTTATATTCTTCAGTATTTTTGGGTCTCCTTTGGCAAGTTGCTGCTTTATTTTTCATGGTTCTCTTGCATCATTTTCATTTCTCTTTTCAAATTTTCCTCTAGTTCTCTTACTTGCTTTTCCAAATCCTGTTTGAGATCTTCCATGGTCAGAGACCAATTCATATTTTTCTTGGAGGCTTTCGATGTAGGCCCTTTGACTTTTTTGACTTCTTTTGACTGTACATTTTGATCTTATTTGTCATCAAAAAAAAGATTCAATAGTCTGAATCTTTTTTTCACTGTTTGTTCATGTTCCCAGCCAACTACTTGACCCTTGAACGTTTTGCCAACTATTGCTTGTACAGTAGAGTGTACTTTCTCCCAAGCTTTAGGGGCTGCACTGTTGTTTTCAGAGCTACTTCTACTCCACCATCACAGCACGCTCTGCTACAGCAGTGCTCCTCCTCCCCCAAGAATGGCCAACCAGGACCACAACCCAGATCCAAGGAGGGCAAAGCAAGAGAACTTGCCTCTGTGCCTGCAAAGTCCTCTTTGCATCCCTGTTCTGATCTGCTGCTTGATTTTCCCACTGTGTGGGAAGCCAGGGACTCCAGAAGCAGCCACATCTGGAGCTCTGGAAGCAGCTGCAGGAGTTTCCTGCTTCTGCTACCGCTGCCGCAGCACCACCTCTGCTGCCCTTGGGGCTGGGGCCAGACCACTCTTACCCTGATCCAGCAGTTTTGCTACTAACATGCTCCTTGGTCTTTGGCATTTGTGGGTTGATAAATCTAGTAATTGTTGCAGCTTAATGATTTATGACCTGTTCCACCTGACTCCCAGTCTAGTTGGTCCTGATGCAGCCCTGCTCCCAGCACAGTTCAATAGACCCTTTCCAGTGACCATATAGGCTGTCCTGGGCTGGAGACGTGCTTCCCTCTGGTATTTTCATGGATTATGCAGCTGTAGAATTTGTTCAGAGTCATTTTTACAGGTGTTTGGAAGGATTTGGTGGAGAGCTTAAGCTAGTCCCTGCTTTCCAGAAGCCATCTTGGCTCCACCCCCCTCCAGTGCATTCTTTGAAAGACCCTGTAACTCAAACTCATGTGACTTAGGCTTTCTTGTGACTTAATCAGGTCATCAAAGACTCTTGATTAATCAGACTCTTGATTCAAACAAAGGCAAGTCTCAATCAAAGATGCTTGATTTCCTTAGTTCTGAGACAAAGTAGAACAAGCATCCAAGTGAAGTCCTCTTTCATTTTGACTTGAAGCTGACTTCCAAGTCCCATGGCTCTTCCTTTGTAGGCTGACTGCTTCTGACTCTCACCTGGATTCACACATTGACAGCTCTCTGCTCCTGCACTAGGTCTCAGCTCAATGGAACTGCTCAACTCCAAGCTCCTGCCTGACAGCAGGCTCCAGAGGTTCCTGCTCACAGCTTCTGTTTCTGGGAAAATGAAGCTTAACAGGGAAGCAACACACACCACCAAAATCACCATCTCAATTCCTCTACAAATTCCAGATGCTCTGTATTGACTGCTTAGTTCACTTTAACAGCTCTCAAGAGGGGCTTAAGCTAAGCCTTCTTCTCATGGGCAGGTCTCTGCCCTGTAGCTCCACTCACCTCCACTCACCTCCACTTGCCTTCAAAATTTGAAGGCTCTTTCAGCAAATCTCTGCCATCAAAGGTCTCCTCACTCTCAGAGATCTCCTCTCTGCTTGAGAGATCTCCTTGCAGCTCTTTTAGGTTTCCTCTCAGCTCAAGGCTCACAACTCATTCTTCTTTGTCTCTTCTCTCCTCAGTGCTGGCAGCTTTTTGATATCTTCTCCTTAATGCCCTCTCAATGTCTGCTTTTCTCACACTCTGGGCTTTTCTTATATACAGTTCTAGCTGGCATCTGATTGGCTAGAACTCAGATCTCTGATTGGCTGAATTCACGAACATCTGATTGTGGCTGAATTCATAAACATCTGATTGGCTAGAACTCAGTGCACATTCAATCCAGCAAAATTCCACTTTACTTCCCATTACAAGTCGTTTTCCATTTCATTCTTCAGCTAATTTTAATGATGAGGAAATTGAGACAAATGGGGTTATATGATTTGCCCAAGGTCACACAGCTAGTATGTGTCAGAGGCCAGCTTTGAACTCAGAAAGATGAGTCCTCTTGATTCCAGGCCTGATACTCTATCCATTGTGTCACCTAGCTGCCTTTTTCTGATTTAGGTGAATTAATATCAATACCAAGATGAACATGTCCAAGCTTGGAAGTCATCTCATAAATTAAAGAAGTTGGGTGACTCTAAGAGGTCCTTTGGTTGCAGTTGACTGGTGGCCAAAGGGAGCACAGAACCACCTGGTCCAGTGTTATTGGAGCTAATGACCATCAAAAAAGGATGAAACTTAACCCTTTCTTTATTTCCAGAAAACATGGACTGAAATTTATTTGGAAAATATAGAGCCATCTAGAATTTTAAGGAAGAAAACAACTACTTGAAAATTAATATTGGGCAAGGGAGAGTCAGCAAAGTTATGATACCAAGAAATAACAAAACAAAATGTAAGCAATGAAAAATAGAAGAGAATGTTAAAAATCTAAGAAAAATAACTTATCTGGAGAACATATCAAGAAGAGAAAATATAAGAATCCTCAGATTACCTGAAATTTATGATTACAAAAGAGAATCTTGATACACTAGTACAAGAAAAATTCAAGAAAATTGTGCTGCAGCATTTGAACAAGAGAGGAAAGTATAAATAGAGAAAAAAATATATACTGATCACTACCTGAAAGATATCCTACAAGGAAAACCTATAGGAATATCATAGTCAAATTCTGAAACCCACAACTCAAAGAGAAAATACTCTGAGCAACAAGAAAAAAATTAAAATATGACATTGCCACAATTACAATCATACAAGACCTAGCAGCTGTGACACTAAAAGACCATAGGGCTTGGAACACTATATATCAAAGAGCAAAAGAACTGGGATTATTGCCAAAAATATCATACCCAGCAAAGTTAAGCATAATCTTGAATAAAAAATAAAGATATTCGATGAATTGTCAGATTTCAGGATTTTATTGCAAACAAAAACAGAAACACCCTGAACTTAATAGAAAAGTAGACATAAAAGATCCAAGAGAAATATAAGGTACACATCAAAGTCTAATTACCAGGGACTCAATAAGGACAGATTGTTTACTTTTTATTTGAGGAAATGTAAAACATAGGTCTAAGGTTGTTGTTGGTAATTGGGTAGTTGGAAAGAAAGTTTGGGGTAAATCTGAATATGATGGAATTCTAAAAAGTAAAACTGTTTAGGAAAAGATAAAAGAAGAAATTATTTTATACAAATAAATTGTGAGAGGAAGAATTGACACAGAAGAATTAGATGGGAGAGTTCTGCTAGTGGTTCTGGAACCCTACTCTTATCTGGAATGAGTCAAAGAGGAAATGATACATTATACATGTATGTATGTATGTATGTATGCATGTGCGTGTTGCATAGAAGTCTTCGTATTCAGAAAGAAATAAAAGACTAAGGGGATAGGGAAGGGAGGAGAGTCTAAGGGAGAGATTTTTAGAGGGAACCCTATTCATGTTAGATCTGGGTTAAAGAGAGAACAATATATACATTTAGAAGGGAATAAAAGTCCTCTAAATTTTTAAAGATGTAAGAGGGTGAGGGAATAGGATAGGAAGGATATAAACAAGTGTCTAGATTGACAGGAATGGGATAAAGAGGGAATAACATATATTTAAAAGCTATAAAAGTCTTCTAAATTTAGATGGAAACAAAAGGGTAGGGGGAGAGGGTGGAGGGGGAGAGGAAATACAAAGGCAAGGTGAAAGTAAGGGTGGAAGAGGGGAAGGGAAGGATCCTTGGAAGGTGGTTAGGTTAAGTAAAAGGAGGGCAAGGTAGTGTGTAGAAGTAAAGCAGAGGAGTCAGGAGAGATAGGAAATAAGAAATACACACAAACATAAAATAAAGATCAAGAATAGAATTTATTAGGAGAAAAAGCAGAGGTAGCAGTCATGATCTCAGACAAAGTTAAAGCTAAAATAGACTCAATCAAAAGAGAAAAATACAGAAACTACACTATATGTCCAGCCTTAAAAATCAATACTGTTTTAGGCTATTTAAAATAACTAGACAGTATAAGGTTAGAATATTGCTGTGGTGTATGAAATGAGGAGTTGGTGGATTTAGAAAAAAATGCACAGATTTGGACTTTTGAAAGAAGATGTCTATCTTCAGAGAAACAGAGGACAAAAAAGTATAGTATGGTCTTACATAGATTCACATGGATGTATATGTGTATGTGTGTGTATGTGTGTGTGTGTGTGTGTGTGTGTGTCTAGTTGTAACTGTCTTGTTGGAAGCCTGGGAAGAAGGGGAAGAGAAAGAACAAAAGAAAAAGTGTAAAGCAGAGAATAAAATAAAAACTGCAAGGAAGTAAACATGGACAGCTCTGAACAACATGCGTGGTATTGATTACATAGGTTTTCTTGAAATGGAAATAGATTGCTTTATATTTTGAATCCTCTCATGTTCTGCTGTGCACATAGCAATGTTTTATTTTTCTTTTCTTATTTTGTATTTTAGTTTTAGTATTTAAGTCTGTTTCTTTTTTCTTTTCTTATTTTGTATTTAAGTTTAAAATTTTAAAAAATTAAAAAAGAAAATATAAAGCCAAGGTGAAATGTGGAGTGGGTATTCAGTAGTTCCATAGGTTGCTTTAATTTCTGGTGAGATTTAAGTATCAGCCTCCCAAGAGAATATAGTAGCTTTTACAATTTATATTAATGAATCCGGTTTTAAGTTATTTCTGTTAACGTACGCTATGTCTTTCGTGTCTTTTAATATTTCTCTTGTTTAGGATACAAATACCTTTCCCATGCCTGATTCATGCATTAAGTACCTATCAAGTTCCTTTTTTGGAGAGACCCCCAGGCATGACCTGAGCCCAAGTTTTAAATTATTATAAGTTAGGTCACAGGGTGGAGGTTATAGAAAAAGAGAGCTTAAGCTCTCATTAGTAACCAGATTCCCCCTACTGAACCCAATTTGTTAAACATGTGTGGATCCAGATCATAAGGAACCCTTAATGAATTTGGGATAGGAATTCAAGCTTTCTGGACCTAAGAGCAGTTCTTAATGCTAAAAAAGCACTTAAGAGTGTGGACAGAAAAGAAAGAGGAGTGTAACTCCCTCCCTTTTTTTAAAGAATGTAGAGAAGTTTTCCACATTAAGGTAAAATAAAATAGAAGGAAAGCTTAAAGATCTTTCATAAAAACAATAATCTATAAAATAAAAATGATGGTAATTGATAAATTTTCACAGTTTGGGAGAGTTCTAAAGATTTTCTACGTTTTATATTTCAGATCAACATCAGGTTTTCATTCAAATAATCCATCACTAATTTACAACATTGAGCACATAGGACAGACCCTCCCACATGAGAATTACCTACAGTAATAATAATTAATAACAGTAAACATTCATGTAGTACTTACTATGTGCCAGGCACTGTACTAAGTACTTTACAATTACTATCTCATGAAATTCTCACAACAACCTGTGGCATTGGTGCTATTATTAATCCCAATTTAGAGATGAGGAAACTGAGGCACAAGGAAATTAAGTGATTTGTCCAGGATCACACAGCTAATGAGGCCAGATTTGAACTCTGGTCTTGACTCCAGGACCAGCACTACTTCTACTGTACCACCTAGCTTCCTCTCAGGGAAAGATATCTCTCATACAGGCAGAGACTTGCTGGAGTTAGCTTAAATCAGCTCTCACAAGCCAATTGTTAAAATTTCAGTGTGAGTATTTATACCTCAGAAATAGGTAAATGCTAAAAATCAGGGCTTGACTTACCATTTTGTTGATTATTCTTAAAAATGCAATAGATAGAGTGTTAATAATGCAGTTTAAACTTAAAAGTGTGTCATGTATATGTTTTTTTTTTTTTTCCCAGAGAATCAGTTTTTAAACATTTGCCGGAACACCATTTCCTAGAGGACAACAGAAGGGAACGTGGTGGACATCAGCAGCCCATAGAACATTACATATGAGATGTAGAAGGAGGGGGATATCATCAGAGAAATGGGTGATTAGGGTAGGGGAATGGCCAGTCCTATTGCAAGAGCAAGGGACAACCAATGTATAGCACGTGTGCTTTGTTGACAATATTAGGACAATGCAAACAAACAAGCAACCAGGACATTGCATGAATCCACATGTTAAATTGATGGGTGATCACAGATAAAACTTATGCAGGATTGGTTGGCATGAGATAATATCCACAAGGCAAAATCACTTTTCCACTTGGATCATTCAAATGATTGATGAACTATCAAGTATTAGAGGAATCCTTCCCTGTAATCAAGATGATGACTACCTTGGCTTCCAACTTGTAGGAAATCTGAAAACTACTTTAAGGAATCTGAAAAAAATTGACAATTTTTTTTGACAAATGAGCCATTCCTAACATTTTCGCTATCTTAGATAAGATCATGAAAAAGTGCAAAAACATACAAAGTTTTAGATTATGAATGATTTCTACTTGATATGTACACAAAATTGTCAAGTAAAATCAGGAATGGAGTGATCCTTGAGAAACTATGCAATTCAAAGATCATCAAACAGAATGTAAACACTGAAGTCCTACCTCTCTGTGACTGTAACCCAATATTTTGTCTGACGTACTAACAATAGTAACATAGAATAGTAAGGGGAGAGTATTTGGATTTCTATCTCATGCTTCCCATCTACCAGCATAAAGGAAATCTGCTACCAATGCCACAGAAAACTTGTGGAAGTGGATTAACACACTACTACTACTAAGAAAAAACGTTTCCAACTAGAGGCTCACAAAAAACTTGGATTTGGTCATTTTGGAGGTATAAAGAAGTAGAAGAGATTGGAAGTCAGAGAAAGAACTGATAACTAGAAGTATGTATAAAATGATTTTATCCACACATTCATATTTGTGTCTACTAAAGGCCATCTCTATGGCAGGATGGGGGAGGGAAAAAAAGAAAAGAAAGATATTTACATGATAACTTTATTATACATCTAAAAGGTATAGCAAGTACTAAATGACAGATTTTTCAGTTTCATGTATAATTTTTTTATTCTAAAGTACTACAGAAAATCTTGTTTTATTTCTTAAGTTCAGAATAGTAAAAATAAAAAAAGAAAGTCTGATTTCATATAAACCTCTCTGTTCAATTATATTTCAAAGTTGCTCTGAAAATGATTAATGAAGTGAGGCCAATATCAAATCAGGTCTTCAAGGACCCTTCAGATCTTGAAACTCTCTCATAGCAAACATCATCCTGGATAAGGAACTTAAGGAACTGATTCTAGGAAAGAACATGAGTGTGTCCATAAAACAAAGTGCATTAATTCATTTGCCTTTGGTTTGTAAATTTGTGTTTACTGATATCCATTCTATGTTGATCATGGTTTAAAAAGTAGCTACCATTTATATAGAACTTTAAAGTTTACAAAGCACTTTAAAAATAAAATGTCGTACGAATACAACGTTTCTTCTCACATCAACCTTTGGAGGTATGTGAAATTATTATTGTTGTTATTAGTACTGTTGAAGGTTTGGGGAGACAAGGTCCAGGAACCCCAAGACTGGAGTTCCCAGACAGGGTAGTTGAGGAGGAGTACACCTCAAAGACCCAGGTTCTGGAGAGGGTCGGGGACATTTGAAATGAATTCCCAGACCCAAGCGTTCTTCAAGGCAAAGTAGCAAAGATTTATTATGCTTTTCAGCAGGCAAGAGTTCTTAGGGAACCTTGCAACCTTACAGAGGTGCAGGTAAAATTTTTAAAAGAGATTTGATGGTAGAACATGTCAATTAGGTGTTTTGGGGTGGGATTATGAGTGGTTAAGGGGTGATCAGTTCTTAAAGGAACACACACTTTTTGTATCTACTGTGGAGTTATCTTACCCAGAGTTCACTGGGAAATAGCCCAAGGCGGGGCGACATGGAGGAGTGGTTTTAGCCTTGAAACATCATTAAGTCAACTAACGGTCAGTGCTGACTGGAAATATCCAGGTTGCTTCCATCAAATGTCTTGTTAGACAAGATGAATGTAAGGGAGTATGTATATGTCTGGGTCTGGCATGCACATGATAGGCCAATGAGTAGTAAATATCTCTATGACCCAGTACATGGCCAGTTTAGCACATACACAGGGAGTCCAAGCTAATAAATTCCATAGGTACAGCTGGCCACAGTATCAGGAGGAGAAATGTGTTTTGCTAAGGCATGCTGCCCTTGAACTGGAGAAGAACTGCGTGAGACAGTATTTTGAGACTAGGGAGAGATGTGATTTTAGGGCTGGATGTGGTTTTAGAATTGGGGTTCAGGCACAAGCACCAAAGCAGAGGCTAGGGAGAAATGTGATGTTAGAATTAGGGTCCAAGCACAAACACCCAAGCACCCCATCAGTATTATTATTGTATCCAGGTAGCACAGTAGATTGAATCCTGGGCCAGGAGTCAAGAACATTTGATTTGAAATCCTCCTTGTATACGAGCTGTGGGACTTGTCTCAGTTTCTAAAACTGTAAAATGTGGAAAATAATAGCCTTTAACTCCCAGGGTTGTTGTGAAGATCAAATAAAATAAGTAAAATCTTTAACACATTGCCTGGCCCATACTAGCCTCTATATAAATGCTAACTATCAGTAATGTTATTATTAATATCCACTGTGCCTCTTAGTTGTCTGTGTTTATATCATTTATTTTAGGTCATAAGTCCTCAAAGGGCATGATCATGCAGAGATATATACCATTATCCACAAAAACCCAAAATACTATTATGATGATTTTTTAACTTCATTTTTTTTTCAGAAATAATCTAGCAGGAATAGAGAACTAAGATTTTTTAGGTATGCATTGAACATTTGTGTTTTCTCAATAAAAAAAAAACTAATTTGCTTCCAAGGGGATAAAGTTTTCTTTTCTTAAATAAATCAGGAAAGGTAGGATGTCGTGTTTTTAACTTTTTAAAAACTCCTTGCCGAGAATTATGTGCCAGAAACTTCTGCTATCACATTTTCCTCTTTAGCTGGTGCTCCTGGCTAGTCATGAAAAAATTGGCTTTCGAAAGAATTGTACAAAAACTCTAGACCTAAGGTCCTTCAAATTTGTTAATATTTTGCTTTTCCTCTACTACAGGTCTCCAATTCAATAAGTATTTGTTTAGTACCTATTGTATTCAAAGCATTAAGGACACAAGGGGAAAATCTTTTGACCAGCTGTCTCTTCTTGACCTCTTGGTTGCTGTTTCTGTCTCATCTCTGACTCTGTCTATCCTGACTCCATCTTTATGTATGCGTCTGCTTTGTTCTGAATGTGAACCTCTTATATCCCAACATTTTTGTAGCCTAGACACCGTACCTGGTGGTAATCATTATCTTGAATAGTCAGAGCTTCCCTATCCCCCTTAATCTGATCTAGCGGTTCTCTTTCTGCTCACTGTATTGCCCAAAGAGGTTTTGGAAAATGCTGATTCCTCCCTATTTTCAAAACAGATGGTGTGGAAATTGATGTCTCTTTGACCAAGATTAAGTGACCTAAGTCACTTACCACAAGACTCTCATTTTAATGCAGCCCATCTCCCAAGCTGTTGCCCAATCAGAGTTGATTGACACCCCTTGGGTACATCTACTCTTCGAAGGTCGTATGACTCAGTGCCCCCAGCCCCCAAATTGAGCCAGTTTTGGACTGGCCCCCTTAGGGCGGCCTGATTCTGAATTGCAACTCCCACACAATGCCTATCACCAGCTTGAAAATATTAAAACATGAACACAATCTAATTTCATTTGTCTTTTCTTAGAACAAACTTGGAGAATGGTTTATATCACGTTTTTAACCTGGTGTTCTCAACTCCTGGCTCTGTATGCCGATTTCTGAGCCTTGCTTGAGGTCAGCCCGATCCCATTTAATCCTTTACATCACTCTTGTTTTGCTTTCTGAGATTTCCTAGCTAACTCTTCACCTTGATATCTGTGTCTCATTGCCCATTATAGTCTTGGTTCTTTCATTCTCTTTATTAGTTCATCTGTTTGTTATCAAGGACATTATATCTCATTCTGCATTTCTAATTTTCTTCTTCTCTCTTCCCAGCTCCCTGTCTTCTTAAATATCTATGTAGTACCTACTGTTGAAACTCAAAGGGCTAGTTCCCCAGGAGATGGCCAGTCCAGGTAAAATGTACTCTGTTGGTCCATCTGTATTCTTAAAACATGGTTAACCAGCTCCTCCCAAGGTGTTAACACTTAATAGTCGGTAAGAGGAGAGAGTTAGTTCAAGCAAAGTTAATGAAATAAGATTGCAAGAAAATAACAGCAAAAAAATTTCCTATAAATGTGGCATACTCTCCCACAAATTCTTACTGAGTCAGTGGGGAGAATGGGCACATGAAAGGAATACACATATAGAAAGACCTTTTCTGCCTTATTACTGCTGTTCTGCCCACCAAAGTGGACCTCCTAAGACTATACATAAAAAGAACTAAGTCATTCAACTCTGAAATACCTCTTCTTGACTTTAACTATTTTCCTCTGTGTTACCTATGAATACTGTGTCACATTCGAATGCCACCCCCCCCAAGGCATGTCCACTTTTCACCTCTAGATTTGAGAAATTGATGAGCCCTGAACCTTTTGATAATGCTATTCGGCAATTATCAGGCAAATAACTGTCATCTAACTTGTATACCCTCATTTTCAGAATATGGAAATGAGAATTACATGGATCTTGAGCACACCTATGCTCAGTTGAAGCCAAAAATCTGAGAGAATACTACAGAGGAGGTTGCTAATAGAGCAGGTGGTTTTATACATGTTCTAAAAGATCTGGGAAAACCTACAGAACATGTTTAAGCTAAGAGAACAACCACTCTTCACTGAGGGAGATTTAGCTGAAGACTTCACCTGAGCAAGAAGCTGAAGGTCTGTGCCAGTAAGGCAAAATGGGCTTAGTTTAACGGGTGTGCTTGAGGAGTTTGGCTTTTGTTTACGGTGAAAGTACTTTCACCTGTTAAACGCTAAGCCCCAGGCCCAAAGCCCTATCAGGTGTGAAACCTGTGTGGGTGTA
>CM053622.1:468254808-468280448 GCA_028646595.1 Phalanger gymnotis | reverse complement strand
ATTTGTTGCTCTGGGCCCTGAATAAATTTTTGGATGCCTTCTGCTTGGAGAATTCTGTATACCCATCGATTTCGAACCATTCTGATATTTATATGATCCTTTTTGAGATCATAAATTCGGCCTTCCTACTACAAGGTCATACAGAAAAGTCAGCCAATGACCCTACTAAAGCTAGATGAACTCAAGAGCTGAACCCAGAAGAGACTACATCTGTATCATACTATATGGCAGAGATCATGAGAAAGCCTCTCTGTCTCATTCCCTCAAATTCTCAGCTATGACTGAGCATAGACAGACACGGAGTGTGAGTGAAGTATGAAGACTCACCTTGGCGGAACACTGCCATTTTCCCTGAAGAGTGGGTGAAGGCTTTTTGGAGTGTTTTGCAAAATCGTGCTGGGACACCTAACTGATATTTTCAGGTTAAATTTGCTCCAAAGCCTTTTTTCTCTGATTGCAGTTGATTCTGTGTCCAGAACTTTAGAACAAATAGCAAGGTCATCCTAGTTCTGAGACCATATATTTAGTCTTTTCTTTAGAATTTTCTTCCCAGTCAAGGCCTTAGGAAACTCTGTCATATATCTTAATGAACTTATAATGATTATTCCATATATATTCTATTTTTTGTTTTCTGCTTTTGACCACTGCCTCCCTCTATCTTCCCTCCCTTCTGTCCTCCACTCCTTTTTTCTTCCCCCTTTCCACTCCTACTGCCTATTGGGCAAGTTTTATTTCTGTATCTGCATGTGTTATTCCCTCTTCGAGCCAAATCCTATGAGAATAAAATTCAAACAATGTGCATCTCCAGCCCTTCTTTCCTTCTACTGTAATATGTCTTTGTGCCTCTTCATTTGATGTAATTTACCCTTTTCTGCCTCCTCCTTTCCTCTTCTCCCATTATGATCCCTTATAACCCCTAAATGTACATGTTGCAAGGTTCTACACAATCCTAAATGTGATTCCATGATATTTGAATTGTTTCTTTCTGGCTGCTTGCATTATTTTCTCCTTGACCTGATAATTCTGAAATTTGTCTATAATATCCTTTGGGCACTTTCAATTTGAGATTTCTTTTAGGAGGTGATCAGGGGATTCTTTTGATGACTATTATGCCCTCTGGTTCTAGGACCTCAGCAGGGTTTTCCTTGATGATTTGTTAAAAGATGCTTTCCAGGCTCTTTTTTTGATCATGGCTTTCAGGTAGACCAATAATTCTTAAATTATCTCTCCTAGATCTATTTTCCAGGTCAGTTGTTTTTTCAATGAGGTATTTTATGTTTCCTTCTATTTTTTCATTCTTTTGATTTTCTTTGACTTATTCTTGATGTCTTATAGAGCCATTAGCTTCCACTTACCCAATTCCAATTTTTAAAGAATTGTTTTCTTGAGTTAGCTTTTGTACCTCCTTTTACGTTTGGCCAGTTCTATTTTTTAAGGAGTTGTTTTCTTCAATGTAATTTTTTTCTACATTTTGTCAATTATATTTTTAAAAGAATTGTTCAATTTTTCTCCTACCTCTCTTACTTTACTTTTAAAATCCATCTTGAGCTCTTCTAAGAAGTCTTTTTGGACTTAAGACTGGTTCATACACCCCCTTTGAGGTTTTAGATGTTGATATATTGACGATGTTGCCCTCTTCTGAATTTATGTTTTGATTTTTCCTGTCCCCAAAATTCTTCGCTATGGTCATTGCTTTTCTTTGTTGCTTTTTGTTCATGTCGTTTGCCTTTTTATGGCTTTTAAAGTTGATTTCTGCTTCTGGGGCATAGGGGACACCGTCCCAGGCTTCTTATGCTGGGGAGGGGAGTAGTGGGCTGGGTACTGGTTTCCTGAGGTGGGGCTTGCCACTGGCTTTCTGGGATGCCTCCTGTCCTGTACTGGTCCCCTTCAGCCACAGCAAGAGGGACCTTTCCTGTTAATCTCCCCTAGCTCCCCTAGCCTCCTGACCTAAAAGACTGCTGCACTTAGTCTTTCTGCTGCTTCCACCATTTCAGGATTTTTCCTGGGACAATGTTCTCTGGGTTTTTCAAGGTCAATAAGGGAAGGTGAAAATGGCTTATTGCTTACTTTGATGTCTTGGCTCCCAGAAGTTGAAATAGGTGACTTTCAATTATTCTGTCTATGGGCTGATAACTCTAGGAACAGCTGCTGCCACCGCTGCTGCTGCCAATTCATTCACTTCCAATGCCTGCTCCTGGTTTGCTGGGGCTGGGACTGTATTAGCATGCCTTGCCCTGAACTGTACTTCTCTCTTACCCAGTTCCGACAGACCCCTCTTGCTGACCTTCTAAGTTGTCTCTGGCATCTGTGGGCTGAGAAATCTGGAAACTATCACTGCTACCAGTGATTCAGTCCCCTGAGGCCTACTTTGGCTTTGCTGGGGCCAGATCTGTTCTGGCACGGTCTGTGCTACACTATACTCCTCTCTCAGCCTGGTGCAACAGAACCTTCCTGTGATCTTCCAGGTTGTCTTGGGCTGGAAATCTGCTTCACTCTGTCTCTTTGTGGATTCTGACACTCTAGAATTCGTTCTGAGTCACTTTTTAAAGGTGCTTGAAGGGGTTTGGGGGAGAGCGCAGGCAATTCCCTGCTTTCACTCTGCCATCTTGGCTCTGCCTCTATTTTTGTTCTCTGAAAATTAGGTTATAAACCAGGTAATGGTTATATGCCTAAAAATTACCAAACAGTCCTACGTGGTAACTCAGGATTCACCTATTTTTATACTCTAAATCTCTTCCATCCTTCCATGTAGATGGATGGGTAAAGAAAACATAGAGAAACAATGCCAAAGACCATCTCTGCTATTCACTCATCTGCATTCTTGACCCTTTCATATAAAGATTTAGGCAACCAAAACCTGCAAGTGGCTTTGCCAACACTCAAATACTTAGAATTTCTATCTTCCTCTCTCCTTTAGCTTTATTCTAAAAATCCTTTCTGATTCCATGGGATGTTTCTATGTTTCAGATTTTAGGGAGCAACAATTCTTGACAATAACAGCCAAAACAAAAGCAACAACAACAGCCATACCAACAACAATTTCAACTACTTAGTCCCCCTAGAGCTAACTATCTTTCTCTTCTCAATGGGCTATACCAATGTGATTCTTAGGGGCCACTTGTTTCCATTCCTTTTTATATTCCCTTTGGTCTTCCAAAGCCACTCTATCTTTCCCTTTGCCATTTCTCCCAGAGCACAAACTATCCATTCCTTTTTGTCCAGTATCCTCTAGAATGTTCCTTCCTGCTGAGACAATTCCTTCTCTAGATGATAGCCTCCAGTTCGCCCTCTAAACTCTGTCATCAAGACTGTGAGTGAGAAAAGCACAGGAGGCAATAACACCACCACACAGAATGTAAACTCATTTCCTAACTGAGGACTTTTTGTTCCATTCTTCCTTTCAAGATCTACAAACTCCATGCTAATTCCTGTGCATGCTTTTCTCCCTTCTGAACTCTGTAACCTGTTACAACATTATAAAAGTGGAAAAGAAAAAAAAATATGCCCCTGCCTTTGTGAAACAGAAGGGGTTCTCTGGACAACCATGCCATTTCAATTCATAATTATATATTTTTTTGGCGTTTTCCCTCTTTTACCCTTCTGTCCTCTCATTAGCCCTAGCCAGAGGTAAAGAAAAATGTTCCATGAGCCCTGTTCCACCTTTTTCCCAAACAAAATAAAAGCTTTATAGATTCGGAAAAGTTTTCTTTTCTATTAAAAATAGAACCAGCAAAACTGATCTCAAATAATCACTTTTTAAATATGTTCTTGACATAGCAAATACAGTGACTGGAAAACATCATACAATGAACCCTTCTGTTTCTCTGCATGACATGTGTAGACCTGGCAGGCTCTCAATGTCCTTTATTAGATTGCTGCTAATCAGGAAAAGAGGAGATTCCAACTGTGCCCATTGTGGATGGTGAAATTTGTGCTAAGGAAAGATCTAACTTATTTTTTTTTTAATTTCCTTTTAGACACAGTGATCCCTTCCCAGTCACTTTCTAATCATAGTTGCCATCAACTAGAAACATTAGATGAATATTAAAGGTCCTGATATATCTATGATCCAATATAAAGAGTGAAATCAATAGACCAGGATCCAAATATCAGCTCTGTCACTTCTATACACTTGATATTAGGCAACCCTTCTGGGGACTAAAAGCAAGACCTGGAGATTTAAAGCAAAGAGGTTGGACTAAATGACCTCTAAGTGTCTTCCCAGTGCTGCTAAACTGATTCTCCCATAATCTATCTTAGTTTTTAGGCTTTCTAAGGCCACTTTGGGGGGTATTTTTTTCCTCCGTGAAAACCCCAGTCTCCTGTTGAGCTCGTATTTATTCGTTATTAAGAGCAAGATGTACATATGGCACTTGCTCTCTCTCTCTCTCTCTCTCTCTCTCTCTCTCTCTCTCTCTCTCTCTCTCTGTATGGGGGAAGGGGTTGAGCCAAAGGAAGTTAAGGCATTTAGCAAAGAGATTACTAAAGAATATAAGGTCTTTTAGAGACTGAAGTAAAGCTAATGTCTCTCTTGGTGTTTGACCTACTAGCAAACCTCAGAGACAACTATCCAATATTCTCACAAATAAAATGTTGGTAGATAAAAGCAAAATACTACTGAAGATCATAAGGTTTCAGTGCCTCATTCAAGGTCACATATATAGTAAGTCAGGACTGGAATCCAGGTCTCTTACCATTTGGGTCCATTGTCCTTTCTATTATGCCACATTATTTCCGTTGTCACCAGTCTCCCTCTGCCATGATTCTTTGCCTCTGATAATGCATTCTGCCTTAGTACTCTTCTTCCTGTCATCACTGGGACTGAAGCCAAGTGAATGCAAGAGATCCTAAATTGTTGATGAATTAGAAGACACCACAGTACACCAGCCATTTCAATTACCTTGGGGTTCTCAAGGCATTTCATTTCCTAATTGTGAACAATTATTTGCGTTTAATTTAGATCTCATCTTACTGCCTGAAAGTCAGATGGCAACACCACTAGAGCCAGAGGAAGTAATAACATAATCTCCAATATCTTTCCATCAATTAATTTATTTGGATGAATTTAAATGGTAACATAAGGAAGGGCTTGATAGTGTTAGCTACAGGCAAACAGGGGCGGGTACTCATAAAGTGAGTCATGCAAGTTTTCTACCTCTGCTTTATTATGTGCATATTAGATTCATGAGGTAGTCCGAGTTTTTTTTTTGGCAAGAACTAATACAGTTCCCAGTGAGCTAGAGATACATACCTGGATTTTCTGGTCACATACTGTAATTGTGTTCAGGTATTGCTAAACCCATCCAGATCATTTGATCATTCTATCAGTTCAGTTCCGGGAACATACAGGACAGCAATTTTATATGACTAAATATCAGAGCAACTAAATCCTCATGTTAGAATTCAGTTGAGCATTGGAAAGGGTGAGAAGGTAGGCAAGTCTTTTCCATCTAACTCTCATGTGGGATATTAATAGCACTTCTCTAGGAAATGATTTCAGCATATAGTTAACACTCATATATATATTATATATATGTATGTTACATATATATAATATATATAATTATAATTTTTTAAAAGAATCTTATAATTGGATTTGATAGAATACATTCCCCATTTAGTAATTGGTGACATTTTGTGGGGCATAAGGGGTGGGGGAGAAAGATAGGAAGGTAAAGACATGATATTGAGTACTTTACAAAGACTGTAAATCTATTGATTTTAGGGGAAATTTCTAGGTAAATTAAAAGAAATCTAACTCTTACATTCTCTAGAGTCTCACCCCCTCCCATTTTGATACAAAGAACTGGAGTATAATTTGGGAGATAATCTCAATTTTTCAGTTCAGAGACCACACCCAGATATTTTTGGAACTTTTGTATCCTTCTTGCTTTCCTTGTAGTTACCAATTCCCCTTGTAAGTGTATAGGCTCACAAGGGTGAAATTATGGACAGTTTGGATGAAAATGGATATGACTTATACCTCACCTCGTAGAAATGTGTAATGGTAATCAGGGAGGGGCTTTTTGCTGTTCTTCTCTTAAGTATCTTTAAGGATTCTGGCCTTTGTTTGAATGGGGCTAGTAAAGTGGGATCTTGTCTTGGAATGTTTCTCAGCACTAAGACAATTGGGAGTCATTGACTGGAAACCCTGTATATGGTGGTACTGGGGAATAACTAAATTTCCCATGCCCCAAATGAGACTTTTCACTGTTCTTTGTTTGAGTGCTTCTAGCACTGAGTTAATCAAGTGCCCCAGGGCCCTGAGATAGGTATATAAGATCTGAGACTGGTGTTTGACTTTTGGGGGTCGTTGAAAGGATATGAGTAACAAGACTCTGGGCAAGCCATTGAGCCCACTCCCCACCCCCGCTGTCTTTGTTACCCAGACAGATAGGTATTGGTAATACTCTGGTAACTATAAATTGTGATTTGAATCAGACAAGGTCTGTCCGTTGATGTTTGTAATTTCTGTTTGTATTTACTTTGAAGTTCAAGGGGCTGATCTTTTCCCCCTGAACTAAGTGAATGATATACGTAAGCTTGATTAAACTGAGACTGTTAACCCTTTAAAGTTGCTTTCCTTAGAAAAACAGATCAAAGAACCTGTTTGGGCAGCCCTCTGTGTGCTGGTTGTTGGTTTTACACAGCCACAGTAACTGCTAGCAAATTGTTGCTACAAAAGGATAGGTATCCTTTAGTGAAGAACATAGATCTATGCTGTCTTAATGAGTTAAATAGCATCCTGGAAGGCTTCAGCAGATAGTGGCCAAGATTTGCTGCTCCATATTGATGCTTAACCCTACCTTTAACTATTTAACTATTTAACCTTTAACTGTTGAGAGTGGGATAGTTTCCAGAAATCTAACCACTTTCAGCTGCTCTCAGTAAGCAGTACCACTCTTTTTTTCCTGTTCATCTCCTCAACTCCCAGGATGTGGTATTCATTTTGTCACAGCCTTAGTTTGTTGTCCTCCAAGATTCTATGAGTTGCCTTCTGTTTGCTTCAAGTCTGTCTTTCATTGCTACACTGTTCTACCATTTTCCTTCACCTCCAGTAGATGGCACTCATTCCCTTTTTCAGGGG
The DNA here is from genome assembly GCA_028646595.1 of Phalanger gymnotis. Taxonomy (NCBI): domain Eukaryota; kingdom Metazoa; phylum Chordata; class Mammalia; order Diprotodontia; family Phalangeridae; genus Phalanger; species Phalanger gymnotis. The sequence goes on along the minus strand of CM053622.1, from coordinate 468,273,361 downwards.
ACTAACTTTCTGACAACCAGTCGACAGGAAGAAAATCTGAGCTTTCCAGGGAAGAAGGCTACTGAAAGGGAGTGATCACACACACACACACACACACACACACACACACACACACACACACACACACACACTAGTTACCATGATATGGCCTCTGATTGGGCTATAAGAAAAGATAGTGAGAAATAGAGCTGCATATGAGTATTCCAATTCTCACCAGAGAAATACCAAAGGGCTAATTGGAAGTCTTAAGCATTCTTATATCCCCCTCAATACTTCTGTACCTGTCAAGTTATTACTATCCTTCCAACAAGAGCATCTATACCTATTTCTCAATTCTTCTTGAGGGTCAGCAAGGGAAAAACATATTTCCTACATTCCTAGATCTATGCCAGGTCTGATGCTTATGGTGTAGGAGGTGGATAGGAAAATTTTGACTCTAGAAAATCCTACCCCATAGCAACAGGAAGCTGCCTCCTTGATTCTGTTATTTGTCAGGAGCTGAATAGAAGGAGGCACTATTCCATTCCAAATAACTTGAAGCAAATTAGTAGTTAATTTATAATGATGATCTTGCTGGAGATAGTTAAGCAGGAAGCCTTGTAATAGTGAAGGGAAAAATAAAACCCATAAAATACTATTTGTGCCTATGATGATATTTTGAAAAGGGTGAGAATTGTTATTTCCAAACTTTGTGTGATTTGCCATTTTGATAGTATAAAAGGCCCCATAAACTACTTAAACCAAAATTGTCAAAAAAAAAGATTCATTTTTGAAGTTGTGGGATTGAGAAATGAGGGGAAAAGCTCTGTTCATGAATATGTGTCAAGGCTGATTCATTGATATTTACCCTCAACAATAATTCCAAGAGGCAGTGCCCCATGACACACTGAGCTATTTACCTTTTATTATTATGCTTCATCAGCTCATTTCTCCCTCCCCTTCTTCATCTTATCTACTCCCAAGCGTTCAATTTTGAGCTCCATTCAGTTTAAATATCTCCTATTTGATTTAAACTGAATTTATTTGACTTGATTCAAGTCTAGAAACATTTACTTGGGTACTTACTTACAAAATATCAGGTACTATGCTAGGTGATCATTCTGAAACCCAAGTACCATATTTCTAATTGCCTACTGAACATCTATACTTGGTTATCCCAAGGTCCCACCTTATGCTTCTATCTTTCCTGTTTTGTCTCCCATGCTCTTTTGAACAATGAACAATAAGCATTTATTAAGTCCCTAATAGGTGCCATGATCCAGGAATTAAAGAGAACAAATGAATGAATGCCTATTTTTCAAGGAGTTTCCATTCTGTTGTGAGAGAGTGAATGATAGAGAAGGGCAAACCAACATGTATGTGGAAATTTAAATACAAAATTCCAATCAATCAATAAGGATCTACCATAGGCATTTTTCTGGATGACAATAAAAAAATGCAACAGTCCCTGCCCTGCAGGAGTTTCCCTTCTGTGGAGGAGACAACATTTACACATATACTTATACTCAAAATATATACAAAATAAATGTAAGATAAATTGATTAGGAGAGGTACTAGGAAATGATGGGATCAAGATATATTCATGTAGGAGAGAGTGCTTCAGTTGCATTTTGGAGGAAACTAAGATTTCTTAGAGACGGAGATTAAAAAGGAGTTCATTTCAGGTATGGGAAATGGCCTATGTAAAGACTTTGAAGTAGGAGATAGAATGTCACATGCAAGGAATAGCAATTAGGCCAGGTTACCAGTAGATACAAAGTAAATCTTCAATGGGAGAGTGCCTACCACTAAGAGTATTAGCCAGAGCTAGGTGGCATAATAGATGTAGCTCTGGACCTGGAGTCACAAAGACCCGAGTTCAAATCCAGCTTCAGACACTTACTAGCTTTGTTATCCTCTGCAAGTCACTTAACCTCTGTGCCCCTTAGTTTCCTCATCTGTAAAGTCAGGATAATGATAGCACCTACCTCACAGGGTTGTTATAAAAATCGAATGAGATGACATGTATAAAGCAATTTGCAAATTTAAAGTGTTATATGAATGATGGTTATCGTAAGAGCCTTTCTGCATGAGTTGGCACCTGATCTGAGACTTAAAGGAGGCCAGGGATTCCATGAGACAGATGTAGGAAGGGACTTTCTTCCAAGCAAAGGCACAAAGATGGGAGAGGTAATATCATTTATGAGGAAGATCAAATAGGTAAATTGGGCTGGAATATTGTAGTAGGAAGGCCGAATTTATGATCTCAAATATAATCATGTATATGTTTGAATGGTCCGAAATCGCAAGGTATGAGAGATTCTCTAAGGAGAAAACAACAAGAAATTTATTTACGCCCCACCGCAGCAGAACCTTGAACCAGCCTCCCCATTCCAACATCTTGACAAAATACTCCAGGCCCAGAAAGCCCATCTCACAAGAGCAACCAGGAGGCCACAGAAAAACAAGATAGTATTTAGCCAAATCACTTTCACTGGCCTCACATCCCTGCTCGCACTTGGGTAAGCCCTGCTTCCGCAGCTTCCTGCTTCTGCAGCTTCTGGCTTCCTCGAAGCGGAGCTTCCAGTGTTCTCAAGCCCCACCTCAACTACCAGAGACCATTAGTTTCCGAGCTGGCCCATCCTAAGTCACCAATCCACACCCACACAGGTTTCACACCTGACAGGGCCCTGGGCCTGGGGCTTAGCACTTAACAGCTGAAAGTACTTCCACTCAAAAGAAACAAAAGCCATGCTAATGAGACAATTTTGCTTAACAACACAAATATAGAGTGGATGGAAGAGAGTAACTTGCATTAAACTTGGAGAAGTAGGACAGAAACAGATTTTGAAGAATTTTATAAGCCAGAGAAGAAGGGTTAGAGAAATGTGAATTTTTTTCTAGAGGTAATAGGGAGCCACAGGTACTTCTTGAACAGGAGTGAGGCCTAATAAGACCTGCACTTTAGGAATATCACTTTGATAGCTATGAGGAAAACTGATTGGAAAGAGGAGAGCCTGAATGCAGGGAGACCAATTAGGAGGCTATTACAATAGTTCAGGAGAGATGAAAATATGAACCAGTTTGTGATAGTGTAAATTGTGAGCAGAGGATCTAGGGTTCTTGTTTATCTCCAGACACATGCCACATTTTCTTGTGGGGCAATAAAAGCACCTTTGCTTCTTTGTCTGCAATGCACCTCATTTGTTGGAAGTGTCTCCTTTATTTAAGGCTCGTATCAAATGGCATCTCCTCAGTGAAGCAGTTCCTCATTACCAATGCAGTAAGATCTCTCCTTCCCATGAACCTTTCTAGCACTTTGTTTGTACCTTATAAGGAATTCATCACATTTTGCCTTGTTATTTTCCTCATTTTCTTGACTTATGCCTTCTGCCCCCAGTAGATTATAAATTCTTTGAGAACAAAAAAAATTGTTTTCTTCCTCTCCGTTTCTGTGGAAGTATGCATTATAGTGCCTTGCGCAGAGTAGAAAGTCAATAAATGTTTATTAAATGAATTGAGGAAGTGAGTATTGTGTTGTGGGGAGAACAAGAAGAAAGACAATAAGAAGCAGTAGAATGAAAATGCTACTTGTCAAGCCCTTTAGCAAGGCTTTCTCCACCTCATCATCTCTGCCTTTTCTCTTCTTCCTCTCCTTTGACTGTGGGTGGCTTCCCTTACTTCTATCTACAGCCAAAGGATGGCAGGATCAAACTGCATTGCTTATCAATGTTTTAGCAGCAGCCCAGCAATTCTAACCAATGCTTTCAAACTGCAGCTGGCAAATTTCCAGCTACTAAGTCATTCAGAAAAGATTCTTCCTCCTCTTTTCTGTTTTGGCCCATTCTGACTGAGAACTTCACCCATATGCCACAGGCACATTCTTACATTTGCCTTTTGTTTTTACCTATTCCTGTATTTGTAAGTAATTGATCATTAAGGGCCACTCATGAACAGATTGTAGGTTGAGCCTCAGTTTGTGCTTATGTAAGATAAATGGGTTGTCCAGAATGACCCCAACATCTCTTCTTTATGTCTCTTATTTTATTTTTATCCGTGTCATCCTGGCATTTCTTTATCACTATCAATACCCCAGTTGTTCATAGTAAGTCTGATTTGGAAAGAAACACAGTGACTGTCAGCACATATGTGTAAATGTCTGTATGCATAAACCTTTGAGTACTGAGACACAAATGATAGCTTCTATCTGTATTTTAAAGGCAAGGACTGTAGGCATGGTTTGGAGCTGTCCATTATTTTGAATTGTTAGTGCCTCAGTTTCACTTTAGCCTATGCAATCACGATAGATTGCTATCTCCTAAAATGCTAACTGACATCATATTCTTAATCCTACCTCCCCAAAACATCCTAAGGAATGCTGATGGTATAGTATGTTTTCCTTCAGAATTCTAGAATCTTAGAGCTGGAAGGGAGCTTTGAGATCATCTAATAAGAGACCCATATTTTACTTCTGAAGAAACAGATGCAGAAAAAGTAACTTTTCCAACTTCAGGCATCAAGTTAGTGGTAAAACCTAGTCATAAACCATCCCCCCTTGGATCTTACACAACATGTCAGTGATATGAATAACATTTATAATACTCTTCATTCTAGTGATATGTCCTGTCTCTCTACTAGATTATAACCTTCTCTAAGGGCAAGGACTATGTCTCATCTAAGCTTTGTATCCCTTCCAATACATAACACAAGGTAGAGAACTCAATGAGTGTTTAATAAATTTTGCTTGAAAAGAGGAATCAATATTTGCCTGATCATCCTTTCTCACAGTGCCTGATATATAGTAAGCATTTAATAAGTGCTACTGATGGACCAGCTGATCCCCAGTTCATCACTCTCTCTTCTTTGAAACATTCCTTGTTCCTAACTCTTGTCTTTCTTTGGAGGTCCCTCTTGTCCAGACTGATTTCCGTTCCCTCCGGGCTCTGTGGAAAATGCAGACATTTCTCCTGTGCCCTAGTAGATATTTCTTCACTCCTCCCTACTATTCTCCACACTCTCCTTCCCCAAAGGAATGCTAGGGAGTCCTTTGCCTTGTACATTCTGTAGCTTGTGTTTTTGCTGGCTCATTGAGGGTCAGGGAGAAGAGGTGGAAAGGAAAATTTTTAAAATATATACCTAGGCTAGAAAAGAGAAAAGAACACCATCCTAAATAAATCTGCTTCTAGTAGTAGAGAGAGTCCTTAGCATGTTCAAAACTGTTTTTGATAAGCCAGAGCATTTTGGGAAGCTTATCTGAACCTCCCCAACTTTTGAGATTCATCTGCAGCTAATAAATATGTCATTTGCAAATTTGATTAAGCAGCATTCACACACATCAAGCCCCACACATAATTTTGATTCCCTGAACAACACTGATATCTTGGCATTCATTTTTCAACATATCGAGTCTCCATCTCTGCTACTATGCTTTCATATATAATACAGACACCTCAAATAACCACCTCGCAAGATTCCCAGCAGCACTAAAGAGATTCACACAATTTTCTGAAATACCTTACCAAGCCCCCTTCCCATCCAGGCACATATTTACCTATGTTCCTTTACTTTGAAATGGCATTTCAGTAACACCCACTGTCTGGTTTTCTATTGATTCCAGCTTATGAAGACAATAAGAGGGGGACACTAAAATTACCTTTTATTAATTACCTACTATGTGGCAGGCATTGTATAAAACCCAGTTCTTGCTATCAAGGAGCAATCTTAATTTTCCTTTCACCACCACTAATGCAACAATTCCATTAAATTCATTTAATTCAAATCAAATGTCATCTAATAAATGTCTACTCAATGTAGTCTTTGTGCTACTGCTGGGGATATAAAGATAATAAATACTCCCTTCCCTCAAGTAGCCTGCATTTTGCTGTGAGAAATAACACATATATAAATAAATATAATAAATATTGCTTTATTCATTATTTTTAATCTTACCATTTGATAACGAGGAGATTAGAGGTGGACACATCCCTCCTCTGACACCTAATGTTCTGGCCTTGGTCACTTCAGGGTCAATTTCAATGGATGAGTTTAATTTTGAGACTGAGAATTTGAGAATATGGGAAGTGCCATCTGGGAATTCTCTCTCTGACCCAGCCCCTGACAGCATTAGTCTTAGCCACAGAGTGGGTGTTCTCACTCTCACCAAGCCCCTGGTTCTCCATGAAAAGAAGCATTTACCAAGCTTTCCAGCATACAGATAATGTTCTTTTCTCTATGTCTACACAGAAATTGAAGCTGAGAAGCTATTTGTTAAATAATTATGAAAGTGTCATTGTCGATGATGGTGATGGTGATGATAATGACATTAATGATAATGATACTACTCTGACATGTTCAGGGGTGGAGAACAGGCAATATGAAAAGAGGAAAGGGAAAACTCGTGGTGGCACCATAAGCCATCAACATTTTTCCAGAACTCTTAATATTCTTGGGACAGGAGCTAAAGTGTGGTGATTTGATTTCCCTTAGCTCTCTGTTTATAGACAGGCCTCTTTCATTTCCCAAACAATTACCAGTATACTTATATATACTTCCAATTTCCTTTGCATTTTTTTCCATTCGTGTCCTTTAAGTGAAAGAGATAAAGAGAATCTTAGAAAAGTTAAATATGAAAGACTTCTGAAGAAAATTGAGTGGGAATGGAAAGGAGCATACCTTTTTCTGAGCAGTACGTGGCATCTTCTCAAAAATTCAGTATGTATTAGGGCATAAAAGCCTAATACCTAATCCAGAAAAGCAGAAATATCAAATGCATTCTTTTCAGACAATGATGCAATAAAAATCATATGGAATACAGGTTTCCAAAGGGTAGATTAAAATGAATGGGAAACTACATAATCTAATCCTGAAGAATGAGCTGGTAAAAGAACAAATAATAGAAACATTCGATACTTTTATTAAAGAAAATGACAACAATGAGCCTATATAACAAAACTTGTGGGACAGAGACAATGCAGTGCTTATGGGGAATTTTATATCTTTATATCTATACATCTTTTATATCTTTAACAAGATATACACTAACAAGAGAGAGAAAAAGTAGATCAAAGAACTGAGTATGCAATTAAAAAATTAGAAAAAGAAATTTAAAATCTCCAGTAGATTAAGGAGAGAGTAATAATATGGAAAGAAAAAAACCTCAACTAATAATAAAACCAGGGCCTACTTTTCAAAAAATAAAATAAAATAGATAAATGATTGGTTAATTTCTTTTATTTATAAAAGAAGCAAACCAAATGACTGGTATCAAAAAATGAAAATGGTAATTGAATTATCATTGAATATGAAATTAAAGCAATCATTAAGCTATTTTTCCTAATAAAGCTAAAAATATAAATGAAATATACAAACATAAATATTTACAAAATATAAATTGCCCGGGTAAACATGAGGAAATAGAATAGTGAAATGAACTTATCTAAGAAAAAATAATTGAACATGGCATATATGAGCTCCCTAAGAAAAGAAAACCAGATGTTTTTACTAAAAATTTAACGAATAATTTGTCTCAATACTATATAAGCTATTTGAAAAAAAAATAAATAAGGAACTAGTCGTACAAAATTTCTTTTATGAGACAAAAATGATTTTGATATCTACACCAAAGAGAGAAAATATAGAGAAAGAAAACCATAGGCCAATTTCCTAATGAATGTTGATGCAAAATAATTATATAAATTATTAGCAAGGAGATTACATCAATATATCACAAAATAATACACCAGAACTAGGTATAATTTATGTGTTTATATATTATTATATGATAATATGATATATATGTACATATGATATCATATTACATGTATATGCTGTGCTGATTCAATAATGGATAAAATATCAGCATAATTTAACGTAGCAATAACAAAAACAATAAAAGTTATAGGATTGTGTCAGTTGATGAAGGAAAAGTTTCTGACAAAATACAACACCCATTCCTATTAGAAACACTAGAAACTATAGGAATAAATGTAGACTTTCTTAAAATGATAAAGAGTAGCTAAAACCAAGAGTAAGCATTATCTATAAAGGGAATAAACTAGAAGACTTCCCAATAAGATCAGGAGTGAAGCAAGGATACCCATCACCACCAGTACTATTCTATATTAGGAACGCTAGTTATAGCAGCAAGAAAGGAAAAAGAAATTGAAGGAATAAAAACAGTCAATGAAAAAATACGACTGTCATTCTTTGCAGATGATAATGACGTTATATTTAGAGAAACTCAGAGAATAAACTAAAAAAAACTACTTGAAATAGTTAACAACTTTAGCAAAATTTCAGGATATAACATGAAATTACATCAATGATTATCATTTCTATATTTTAACAACAAAACCAAGCAGGAACACAGAGGATGAAAAACTCCATTAAAAATAATTGTAGACTATGTATAAGTTGAGAGTATACCTGCTGAGACAAACCAAGTGATTAGATGAACACAGTTAGAAAACTCTTTTCACATAAATAAAGATAAATCTAAACAACTGGAGAAATATTAATTGTTCAAGGATATGCTAAACCAATATAATAAAAATGACAATCCTATTTAAATTGATTCACTTTTATTACCAAGTCAAATAAACTACCAAAAAATATGTAGTTAGAAAAAAAATCGTAACAAAATTCATCTGGAAGAACAAGAGGTCTGAAATAACACGGGAACCAGTGGGGGGGAAAAATGAAGGAAGGTAGCCTAACGATATAAGATTTCAAACTATATTACAAAGCAGTAATCATGAAAACAATCTGGTGCTTACTAAGAAACAAAATGATATATCAATGAGATAGATTAAGTACACAATATGCAGTAATAAATAACCACAGTAATCTAATGTTTGATAAACCCAAAGATCCAAGATTTGGTTGGGGGGAGAAACAAGAGCTCACCATTTGACAAAAATACTGAGAAAACTGGAAAAGTGATTGGCAGAAATTAGGCATAGAATATCTCATACCATATGTTAAAATAAATTCAAAACAGATATATGATTTAGACATAAAGGATGATATCATGAGCAAATTAGAGGGATTTAGAAAATTTCATCTGTCAGATCTATGGATAACAAAACTTTTTTCTGACCGGACAAGATATAGAAGGGATTACAGTAAGTAAAATAAATAATTTTGATTATACCAAATTATATAATTTTTGTACAAACAAAACCAAAGCAGCCAAAATTGGAAGAAAAGCAGGAGACTGAGAAAAAATATAGCAAATGTCTCTCATAAAGGCCTCATTTCTCAAATATATAATGAACTGAGCTAAATTTACAAAAATAAGAGTCATTACCCAATTGATAGTCAAAGGATGTGAACATGTTTTCACAAGAAGAAATCAATGCTCTCTCTGGTCACATGAATAAATCTTCCAAATCACTATGATTAGAAACTGCAAATTAAAACAACTTTGCCACCTTAAACCTATCAGACTGGCTAGCAAAGCAGAAAATGAAATGATGATTGCTTATGGAAATGTGGAAAATTTAGACACTAATGCATTGTTGTTGAAGTTGCGAACTGGTCCAACCATTCAGGGGAACAATTTGGAACTCTGACCAAAGAGCTATGAATCCGTGTCTGCTCTACTTCCCAGTGATACCTCTACTAGACCTGTATCCCAAGGATATTAAACAAAAAGGAAAAGGACCTAGATATACAAAAATATAGCAACTCTTTGTGTCATGACAAAGAACTGGAAATTGAGATAACCTCCAATTAGGAAATGGCCGAACTAATTGTGGTATATGATTGTGATGGAATACTATTGTAATATAAGAAATGATGAGTAGATGGTTTCAAGAAAACATGGGGAAAAGTCAAGTGAGCAGAACCAGGAGAACTTTGTGCATAGTGACATCAATATCAGAACCATGATCAGCTGTGATTTAGCTCCTCTGATGAAAACAATAATCCAAGACAACTTCAAAGGCCCATAGGAAAAAGGCTATCCACTCCAGAGGGAGAACTGATGAACTCAAATATAGATTGAAATATACATTTTCTTTTTTCTGTCTTTTTATTTTTTTGTGTAATATGAATAGTATGGAAAGGTTTTGCATGATTTCACATGCATAGTTGATATATGGATTGCTTTCTCAATGAATAGGAGATGGTTGAAAGGGAGAGTATACGGAACTCATTTTTTTAAAAAGAATTAACCAATTAATTTTTTTAAAAAGAATCAATATGAAAAGGAAAAAATTGTAGCTGTACAGCATGCCCTCTGTGATTTTGCAAATAGTAAATTATCTTTCTCTCCAACATACAGTCATATATTGGCAAAATGTGGGACTATTATCAACATCAGCCAGTAAACATTTATTATGTGTTTCTACATACCAGGCAAAGTGTTATACTCTAGGGATAAAATGAAGAGCAAAATCCAATTCCTGCTCTCAAGGAGCTCTAATGGGAGAAAAAAAATGAAAACAACTATTTACAAACAAGATGTGTACAGGAGAAATTGGAGATTCTCCATATAGGAAGGCAATAGTATTAAGGAGGATCAAGACACACACCATGGTTTCCCAGCTACTTGCCATAGGACAAATCTGGCCAGCTGCCTATGTGTTTGTACTGTGAATTATTTATGTCTTTTACATTTTAAAATAAAGTGTTATTCTTTGGAAAATTTTAAAAATCACTCTTAGATCATTGCCTTATGAGAATGGGCAGGGGGAAGATTTGGCCCCTGGGTTGTAGTTTGCCAACTCCTGCTCAACACTATAGGCATTTTAACCTCAGTGACTCATGAATTTTCCATCCTTGCCCATGCTTTAAATTAAGCTGGGATCTCTGAGCTTTATAAACATTCAAACAATAAAGTTATTAATCTGAGAATATAAATTGCATGTGAGTCCACATGAGCACTTATTAAACACTTATTGCTTGCCAGACAATATGACAGTTGTTGAGGATTCAAAGAAAGGCAAATAAGGCTATTGACCTTATAGAGCTTATATACTGATGGAGGAGACAACATGTAAATGAACAAGTATGATAGATGCATATATATATATATACATACATATATACATACATAATGTTTGTGTATACACACACAGAGTATGTGAAAGGCAATATGGGAGAAGAAGACATTAGTAGCTGGGGAAGACCAAGAAAGGCCTCCTGCAGAAGCTAAGCTTTGAGCTTCCTCTTAAAGAAAGCTTGGGTAACTGAGAGACAGAGGTGAATGGTCAACACATTCCAGATGTGGATGACAGGTAGAGCAAGGGTATGTAAATGGAATTGCAAGTAGGCTAATTTTAATAAATTGTATAGCATATGGAGAGTAGTAGAGTATAAGAAGATTGGAAAGGGAGGAAGGAGCCTAGCTCATTAGAGTTATAAATGTGAAAAAAAGAATTTATATTAGATTGCAGAGGTTATAAGGATTCATTGGAGTTCATTAAACAGGGTAGGAGTGACATAGATCAGTTTTTTAGGAAGGTCACTTTGGCAGGTATGTGGAGAATGGATCATAAAAGGGAGAGACTTGAGATGGGGAGATCCATTAGAAGGTATATTTTCATCCTATATATGGAAATACTAAAGAAAAAATATTTGAAATGAGTCAGTGTCACAGACAAATATTTTGCCTTCTTTCCATAAACTTTTGAAAACTTGGCTTACAATAGGATTTTCTTCTGTAATAATCTCCTTTATTTTTTGCATCCAGAAGGAGAATATTAAAGTATGCTCCTATGATAGATGGAAAAAAGCAATTATATTAGAAGTTATGTGCTAATTATGTCCCTCAAGTATGGCATAATAAAAATGTGGAATTTACTGAGAGGAGATCATGCCTTCTTCCTCATTCTGCTAATGCTATAGCATTCTTTGAAATTGCCTGTTATACTATCATTTTCTAGCCTTTAATCGATTGGCAACGTATCCATCCAATAACAGAGGACACTAAAATCATCATTTACATTCCCTTATCTCCATTAATTCAACAATCACAATCTATTAACTTCAGTGCAATTCAATTCAATAATAATTTGTTAATGTCTGCTAGGTGTAGGCCCTGTTCTAGGTGTGTGTTTGGGGCTGGGAGTCAAAGACAACAATCCCCTAAGTAGTTTGCATTTACCTGGAGGGGGAAACAACATGTATGCAGGTAAACAAATACAACAAAATAGTGTGCATTCTTGAGGCCTTTTATGATCCTTCCAGCCTCTGGTGCCTTCTCCACCCCAATTGCCTTATATTTCTTTTGTGTGTGTGTGTGTGTGTGTGTATTTATATACACACATGTATATGTGTGTGTGTTTGTAGTGATAGAGCATGCACAAATATCTTTGCTGGTTTATAGTGAATCATGTGGGAGTGGTGAGAAGCCAGCTTCCAGCCATGTATGACTCATCATTGTAGTGAGTACTCATGATTGATCACTGAGCTAAAACCCTATGAATATACTAAAGAGGTATCTTGTCCAACAGCCGTTCCACTTTCTTCCAGTTTCAAAATATGAAGATGACTCTGAACTGTCTGGAGTTTCAGGGGGGGAAAGACAACTGCTCGTTTCTCACTTGCCTGTAAGCCATGAGTAAATAGGCTTGCCTAATCAAGCTGGTACCTGACATGGGGAAGCCTCCATTTTCTGGTTTCTTTCCTTTGATAAAAGTTTTGTGAGAATTTAAAAGGTATTAGGCACTTTGTCTAACAATAGGAGAGAATGTCTACACAGTGGCAGGCTTGGGAGGGCACCAAGTACGGAGTTGGAATTGGAAGAAATCTACTAGAAAAATCAATCTTAATTGACTGGTCACAAAATATCATTTCAGAGTTGAAATGTGAAGTTGCTAGTTAGAAGTTTTGTAGGAGAGGGGTTGATCCAAAATGGTAGAGTGAGAGGAATCAAAAATCTAGAAAATGCACCAGATTGAATCCTGAGAGGGAAATCTAGAAAAAAAAGGCACAGCTAACCCTTTATCCAGCACAGCTTAGTATAATTTGAGAGACAGGGAGATTTTTGGACAGTGCAGATGCATTGGGTGGGCAATATTCTGTGTGGCTGAGCACTATACCTGGGGAGCACTCCACCTGGGGAGGACTGCAGTGACCAGGGGCCGGTTGTGTACCAAGGCAAAAGGAGATTTGATCCCCATCTCAATATATACTCAGACCTATGTGAGGGACTGTGCCTGGGACAGGGGTCAACTGGCAGCTTCACTGTTGCTTATTAACCAATCCCAGGTCTTAGATACAAGCCAGAGTGAGAAAGTGCCTTGAACACAGCAGTTACTTCCTGGGTAGGGAAGCCCTGGGGGGTTAAGAATGAGTGAGTTCAGAGTAGCAATGGTATGGCTCAGACTTCAGGCACAAAGCAGAGTAACACTTCTAATGATGAGTGCAGCTTAAAAAAGAGGAAACCAAGACAGGACCTGATTTTAGGGAAGCCTATAATTCTGCCACACTGAATCAACAGAGCTTCCCAGCTGTTTGATAGGAGTGGAATCTAGAAGCCGTCCACTCTCATATAGACCCAAACCAGGTCAGAAACTTGCATAGTTCAGAAGGGGGGACAATCAGCAAACTTTGTCCTGGACGAGACCACTTTGGGAGCACTGGAAGCTTGCACACCCCCAGTCTATCTCTGAGATCCTAGAATCATATACCACTAAGAAAGCAGAAGCATGACCAGCCCAGATTTCCCTCTAAAAGATTAACATTAAGTCTGAAATCAAAAAGCAGGTTTGAAAAATGGGCAAACAAAAAAACCATCATAATGAATTATTATAGCGCCAAAGATGCTTAAGACAGACATGCAAATGAGAATGACTGCAAAATATCTGCAATCATTGCCTCAGAGAAAAAAGGCAGCTTTGTCTTAGACTCAACTAGAATTCCTGGAAGAGATGAAGCAAGAGTTAAAAACTGTTTCATAAGTAGGATGAGAGTGCTTGAGGAAAAAAAAAACTGGAAAAGACATGAGAACAACGAAGAAAGAATTGGAAAGGAAATTAACAGTTTGGCAGAAGAGGAACAAAACCTCCGCTAAGCAAAAAATTTCCCTCCAAACTAGGGTGGACTAAAAAGAAGCCAATGACTCTGTGGAGCAATAAGAAATATTAAAACAAAGTCATAGGCCTGAAAAAAGAGAAAAAATGTAGGGCATCTCATAATAATAATAATAAAAACTGACCAGGAAAGCTGATTGAAGAGAAAAAAAATTTAAATCACTGAACTGTCTGAATGCCATCACCAAAAACAAAGCCTAAACACCATATTTGAAGACATTTTAAAATTGCTAGGGTCTCTTGGAACCAAATGGCCCATTTGAAATAGAAAGCATACACTGGTCATCTCCTTAAAGAAACCCTCAAATGAAAACTGCCAGGGACATCAGAGCCAAAATCTAGAGTTTTCAAATGAAAGAAAAAATATTGAAAGTAACCATAAAGAAAGAATCCAAGTAGTGAGAAGGATCACTCATCCTTTAGTAGTCATCACCATAAAGCAGGGAGAACTTGGAATATGATACTGCCAAAGGCAAAGGATATGGATTTAAAGCCAAGAATAACTTACCTAGCAAAACCAAGAATAATCCTATAGGGAAAAATTGGACACAATGAAATAGAGGATTTCGTAGCAATCTTGATTAAAAAAATAACAGAGATGGGTACAAACTTTGAAGTATAAACACAGGACTGCAGAGAAACAGTAAAAAGTAAATATGAATAAACAATGATAAAGGACTACACAAGAATAAATTGCTTAGATTAAATATGGTGAAAAGACACATGTGGACTCTTTGATCCCTATCAGCATAAGGAAGTCCAATTAGACAAAGCCTGGGAGTGGTTGATATATTTCAATGATATTAGGAAAATAATGGAAAGAGAAGAGTAGAAAAATATCCTGGGTGGGGGAAGGGAAGCTAGCAAAAGGTCAGGAAAATGATCTCAAATAATTAGGGTCTACCAGTAGACATCTGTATAAATAAAAAAAAAGGAATGGGGTGGGGTATGTGGTTGGGTGGCTGACATTTGAACTTCAGTGGTCAAAAGAAGGAAAAATTCACACATGTTCTATTGGTTGCAGAAATAAAGTTTGCTCAACAAAAAAATATGAAGGAAAGAGGATAATAGGGTGGCTAAAGGGAAGGTAGATTAAGAGAGGTATTGACCTAAGCAAAGGAAATTCTAAAGTTGGACAAAAATATTTATGGCTCTTATTTGAGGTGGCAAAGAATGAGTCTTTTGGAGTACCCATAAATTGGGGAATAAATGAACTAGTTATGGTATATAAATGCAATGAAAGATACTATCCACCTCCAGATAGAGAAGTGTAGGACTCAGAATGCAGAATGAGGCAAATATTTTTAGGATATAGCCAATATGAAAACTTGTTTTGATTGACAATGTATGGTCATTGTTTTTTTTTTCCTGTTCTTAATGGGAGTGCGTATGGAAAGATAACAAGACAGATCATTGATAAGTAAAATAAAATACATTTTTTAAAACTTGGGAATTCTGATCGACACGACAAACGAACATAATTTCTAATGAATCATGATGAAACATGCTACCAACTTCCTGGCAAAAAAAGTGACAAGGGGCAGAAGGCAGATTGAGACTAATTTTAAAGACGTGAATTTTCGATTGAAAGAAAAATACTGAAAGTAACCAGAAAGAAAGAATCCAAGTAGTGAGAAGGGTCATTTAGTAGCCATCACTGTAAATCAGTGGAGAACTCGGAATATGATACTGAATGAAAAATTTTGTTCTGCTTGACTATAACATACCTTAACAGGAATTATATTTTTCTTGCTTTTTAATTGGGGTAAGAGAAGGTGATCCTGATATCTGCTTGAAAATAAAAGAAAATTTAATTTAAAAAAAAGAAGAAGAAGCCTTGCAGGAATTCTTTTATGGCTCAGAGAAGCTTAAATCATGGTCTCCCAGCTAAAGGTGTGTGTAATACTAAGTGAGCTAATGATTATGTTGGTCACTTTATAATGTATGCTTATATAGATAATTGCTTCCTTTAGATAGACATGAATCATCTGTTCTGTACCTGATTCATCTTAGTCCTTTGGGTAGTGCTTTTACTGATTCCTTTTTGGATGAGACATTAGGCCAGAGCAAAATATAGGATTTTCCTTGGAGAAGGTAGAAAGGAAGCAGTGAGCCAATGAATGGGAGAGTGGGGTAAGTGTCTGAGAAAGGTCAGGCTCCCCCAACAATGAATCTGGAATATAATTTCATAATTAGGAAACCAGGACTGGTTAAGGTCACCAGTCCACAGACCTTACCCTAGGAGCTGCTTCTAGACAATGTGCTAAAATAGAAATATGCATGCTGTCTTCTCCAGTTAGATTGTAAACTTCTTGAAGTCAAGGACTACTTCAGGTGTGTGTGTGTGTGTGCGCCCAGGGCTAACTACAGTACTTGGTACATAATATATACTTAATAATAACTTCTTCTTGGTTTATTAACCAATTAAACAGCATAGTGCTGGTACATAGTAAATGCTATATAAAAATTGGGTAAGCTAGGTGGTGCAGTAGAGAAAACAAAAGTGTGAGTCTTGACGGTGATGGTTGACTTACCGAACTACAGATATTCAACTAATCATTAACAGAAATGATAACTTCAGACAAGTAGCAAAATCTAAATTAAGTTCACAATATCATCAGCCTCTGTTCATTAGGACCAAAGCACATAAAATAATATAGAAAAAAAGAATGCGATTTAACCTTACTATGGAATGCATAAAATATTTGGACACTTTCTTACTAAGAAGAACACAGGGATTATACTAATATGATGAAAAAACAGTGTTTACAGAAATAAAGATAGGAAAAGAATTAGCATGGCAATTAGCATACAAAAGTTTGAGCCATGCTAGCATAATGAAAATTACAAAAAAAAAACCTTAAATTTCTTATCCAATACCATGATGAACAAACTATCAAAAGTAACTTTCATGGAATTAGGCAAAATAAAAATAAAATTTGTTTGGAGGAATATGTCAAGAATCTCAGGGAATTAATAAAAGGTTTTACAGAAACAAAATGAATATTATTAGAATTATAAAGGAAATAACTGACTGGATAAGCAAACATTGCATTAAGTTTATCTGATAAAGTTCTAATAACCAAGGTATACAGAAAACATATAAAATGTATAAGAATAAAAGTTATTCCCCAGTCTTTAAAAAAGCAGGTTATAAGTAGATTTCTCAAAAGAAGAAAAAACAAACTATTAACAACTATATTGAAAATATGCTTGAAATCACTAATTGGAGAAACACATCTGAGATTTCCCCCCATCCACCTACTAGGTCGGTAAAGATGACCAAAAAATCAGAAAAGGACAAATGTTGGAGGGAATGTGGGAGGACTGGTATACTCTGATGTTCATGGAGCTACCAATTGGTCCAGTCATTCTGGAAAGCAATGTCGACTATTCCTCCAAATCACTAAACTATACACACAGTTTGATCAATAAAACGAATATTAATCAAAATATCTAG
Source organism: Phalanger gymnotis (assembly GCA_028646595.1). NCBI lineage: Eukaryota > Metazoa > Chordata > Mammalia > Diprotodontia > Phalangeridae > Phalanger > Phalanger gymnotis. The sequence continues at coordinate 468,255,883 of CM053622.1, read as the reverse complement.
TTTTGCTTAGGACTTTAAGGTTGATATGTTTTACAAATATTATCCTAGTTTATCCTCACAATAACCCAACGAAGCAGGAGCTATTATTATTTTAATTTTACAAAAGAGATACTGAAGCATATAGAGATTAAGTGATTTGTTTTGGATCACACAGCTTGGAAAAGTGTCTCAGACTAGCATTGACTTCAGCTTAACTTGACTCCAATTCTAGCATTCTCTCTACATCACTCACCTACATGTCTCTAGTAGACCTACGTGGCAAAAACATCGAAGAGAAGAAAAAAGGCTATACATGAAATATTTATAATAGCACTTTTGTGGCAGCTAAGTGAGTGTGTGTTGGGGGCATCAGTTGGGGAATGGATGAACATATTATGGAATGCAGATATAATGGAACATTACTGCAATGGAAAAATGATGAAAAGGAGAGATTCAGGAAAACCATAAAAGACCTCCATAAACTGTTCAGAGGAAACTGAACAGAAGCTAGAGAATCATTTGAATAATAACGTCAACATTGTAAAAGAAAACAACTTTGAATTTAATGTAATGACCAATCATGTCATCAGAAGGCTGATAATGAAGCATGGCACCATCTTTTGGCAGACAATTGATTGACTGTTTATACAGAATGAGATAGTCTCAGCCATGACCAATATGTTGCTGATTCGTTTTGGCTGAATGTAATTATTTTTCCCCCACAAGGGAAGGCTTTTAGTTATGGGAGAGAGGAGTTTGGTGGGATGGTTGGGGATAGTGATATTGATAAAAACCATAAAGTAAAAAAGGGCATCCATGAAACTCTTAAAAATACAAAAAAGAGAGCGGATGGTAGTTAGGAATGGGACACAGATAACTAGGGCAAGGTTGGTACTACCTTGATAAAATTAATCTATGCTTTTTTTGTTGTTTTTCTTTTTGTTTTTCCACTTTTTTATTTTAATTTATTTTTGACATGTTTGGTTTTCAGCATTGATTTTCACAGACGTTTGAATTACAAATTTTCTCCCCATTTCCTTCCCCTCCCCCACTCCAAGATGGCATACACTCTGGTTGCCCTGTTCCCCAGTCTGCC
>CM053622.1:468223597-468254308 GCA_028646595.1 Phalanger gymnotis | reverse complement strand
TGCCCATCAATTGGGGAATGGCTGAACAAGCTGTGGTATATGAAAGTAATGGAATACTAATGTGCTATAAGAAATGGGGATGATATGGACTTCATAACAACCTGGAAGAACCTTCACGACATAATGCTGAGTGAGTGGAGCAGAGCCAGGAGAACATTATACACAACCACAGACATAGGGATTCTGTGATGACTAACCCTGACAGACTTTGCTCTTCTCAGCAACACCATATGCAGAGATAGCTCCAAAGGACTCATGATGGAGAGGGCTGTCTACATCCAGAGAAAGAACTATGAAGTATGAATGCAAATCTAGGCACACTTCATACTCGCATTATTCCCCCTCATTTTTTTCTCTCTTTTGTATTTGTTGTTAGGTTGTGGGTTTTTTATTTTTTTTTTGGTTCTGTTTCTTCTTTCTCATGAGTCATTCCATTGGTCATGGTTCTTCTCCACAACTTGACTAGTATGTAAATTAATTCAATGCCGAGTTATACATGGAAGCTATATGGGATTCCATGCATTCTTGGGGAGAGGGGAGAGGGAGGGAAGAAAATCTGGAACTCAAAATTATGTAGAACTCTTTGTTGCAAACTAAAAATAAAAAAGAAATGTTTTTGCAAAAAAAAGGTTTCTTGTAAACAGCATATTGTAGGATTATGGTTTTTAATCTATTCTGCTATCTGTTTCCATTTTATGGGAGAATTCATCCCATTCACATTCACAGTTATGATTACTATCTGTGTCTTTTTCTCCATCCTATTTCCCTCTTGTTTATGCTTTTATTTCTCTCTTCTCCCTTGACTCCTCAAGAGTTTTGCTTTTGACCACCACCTTCCTCATTTTACCTTCCCTCTTGATTCCCTTCCCTTATCTTACCTTTTCCCCCTTGCTACTTCTTCCCTCCCTTCTGACCACACTCCTCCCTTTTCTTTCCCCTTTCCCATCCTACTGCCCACAGGACAAGTTTGATTTCCATACTTATCAGGGTATGTTATTCCCTTCTTGAACCAAATCCAATGCGAGTAAAGCTCAAATACTTCTCTTCTCCCTCCCTTATTTCCCTCTACTATAATATGTTTTTGTGCTTCTTCATGTGGTGTAATTTACACTTTTCTACTTCCTCCTTACCCCTTCTCCCAGAACCATCCCTTTATATCTCTTAATTATATTTTTATCATTATATCAGTTATTTTATACTGACATCCACAGTCTATGATTATCCCTTTCAATTGTCATAACTGTACTATTCTCAAGATTGACATATATATAATGTACATATTTATATACATATATGTATATACATACGTATATATATATAAATATAAAACATATATAAAACAAAATAATCCTATATAAAGATGTAACTAATTAGCTTCATTGATTAACTAGGATTTTTTTACCCCATTTACCTTTTTATGTCTTTCTTGAGCTTTGTATTTGAAGATCAAATTTTCCATTGAGCTCTGGCCTTTTCACAAGGAAAGTCTGGAATTCCCTTATTTCATTGAATGTCCATCTCCTTGCATGGAAAATTATTCTCGGTTTTGCTGAGTAGTTGATCCTCCATTGTAGTCCAAGCTCATTTGCCTTTTGGAATATCATATTTGAATTTCTCATGCCATTTAATGTAGAAACTGAAAGATCCTGCATGATCCTGACTGTAGTTCTGTGTTATTTGAAATGTTTCTTTCTAGCTGCTTGCAGCATTTTCTCCTTGACCTGGTAATTCTGGAATTTGGCTATAATATTCCTTGGAGTTTTCAATTTGGGATCTCTTTCAGGGGGTGATGGGTGGATTCTTTCAATGACTATTTTACCTTCTGGTTCTAGGACCTCAGGGCAATTTTCTTAAGGATTTCTTTGAAGATACTGTCCAGGCTCTTTTGTTCATCATGGCTTTCAGGTAGACCAATAATTCTCAGATTTTCTGTCCTGGATCTATTTTCCAAGCTACTTGTTTTTCTAATCAGATATTTCATGTTTTCTTCTGTTTTTTCATTCTTTAGATTTTGGTTGACTGATTCTTCATGTCTCATAGAGTCATTAGTTTCTACTTGTCCAATTCTAATTTTTAATGTATTGTTTTCTTTAACTTCTCTATCTCCTTTTCCATTTGTTTGTTTTTACTTTTCAGTTGAGACATTTTCTCCATTTATATTCTGATTCTCCTTAACCATTTCATCAATTTTACTTCTTAAAGATATGATTTCATCAGTGAATTTTTTCCATTTTTTCTTTTCCCTCTCTAATTTGGTTTTTAAAATCCTCCTTGAATTCTTCCAGGAATGCTTTTTGGTCTGAAGACCAGTTCACTTTCCCTTTTGAGGTTTCAGATGAGGGTATAGTGTCCATGCTGTCTTCCGAATTGGTGTTTTGATCTTTCTTGTCTACATAATAGGAATCTATCATCTTTGGCTTTTCAGTGTGTTTTTTTCATGGCATTTTTTCCCTCCTGGCTTCTAAACTAGATCTCTATTTCTGGAGCTCAGGGGCTCTGTCCCAAGTTTCTTGTGTTGGAATTTATGGGCCTTCTCACTGGCTTTATGTTCTATGGTCTCAGGTTTCATGAGGTGTGGGAGAGGGGTAGTCTGGCTGCTGGGAGTTTCCTCTTCCCCGGGACTGCTCTACAGCATGGGTGGTCTCAGTTGTTGTCTGTGCTGGTTTCTGCCACTTCCCCTGGCTGTGCAAAGGCATTTCTGGGGTCCTGGCACTGATGTTTGTTAGCTCCACCCCCTGGGGCTCAGTAATTCTCATTCTGCAGAGGCGGGGGCTGCTGAGACACCTCCCTTCCTGCACTAGTCTCCTTCCTTCTCCACAAGAAGGGCCATCTCCCCAACTTCTCTTGCTACTGAAGTCTCCCTTCTGGCTCTTCTGCCTCTCCTGGGGGAGTGTTCTCTGGGTTTATTCAACGGCAGGATGAGAGCCATTTTACCTGGCCATCATGGCTCCTGGAAGTTAAGGAAGGCAAATTTCAAAAGTTTAGACTGAAGGTTAGAGGCCTGAGGATTTTCTGCTCCTGCAGCTGCAGGCTCTGCGCTTGTGTCTCCCGTAGCTCCAACAGACTCCTGTCTTGGGCTGAGAGGCCTGGGGCTTGGCCATAGCCAGTACTTCTGCCCTGGGCCTGTTCCTGCCCTGGCATTTCACTCACCCAGTGACCTTCTAGACCAGCGTGCTGGCTGGATTCCTCTGCTGTTCCCTGTTGGTTTGGTCTGGTGCCCTTCCTCGTGTGCAGTGCTCCTGCCCCTCTCAGTCTACTTGTGGCTTCTAACTCTCTCAAATCTGCTCAGATTCACTTTTTTAGACATATCTGATAGAATTTGTGAGAGAGCTCCAGTAGTTCGTTCCTTTCACAGCACCATCTTGGCTCCACTGCCTCGGTGCCTTACTCTTATTGCCATATTTCATTATAAAGTCAAGGTTATTGAGTTTATCATCATTAGATTGTGAGCTTCTTTGAGGGCAGGGACTTTTTTGCCTCTTTTTGTAGCCTTAGAATTTAGCATAGTACCTAGCACAAAACAGGTACTTAATAAATGTTTATCGACTGACCAACTACTGATACTTTATGACCTGCAGTGCCTACTATAGTATCATGACTTCATTTTTTTCATGCTTAAAAACTAAAGTTCTATAGTCTATCCAAAGCAATAATCCCTAATAATGCTTTCTCACCGAGATCACCTTCCATTCATAGTCTATGTACTTCCTTTGTACATAGACATTTACATGTTGTCTCTCTCAATAAGAATGTAAGCTTTTTGAGGGAAAGGGCCACTTTTGGCCTTTTTTTGGTGTCTCATTATTGAGCACAGTATGTGAACATAGTAAGAACTTAATAAATCCTTGTTTGATTGAATTGCTTTGTGGGTAGTTTTTTTTTTTTTTAAAAAAAACCTCTTAGTGGATTTATATCACATACTAAATAAAATCTGAAATTTTAAAAATGGCATCCAAGACTTTCTGCAATCTGACTACAATCATTCCTGGCTTATCTCACACAATTATCTTTCACATGATATTTTATTTTAATGTTTCCACACTAGCTAAACTGCTTAATTTGATATTTGACATTCTCCAGTATAATCCTTCTCTCACCTACTTCCTTGCCTTTACTCTTACTATACCCAGTGCTTACAAAGGACTCTCCACTACCTCTGCCTCTGTCTGTTGAAATCAAACCTTAAAGAAAAGAAGTTGCTTTTTCCAAGGGAGAGGAAGCATTCATTTTAGAATTGATTATGGCTTATTTTTAAGCATAGGGCTGTTGTTAGAGAATTTTATGAAGATTACTAGGACAGTGTTTAATTGATGGATTGGGAGATGAAAGACTAGATGAAAGGAGACTCTCAAGGGCATATAGGATGTCCTTTCAGAGATCTTTCAGGCACAATTAGTCTAAATGAATTAAAGATCTCACCCAGCTCTTAGGTTTTTATATGGTTGCTAAGTCTTTTGTGGAAAAGCTTCTCTACCATAAATTGCCATCTGACCCAGGGCTCTCTCTTAATTTTCAGAGAGGGCAACTAGATTAACACTAAACCCCCAATACCTCAGCAGGGGTGTGATTTTGCTTTTACATTCTATTATTGACATTTGATTAGCTTGGACTAGTTCTGGGTCATCTGCATCACCACATATTGGCAGAGTTGCCCAAGCTGGAATCACTACCCTGGAAACAGTAAAAGATTTCCGCCGTTTGGCAAAAGTAGTCATGATTTTATGGATATGAACAAAAGGACCCTATACCCAAAACTTTACTCCTGAATAGAAATGTTATATTTATTTCTGATGGTGAAATCTCATTAGACAATTTTCTTACTCATGAAGTTGCACTAGCAAGTTCATTTCTTGGTGACTATTATTTCTTATCTTGTTTAAAGATTCTAAGGAAGTTTCTTTGCAGTTAACAAGGCTGCACACAGGTATTGGAAGATTATATAAAATGAAAATTAAATGATCCCAAAGTTTCCTTACACTAATGACTTGGTAGAATGGACCATATCAGAAAAGGCATGAGCTCACATTCAATAAGAAAGACAGTACAGAGTAGTGAGAATACCATGGCAAATGGAGTCAGAAGAATTGATTGACCTTGAACAATTCAATTCAATATTTATACAAAGCAATTGTATAAATTCAAAGATAAATACAAAGATAAAACAGTTCTTGTGTTACAGAAGTAGGTATATGTGAGTAAAAATGCATATAGATAAGTAAATACAAGGTAATTTGAAAAGGGGGAAAACCACCAATATCTGTGGGAAAGGGATAATTAGGAAAGTTTTTTTTTTGGTTTTTGTTTGTTTTTACAGAATATGAGTCTATGAGAATAAGGATTCTAAGTGAAAAAGTGAAAGGGAGTGGGCTACAGGAAAGGGGTTGGAGTCTTGCAACTTATGCAAAAATAGGCACATAATATGAAATGCTGAGTTCAGGGAAATGTTAGTGGATGCTTAGCTGGAATAGAAAGTAGGTAAGAAGGGAATAATATGAAATGTCTGGGAAAATACTTTAGCAAAATTCTAGAGGGCTCTAAAGCAATAGTGAATTACAGATTTTTGAGCAGAGGAGTGATGTGGTCAAACCTCTGTGCCTTATGAATATTACTTTGGCTGCTGTGTGAATTATAGTCATCTATATGAGTCTTTGCCAAGTTTTTTTTTTCATCAAGAACTCCTATCAGTATTTTTCCCTTGTGGATGTGATAGGCAGATGGAGACTTTTTAATGGCACAAGTAGAAGTACTATGGTTGAGGTTAGGGCCTAAATTCCCTGCAGGGCTAATGTCTAGTTCAAAAAGGCATATGTCAGGAATATGCAATTGTGGATTTTATGTGTATATGGGGAGGGGTATTATTTTGAAGGGTAGGGAGCAATGGTACGGGAGTCAAGATTCATGATTGGCTATCATGGGGAGGATAGTACGTGGTCCATTTTCCTACTCTCTTACTTTTTGATTATAGAGTTTTGGTCAAGCCATGCTCCTTCTCTAAGAGGCTTCAACATCCACTTTCTAGATTGCTGATCTAGAGGAGAGATGAAGGGACAAGTGTAAAAAGAACCAAACAATGCATTCAAGAGATGGTGGAGAGGAACAATAAGGAGTATTAGCAACTAATTCAACATGAGTGGGGTGAAAAAGAAGAAAAAGTTAAGGATGATTTCAAAGTTGTGGCCCTGGCTAATGATTAGAAGGATTTTAGTGTCAATAATTGAAACTAAGCAGTTTGCAGTAGAGGTGAGTTGAAGGAATGGGGGTTCAATGAGTTGCATATTTGGACATATTAAATTTGAGATGCCAACGTGAGATATATAGCAAGCAGTCAGCCATGGGAGACTGGTGTTTAGGAGAGACATTGGGAGTCATCTGTGTAGAAATGATTATTGTGCCCATGGATGTTGTGTTGGTAAACAAAATGGGTTCTTAGCACTCAGTTCAACCAAGTGCCCTTGAAGAGTTTGGCCTTTGTTTCCTTGATTAGATTTGGGAGTCCTTGGTGACCTCCTTGCCTCAAGGGAAGGCCTAGTTTACACATGAGTTTGAGTGACATGTTTGGGACATCAGAGGCTTTTAGAACACATGGGTTTAAGTTGCCCCTTTGTGACAATTCTAGGTCATGTGGGTGAGTTGCATGTGTGACTCACCCTTGACCCTGAAAAGATATAAAACCAGGGGTTGGCTTTCTCTTTTTCGGAGCTCTTACCCACAGCAGTGGTGGCATGTGTGACTCTGGGCCAGCCTTTGTTATGAGATCCCCAGCTGAACTTAGATGTTGGTAACTATGAAATGTATTTGGTCTGTCTGTCTGTTTGTAATTTGTAATTTGCTCCGAAGTTCAGGGTGCTGGATTTTTCCCCTGAACTAAGTGAATGGTATTTGTATGCTGAATTAAAGTAAACTTGTCAACCCTTTAACGTTGCTTTCCTTAATAAAGCAGATCAAAAGAACCTAGGCTTTGGCAGCATGCTTGTTGTTGGGCTTGAGTTGGTCTTTCGCCCTCCACAACAGCCACTAGCCTGATTGTTGAAACAGATGTGGATGAGATCTCCAAGGGGAAAAAAAGTTTAGAGAGAGAATTTTTGTCCAGGACAAAGTTTTCTCTCTCTCGATTCAAACTTAGAATGTGCAAGATGGATAACATTTCAATGAAGGAGGTTCACAAGGAGTAATTAGATAAACAGGAAATTGAAAAAACAACAGGGTCATTTAAAGAGAAAAAGGCTAGTGGATAGTATCAACAAATGTACAGGTCAAGAAGGATAGGTTAAGAATGACACAGATATAAAAAGGTAGCCAGTCTTGACAGTAAAAGATAAGAGAGAGGTGTTTCATTCAGGTTGTAGGGTTGGAATCCAGATAGAAAAGGAATAAAAATGAGTAGGAGAGATAAGCAAAGGGAGGTGTAAGTTATAGATAGCTCTTTCAAGGAGGTTGCTTATGAAAGAGAGAAGAGACATGGGAGAGTAGTTATTTTCAGAATGGAAGAGATATGAGCATGTTTCTAGGCAAACAAGGAAATATTGAAGATTAAAGAGGTGGGTGAATGATTAAAAGGATTATCTCCTGCAGGAGATTAGATATACTGGTATCAAGGTCACAACTATAGGGATGACCTTGGTAAAGAAAGGGTCATACGTTTCTCAGTCACTAGAGAAGAGTAGGACAAGAGAGAGAAACATGTGGAAATGTTTTGAAATACAGAGTAGGAGAGAAGAGGGACCTCAAGGGAAAATGGTTTTAATTTTTTCAATAAAGTGGAAAGTAGGGATATCTGCTTGGGTGCTGGGGCAGAGCTGGTATAAAGAGCTTGAGTGGAGAGAATGTATGGAACGCTGTTCTAGAGAATCAGAAAATAGCTCATATGTTGATAATGATTTAAGGTTTATGAAGCATTTGATCTCACTTCTCAGAACAACCCACAAGGTAGTTGTTACTATTTCCTCATTTTATAGATGAGGAGATTGAGGTTGAGAGAGGTTAAGTGACTTTTACAAGGTTGCAGAGCTAGTTAGTGTCTGAGGCAAAATTCAAACTCAGCTCTTGACTCCAAATCTAGTATTCTACCTACCCTGGCACCTACCTACCTGTTAGAGTTGTTCATCCTTCATACTTGAAAAAGATCAACAACATCACAATGGTGGGGTCAAGATACAGTGTCTTCAACTGTGGCTGATCAGTCTAATATGAGCTTGGACAGCTCTACCACAGGTAAGGCACAAAGAGCCTGTGAACATTTGGGATGAAGATGTCTCTAGATCTGTGCATCTCATGATTCCTTTGAGCTACTGCAATTTTACTTTGCTCATAAAGCATAGTGCCTTCTTTGATTCAGGTGCACCATGCAGGGTGATCCCATGACAGTGTCTCTCATGTTTTATAATCAATACTAAAATTCTTCAGAGACCTTGATGGTGTCCTTGTACCACTTCTGGCCTCCATGTGAACTCTTGTCTTGTGTGAGTACTCCATAAAATAGTCTTTTAAGCAAACATACTTTTGGTGTTCAGACAAAGTGCCAGTCCATTGTAGTTGTGCTCTCTGCTGCAGAGTTTGAATGCTTGGTACTTCAGCCTGAGAGAGGACTTCAGTGTCCAATACGTTATCTTAAGAGATTAAATAAAATTAAAAATTACTAGGCATCAGCAAGGTTCCAGTTAAGATAATAATACAAATTTGAAGAGGACTTAAAGTATGGCTGTGTGAGTCAATGCTACTCAGCAGCCCGAGCGTTGAAGAGGACAAGGTGGGTTGTGGGGATAACCCGGACAAATTATGAGAAGCATCAGAAGAAGGAAATGAAAAGATTCAAGGCAAGATGACAGTGTTGAGTGGAATGGTCAATTATTCAGGAGTGTCAAGCCTACTGAGAGAGGAAAATTTATATTATCATCTTAATTGGAACCTCACTGATCAATCTACAAACAATTTTATTAAGTACTTACTATATGGTAGGGATTGTTGGAACCTCACTGATCAATCTACAAATAATTTTATTAAGTACTTACTATATGCTAGGGATTGTGATAAGCACTAGAGATTTTTTTAAAAAAGTGAAATGACAAACACAAAATCTATGTCTAAACCCTTTCTCATGGTCTTTTTTAGCTTGGATGAAGCACTAGAATGTATCCCTCCAGTACAAGAGTCTTTAACAAACTGGTATCACCTCTAAATCACAATGAGGCATCAGAACAGGACTTTAGTGGCATGAGATAAATGTAAAGCCTTTAAAATTGGTATCTTTTTTTCCAGGAAAGTAATCCTGGAGTCCCAGATGTGACCTTCAGCTATATTTTTAGCAACACCATGGCAAAAGTACAAATGGGATAGGCTCTCTGTATTAGTAATCCTTAAACCTGCATGTTCTTTCAATAACCTTTGGCATCCTTTGATTTGTAGGCTTCTAAAAGAACATCTGTAGTATTAAAAATTGTCATAGCAACTATGCACCATTTTTATATAAATTATATTTTCTAGCAAGTAGGATCAATATTTCACAATTTCATTCCCAGCACTCTCTTCTGCGGGATGCTTACTGCAATACCTGTGATGCAGGATATCATTTTCTTTGACTTCCAGTCAATGGGTAATTTGCAACTTATTGTCCACGGGACACCAAGCAGAGGGCACATTGTGCACAGAGGTCCATGGTTTAAAAGTCCTTTAGAAATTAATGCAGCAAAATGCAAGAGGAAGAGAAAAGAAATGAGAGAAAATTGACCTGGATCTTCTGGGTTTCTGAGGCAAATCTTGACATAATGGTAGGATTAGAAAAAGGTCCCAGATGATCTGGTCTGATGTTGTCAGGCCTCCTTACTGGCTGAGGTCCTTTGGATCTTTTGGTCCAAAAACGTACTGGCTTTCCATATATTTGCACTGCTTCTTGTATCCCACACCATACTGATTTGAGTGGAATAACAATAATAACAAATACAGCTGACATTTATGTAGCATCCAAAAGCTCCCTACCTACTGCACAAACTTTACAAAGGCATTTTCTGATGCATCAGGGGAAAATTAGAGAGCAGGAGTAGCAATGCCGGGGTAGTTCTACCCAAAGGATGCTTTTCAAGAGCCTACTGTTATTTGGCTCCAAACATTTATTTTTCTTTGCTTTATTCTGTTTCATGAACCAGAGACAGGTAACTTTAAGAGACAAAGCAGATGATGGATCAGAATGTTTCTGTACATTACTCTACCCAATAACTCTTATCAAAAGTCAATTGAATAAATGCCACCTAGAAAATTGCCATCAGTAGTCATCCTAACTCAGAATATTTTCCCTTAAGTTATAAAGCACTTTTTTGTCTATTAGCATGCTTCTTTATATTGCTGTATATATATACATATATGTATATACACATATCCATACATACACACATACACTATATCCAAATACTCTGTGGACTTGTATTATTGTTTGGACTTCTTCATATCCCCCAGTATAAAAGTCCTAGTACTCTGTATATAGTAAACACTCAATAAACTCTTAAGTGATGAATCAATTTAATACAACCCAGAATTCTCTGCCACAATTTACTTTTCTGCTCCTACTCACATGTCACTATATAGTACTAGGACAATTGACCCAGTCCTACTGGCTCAATCTACTAAAAATTGCTGTCCTCTAATTTCACTTGGATGTCACTGCCAAAGAGCCATCTTTTTACTCTTCCCTCATTGACTCGATTGAAATTTCCATAGCAGCTATTCTATTATCTCTTCTTTTTCCCATTGCTTCCCTCTTTCTCCCTCAAAGCACAGGACTCGACTTCATACTTTACTAAGAAAGTAGAGAAAATTTTGGAGGGAGTTCCACTTCTTGCCCCGTTCTCCAACTTGATATTGTTACAAAAATAAGAGAACTGCCTCTGGCATTGGTAATCAAAATTGGTTTGAGTGACATGTTTGTGACGTCAGAGGCTTTTAGACCATGTGGGTTTAAGTTGCATTTTTGTGACAATTTTAGGTCACGTGGGTGAGTGGCATGTGTGACTCACCTTTGACCTTGAACAAGATAAATAAATAAATATATATATCTCTAGCTCTCTCTCTCTCTCTCTCTATCTATGTACATATATATATTATATATATGTATATATGTATATATATATATATACATATATATATATGTATATGTGTGTGTGTGTGTGTGTGTGTGTGTGTAACCAGGGGTTGGATTTCTTATTTCGGAGCTCTGAGCTGCAGCAATAGTGACACTTGACTCTGAACCAGCCATTGTCAAGCTCCCCAGCTGAACCCTGATGTTGGTAACTATGAATTGTATTTGGTCTGTTTATAATCTTATTGTATTTGCTCTGAACTTCAGGGTGCTGCCTTTTTCCCCTGAACTAAGTGAATGATATTTGTATGTTGGATTAAAGTAAGATTGTTAACCCCTGAACGTTACATTCCTTAGTAAAGCCGATCAAAATGATCTGGGCTTGCAGTGTTCTGTGAGCTGGTTGTTGTTGGTTTTATACCCCACAGCAGCTGCTAGCCAGATTGTTGAAACACCTCTGAAGTCAGAGAACTTGGGTTCAAATTCTGCCTCTGAAGTTAACTATCTGTATGACCTTTGAATTTCTTGGGCATTACTTACCATACCAGCAAAATGAGGTTGTCATACATCACTTTGGAAGTATCTTCCAGTGCTACATATGTGAACTCTGAGTTAGGACAGCATTCCTTATTCTCTCCACTTTTACTCATGTCCCTTTTGAAGAGATGGGTCTTTCTCTTCACCAAGTCTAACATCTCTACTTGTACCCTTGATGTTATCCCCTCACATCTCCTTTGGAATATTGCCCCTACAATCACCCCCTTCTTCTGATCTTCATTCTCTTGACATCTATTGGCTCTTTCTTTGCTGCCTTCAAACTTGCTCAGGTTTACCTGACCATAACAGCTACTGTGTGCTGCATAGGGTTGACAGATGCCCAAGTATTCCACTGACATCCTCATGGTTTCAAGAGAAACAGAAACACCTTTTTTAAAGATTAATTTGCTTATTTTTAGTTTTCAACATTTATTTCCACAAGATTTTGAGTTACAAATTTTCTCCCCAACTCTCCCCTTCCCCCAGCCCAAGATGGCATGCATTCTGATTACCTTTTTCCCCCATCTGCTCTCCTTTCTATCACTCCACCCCCCCCTTATCCACTTCCCCCTTACTTTCTTGTAGGACAAGACAGATTTCTATACCCCATTGCCTGTGTATCTGATTCCCCAGTTGCATATGAAACAATTTTTAACATTTGTTTTTTTTTAAATTTTGAGTTCCAACTTCTCTCTTATCTTCCCTCCCAACTCACCCTCGTTGAGAGGGCAAGAAATTCAATATAGGTTATACATGTGTTATTATGCAAAACACTTCCATAATAGTCATGTTATGAAAGACTATATTTCCCACTATCCTATGCCGCCTCCCATTTATTCTATTTTCTCCTTTGACATTGTCCCTTTACAAACATGTTCACTTCTGACTACCCCCTCCCAAAATCTGCCCTCTCTTCTATCACCAACCCTCTTATCCCTCTCCCCTCTACTTTCCTGTAGAGTAAGATACCCAATTGAGTGTGTGTGTTATTCCCTCCTTAAGCCAAATCATATGAGAGTAGGGTTCACTCATTCCCTTTCACTTTCCCCCTCTTCTCTTCCATTATAAGTTTTTTCTTGCCTTTTTTATGTGAGATAATTTACCCCATTCTATCTCACCCTCTCCCCTTCTCCCAATATATTCCTTTCTCACCCCTTTCCTGTTTATCTTTTCATGCTTCTCTTGATTCTTATATTTGAAAGTCAAAGCTTTTGATGTAGGATCTTTGACTTTGTTGTTGTAATGGTAATCAGAGTGGGACTTTTTTAATGTTTTTTTTTCTTTTAGAATGCTAAAATAATTGACTAAGTCTTGCTAGGTGCTAAGCCCCAGGCCCACACCTTTTTGCCAATTAAGTGTGAAGCCATCTGGGCCCTAAGAAGGGTATATAAACCCACAGGTTAGCATTTTGTTTGGGACTCTCACTCACTGGAAGAGTGTTGTGTGATTTGACTAGATGAGACTCTGGACAACCATTATTAAGAGCCCTGCTCTGGCTTTGGAAAACTCAGATGTTGGTACTCTGCTGGTAACTATGCCTATTGTGATTTGGTTAGACAGAAATGCTAATCTATTTATATTATCTCTGTTTTTAATTTCTGTTTGTATTTGTTCTGAAGTTCAGGGTGCTGGCTTTCCCCCCTGAAATAAGTGAATTATATATATATATATATATATATATATATATGTATATGTATAGATATATACACACACATATATACATCTATCTATCTATCTATCTATCTATCTATCTATCTATCTATCTATCTATTGCTTTCCTTAAAAAAGCAGATCAAAGAACCTGTCCTGACAGCTCTTGTTGCAAGCAGCATTGTTGTTACAGTTATCTTCTTCTGGCTGTACATTTTCATCTTCTTTGTCACCAAAGTAAGATTCTATAGTCTAAGGGTATTTTTTTTACTTTTTCTGCTAATTTTCCCAGCCACTTACTTGACTTTTGAGATCTTTGTCAAGGTATGACTCTGCTTCCAGAGTGGAGAGATTTGAGGGAGAGCTCAAGCAAGTCTCTACTTTTACTCCACCATCTTGGCTCTGCCCCCCCCCACCCCAGAAACACTTTTGATCTCAATGTATAAACCTCTATGGCAAACTGTGGGAGGACATGGACAAGAGTCTTACAGTAAGACAAGGCATGGATGGGTTGTGACATGCATCATTGGAGGAAATCAATATGATCACAGATTCATTGGTGTTTTAGATTATTCCTTTTCAGGAAATATATTCTGTCAAAGTGTGTTCTGAAAAGTTGCATGAGGGAAAAAAAGATTTCAGGGTTCATCTAAAAGTAGAAAGCATTTAAAAAACCTAAGCTTCAAAGCTCTCTGGGATATATCTATTGAGTATATCTAACCAACTCTAAGTGAATGCAAGACATTTATCAGAAAGGAGAAAAAATGCTGTAGGAGTTTTTTTTTCCTTAAATAGTTTTCTAAAATGATAGCTTAAGAGTTGGAAACTAGCTTTTTAGGGAAATAATGATTCAGGAAAAAAATCATTGTGGGTTCTTTGTCAGACATGATTTTTTTTTCAATTTATGCTGTTGACATAAGTCAGGGATGATGCAAAAGAATCTAAGGGAGCTCTTAGGGAGCTAGCTATTAAGACTGTTAAGAAGGTAACTTTGAGCTTTTTGATAAGCCCTTCCCAGGTATTTAAAGGTTTCTCTGACTAAAGAAAAAGGAAGATAAATAGAAACTACTTGAAAGGATGTTTGTCCTTGACTGGCCTAAAGTGCCAGGGTTGCAGTTATCTACTATAAAAAAATGGACTCTGAGGAAAGATTCAAGATGAATGCATATTTTCTTTTCTTCTTAAGCATGTTACAGGAAAAAAAGTATGCAGGATAAGGAGAACATGGAATCCTGACATTGACTAAATGTATGACCTTGAAAAAGTCATTTGACCTTTCTGAGCTTCCATTTTCACTTTGCATAGATGTGAATAGGAGAGAACGATCATGATGATTTTTTTTTCTTTTTAGGCTTAGGGAGAATGAGTATTAATTTCAACAGTCAATTGGTTGAAACGGAAAAAGCAATGACTTCGAGTCAGAGGACTTGGGTTTCAAATCCTATTTTAGGTGGTCATTGACTACATATTCTTGGGCAAATCATTGTATCTTTCTGGGTCTCAGTTTCCTCATTTGTAAAATGAAAGGGTGGGAATAAATGATCTTTGAAATACTTTCTAGTTCTATGAGGCCTGGTTATTCAGAACAGCAAATTTGGAGAAATACGCTAAATTATAATCATTTCATTGACCCTTGCTCTCTTTCATAAATTGTCCTTTTAAATATTATGCTAACATTATTTTATAAATAGCTATATTTTGAAAGAATGAGCATTTTCCTATTTTCTCAATCAACTGAATTTATTATAAGTCTGGAGTAGATATACATCATCTCACAACATCATGTGGGACATTACTTAGGCATTACCACCATCTTGCGGTCCAGTTATCTGAATTGTAGCCAAAACATTTAAAAGGAATAAACTTTGAAGAATTAAGCATTAATAAAACCTATAATGTGTCAGAAAACATCTTAATAATCACTAGATAAATAAGCCTGGAAGCAAACATCAAACATCTTTTTATTCTCCAAGATTATGGGCTCTTTAGTGTTAAATCAATGCTTCCTTTCTCAAATTAAGTTGATCATTTTGAAGAATTGCATCTTTAAAAAAAAGGAAACAAGAACAGCACAATGGACCTTATTAAAGCTCTCACTTACACAAACATAAACACCTCTTCCTGATCATTAAAGCATCCCTGAAGCTTTTCAGGCTAAATCACAGAATCAACAATTCTGAGAGTTGGAAGGGTCCACAGTGGTGACCTAAGTCAACTGAAATTCCCCTATATCGTATCTAACAAGTGGTTATCCAGTATCTTCTTGAAGATATCAAAAGGAAAGGAGGACCACCACTTCTTGGGGCAGCAAATTCAACCTAAATTGGCTTTTTTCAACTTCTAATCACTGCTGTTGATTTTGACCTCTGGGGCAAAATAAAATAAATCCAATCACTCTTCTACATGACTGTCCTTTAAATATGTGAAGTTATCATCTCTCCACCTATTCCCATGGCAACCTTTAGTTTTTTCTTCTCCAGGCTAAACTTGCCCACCTCCTTCAAATGATCTACATATGACCTGGACTGGACTTTGGGTTTTCAATCACCCTGATTGCTCTCTCCTGGACATTACTCAGCTTATCAATGTCTTTTTTAAATAGTAGTGTCCAGAATTGAACACAGTATTCTTGATGACATCATTGAAAACTGACAAGAGGAGGGCACAGAGGTACTATCACCTCCTTCCCTCTCTCTCTCTCTCGTTTTTTTTCTTTTCTTCCTTCCTTCCTTCCTCCCTCCCTTCCTCCTTCTTTCTGTCTTTCCTTCCTACCCTCCCTCCTTCCTTCCTTCATTTCTTCCTTCCTTCCTTTCTTTCTTTCCTTTTCTTTGCTGCTATATCCTATTACTGACTCATGTTGGACTTCCTGTCTCCTAAAACTACCAAATTCAAAAAGACTGCTATATAACTTTGCCCACCCCATCTTATACTTTCGAAATTGATTATTTTTAAATTCAAGAATAAGACTTAATAATTATGCCTTTTGGATTTCAGTGTGCTAGCCTGCTGATCTTTTGAATTCCCAGTTTTCCATCCAGTGTGCTATCCATCCCATCTTTGTGTAATTTGCAAATCTTATGCACATGACATCTATACTTTTATCTAAGCCATTGAAAAAAAATATTAACTAGCACAGGACCAATCACAGAACATTAGGGCACTCCACAGAGGACATCCTGTCCTATTGACATCAAATCATTAACAACTAGTTTTTTCAAGCATTGAGAGCCACTCATAATATAGATTTATGATCAGGTGACACGCGTGTAATCATTTCCTAATTCATAATTTTTTTTCTGAAAATGATCAGTAATTGAGGCTTATTTGACAAAGGTTCATTTTACCACACTGTAAATATCTCTAGATATGTTTTTGCTCATGCATTTTGTCCAGACCTTTGATCTCATCAGCATCTAGAGTTTCCTGTTTGGAAAGTCCCATTACCAATGCATATGGACAATTTGTGAAACTCAGAGTTACTGAGAAAAAATGTGCCTTTTCCAAGCTCATGCACTAATTCTCTAAAATGTATCAGATACAAGTCTGGGATCTGTTTTCTTGAATCTAAGTTTAATTCTTTTCACTAAACCACACTGTATGTCTTTTATAATTTAGTAGCAACCTAATTTTTTTGTATTTTTCCAAAAACAAAAATAAAATACACCGACAAACCCATGAACTCAACAAAAATTAAATGACTTTTAAATTGGCCAATTAGAAGAATCAGAGAGAAAATTACAATATCCTTATGAAAACAGACTTTGGAGAAGAATCATAAAACTTATCAAATCAGAAGCTGAAATTGGAATTATAATTCCTGAATAAATCATCATCTTGGCACTAGAAACAGTGTGTCCCTGCAAAAATTTTCATCCAGTATTTTCCAAAACTCAAAAATTCCTTCAAAGAATGATTTTTTATAAGAAACTATTTTGTCCTGTCCTTTATTTAGTAAGACCTCTATTTTTCCAATTGTTCTTCTCTATCTCTTTCATTATTTTAGATCACCAGCCAGATATCTGTCTCTGGCTTTGATGTAATCTGTGGTCTGACAAGTAGAAATGTATCTCCCTTGATTCAAGAGTTCTTGAAGTCACTCCAGCCATAAGTACTTAACACTTCCCCTTTCACAATTTCCTTTTCCATCTTTGCTCTTCACTGGTTCCATCCCAGTGCCTCTTAGCACTTCCATTTCAACCTCATTCACATTTATGCTGACCTACATGCCCTACTGTTTTTTGCTTACCTTTACTATTTTTCTGTCTCTCTTCTTCCTCTACCCTCCTGAGTTTCACCTTATCTATGGCTGGTAACTAATTGTCTTCAGACTTTCCACACATCTCACTATAGGACTTTTCCCTTCTTTTTTTTTCTCTTCTTTCTTTTCATATCAACAATTTCAATCCTATGTATATTTGCTTTCTTCAAATTCTCTCCAAGTACCCTGCTCATCTTCATTCTATGGGAATCTGTGCCCAAATTGGTAGTGACACCTGGGGAAGAAACATCTTAATTGCTTTCCATTATTTGCATAAATCTTCCATGAAATACAAGATGGGTTTTTAACCTTACTAATGAATAAACATGGTAGCCTATACAGGTGAAGTGTTAATTACTTTTGTTAGTTAACATTTTTGAGTGACAGCTGTGATATAGGTGAGCTGTCAAATTTGGGTGTTCCTTTTTTCAGAGTTGTTCCTTGTTAATCTAGCCCATGGTTTCTTAGCCATCTAATTTGTCACCACAGTCACTTGGAAAATGCATTTCTGCCTTGAGGGCAGCATTGCTTTTTTTTCTTTGCAGAAGATGAGCTAAATTTCGTCCAATTCTTAAACATATTAAAATGATCCTTTGTTCTTATGCCTTCAGAGATAATAACATTTCAAGGTAGATACTTGATGTTGTAGGTCCTATAAAAGACAAAGGGAAGGGGAAAGGAATGGGAAGGACAGTGGAGAAAATGATACTGAACTTGGAAAAAGGAGGGACGTGTGTAGTGAACATGGGCAAGTTACTCCATCTCTGTGAGCCTCAGTTTCTTCATACATAAAATGGGAAGGATAGCAACTGTGACCTGGGTTTGAATCTTACCTCCAACACTTATAAATGTAGATAAGTTATGCCATCTCTCTAAGCCTCACTTTCATCATCTGTAAAATTTGAATGATTAAAACAATTACTTCTTATTTTTGTTATTATATGTAAGAAACTTTGCAAACCTTAAAGTTCCATCTAACTCCGGTATCGCTTGATTATCCATGCTAATGGAAGAAAATATCGATGCTAATACACAAAAACAAACAAATGCAGAGCAGTTAATTCTGTTAGGCAGCTAGGTTGCATCATCTATAGATGCTTAGCTTCAATCAGGAAGACCAGAGTTCAAATCCTGACTCAGACACTCATTAATTATGTGACAATGGGCAAGTCACTTGGCCGCCATTTCTCCATTTTACAAATGGGGATACTAACAGCTGCTATTTCCCATGGTTGTTGTGAGGTTTACATGAGATAACATATTTAAAGCACTTTCCCAGCTTTAAAGTGTTATAATATAAATATATATATATACACACATACATATATAAACACACATAAACATGCACACATATATACACATATATATTTATCCAATCTTCAACATTTGTACAATGAATTGTTTCTTTAGCATTCAACATAAATCACTTTTTTAAAATTTTATTTATTCCATGTTTAATTTATAGAATAAAACAACCTTTCCCATAACCATATCTAGCTTTCGTGACTTCAAACATTTGTGTGATTTTATTCATAATCTCTTTTTTCACTTCTGCATTGGAAAGCACACATATTCCATGGCTATGTGCAGTAAAGACAGAGTGTTGGAGGTACTGTTCAGACCTCACCAGTTTCAGGCATCTGACAGTAGCAACTAAAGTCCCAGCAACCTCTCCCTTGGTTTTCAGAGGGTGGCCGAGGTAGAGAGGTTTGCCACAGCATTGTATATAGTGCATTGCCCTCACACAGACATTTGACACAGTGGAAGATAAGATTCAATTTTTAAAAATGTTTTAGTTTTAAGAATTTTATTTATTGTGCAGTATTTATGGTACTGTAGATTGCAACTGTTATGAAAAATGAATATTGTCTGAAATCAGTGGGTTTCTTTAATTGAGATGTTAGCACAAAAGGTCACAGAATTCTTGGGAATTACTAGTGAGAAAAAGTGTTTTGCATATTGCTAATTTTATTTTGTGTACTGCATGATATGGGTTACTTCATAGTTACTGTGTAAGGAAAAGTACATATTATCAGAATTAATGCTTTGTTATAAAGAATTATATGCAGAACAGTGTGTTTTCAGCAATCTCTACCTAAAAACTAGTTTGTGGTGGTTATGGGAACCTAACCCCTTATTTTCCAAAGCTTCAATATATCAAAACTTATGTTTTTGACTTTCACACTATTTTCTAGGAGTATTATCTCACAGAAGTTGATGATTGACTGCATATATCTGTATGTGTGCATATTTATGTATATATATATGCACACATACATAACAAAATATATGTATTTTTGTATATAATATATATATATATACACATACCCATACACACATATATACATGTATACGTATATGTCTATGTATGTATATATGAATTCCTTTGGCTTTACAGTACAATTTTTGGCAAACTTAACAACAGTGCTTGACATCATCACCACTTAATAAATTACTTAAGTGGAAGTGAATATTTACTTAAATTAATATTAAAATTTGTTGTTATTTCTGAACATGTTTGATTAATAATGAAGATGTCTGTACCCAATAATATAACACAAAAGAAAATCAAGCAGACTTTAAAATAATTTAGAATAAGAATAATTCTCAAAGTAAGTCATTATCATGTGAATAATAGAGACATTTTCATGTTATTTAAGGTTTAGTTATGCTTATTTATTGTTCAGAATTTATAAAAGAATCATTGTATTTTCTCCAGCAATTTATGAAGGGCCTCCATCTCCTAGGTACAGCAAATCCTAGTTCATATCCTCTTAAAAATCATTCAATAAATTAATTGGTCAGTCAACAAGGATTTAAGTGTCTACCATGTTCCAGGCCTTGTGCTAAATGCTGGGGTACAAAGAAGGGCAAAAGGTAATCCTTGCTGTCAGGGAGAGCATAGTCTAATAAGGGAGACAGTATGCAAAAACCCCACGTACAAATCAGGTAAATACAAGGTAGACTGGAGATAAGCCACCAAAGAGATTAAAGGCCTCCTTCGAGTTCTTTTAAACATCTCATGAGCCCCCATACAGCTCTATGAATGCTAGCTTGTTATCCCATTCTCCCACTATATGATAGGCTCACTTTCTACTTTGATCAGTAGGGTGATTCAAGAAGAATTGAATCCTTTCAAAACTGTATTACTCCAAAATTAGGTTATATATAAACATGTGCTATACACTGCATTTTTGAGTTATTCTTATATTTCACAATTTTCTTCCTTTACAAATTGATTTATATATAACCTAGTTACTAAGTAATACATTTAAAAGGGTTCAATTCTTTTTGAATTACTCTTTTAATACTTTCAATATCTTTTATGCTGTTTCTAGACTATAATTCATTGTCGATAATATGTCATGTGCATCTCTTCATTGTGGTCTCTTTGAGAGCTTGAAATTTAGATTCTTCAGAAATTGTAACTAGAACTATAGAATCTTCCAGAGCAAGTATTCTCCTGGCACAGTCTTTGGAAACACAGGATCATCTTTACATAGCAGTGTAATATTGAAGTAGAATTCTTCTTATAACAACAGTAATTGCTGTGAGGTCAGAGAACACAACTATACGTTGTTAAAGATTTTTCTGCTGCCACACCCCTCTGAGCATTTTCATTGACCATTCCCCAAGCCAGCCTGGAATGCTCTTGTTCCTCCTCTTTGCCTCCTAGCTTCCCCGGATTCCTTCAAGTCTCAGCTAAAGTCCCACCTTCTTCAAGAAGCTTTGCTTAGCCCTCCTTAATGTTGCTGCCTTTTCTCTTAGATTATCTCTAATTTATCCTGCGTATATCTTGCTTGTACACAGCTCTCTGTATTTTGTCTCCCTCGTTGTACTTTGGGGTCCTTGAGAGTAAGAACTGTTTTTATTTCTTACCTTGCTTTGTATGCCCAGAACTTACCACGATGCCTGGCACTTAACAGGTTTTTAATAAGTGCTTGTTGCCTTGTAACATTGATTGAATAGGAACTACCTCCCATGCTCCATGGAGAGAGAGATGGCATATTTAACAATTGGTCAGCCTTTGTTTAAAAGACCTCCAGTTTGTGGGAACTGCCTCTTGAGTCGGCCTATTCCACTTTTGGAGAGATATGGTTATTACTAATTTTTTGACTTTGAGTCTAAATCTCTTTACAACTTCAACACAGTGCCCCTGCTGGTTCAGGCCTCTAGGGCCAAGTAGAGTAAGTGCAAATCCTCTTATCCATGACAGTCCTTCAAACCCTTGAACAGTGCTGTTACAGAGGAACATCCATGACCTCATCCAAAAGGGTCAGAGTATAAAATTATATACTAGTGCATATAGTCTTCATTTTAATTCACCGTTACAGGGTGTGACAGGCAAATATATGATTTAGGCCTGCAAGTCTTTAAGCTTGGAAATTTAATCACTTAGTTATCTGGTAAGGTTATGAGTTGGTATACTCTGGCAGAGTAGATCCTTCAATCACAAAATCCCTATATAATACATATTCAAAAAACACCTGTCATCTACTACTACTACATATTGGACTATTCCATGGACCATTAAATAACTCTGCTCTGACCTGTGGATACGTGAAAAAATAGATTATTTAACCAAAACAAAGTGAAAAGAGTGAATGAAAGAGCAGAACAGAATAGTGAGTGAGCTTGTATAAAGGTTAATAGAGACAACTGATGTGATGATTTGTCCAAGGACTCCACATTTATAACAGATGGATATTAATATTTATTAAAGGCTATATGAGTCCCCTGTGTGGTCAATAAAGATTGCCCATGGAAAATGTGGCCAATGATCCCAAAGAGCTAATGACCTTAATAGAATTGACAGTAAGAAAAGCATTTCTGTCTCTTTCTGTCTCTCTGTTTATCTAATACATGCATAAACCCAAGCACATGGGCACACATGCAGTATTTTTTTCTTCAATATTCCACAAATTCACCATTTCTGTCCTTTCTATTACTGGAGGTTGAAGTGTGAATAATTGTCTTCTTTCCAGCACAGGAAGAATCCACACTGTTAACAAGTGATGCAGTAAGAATGACAACCACCACCACAACAGAAACTTGTACATTAAATACATGATACAATGTACTATTAGACAGTGGGAAACTAGATCTTTATCACAATTTTGCTCACATCTGTTCCATGTATAGGTGAAGTTTATCATTGTGGCCAAGTTGCTTTACTTTAGGAGAGAATATATGCGAATGAAATCATGCTTTATTATTTTACTAAACTGAGCATTTAGGATCAGATGTACAAAAAAACTCTTAATGTCCTATGGCCAGCTTTTACCTCTAAATTCCATTCAGATTAATGGTATAGAACCAGGAAGAACAGTGGGGTGTTATTGCTGTACGTTTATAAAATTCTAGACATGGCTTAATAATGTTCATATGTGTGTATTATCAAAGAGAGAAAAGTCCTTGTCCAGTGAAGATACCACAGACCAGAAATTCTCAATCTTTTTGAGTCAAGGATCTCACCAGCAGTCTGGTGAAGTATATTGACTCTTCAGAATAATGTTTTTAATTACAGTAAATAAAAATGCTTAAGATTATAAAAAAACTAAGTATATTGAAATTAGTTATCAAACTATTTTAACAACAATGGGAAAATCTTATTCATGGATTCTAGGTTAAGAACCTCCACGGTGTAGAAAGAGCAGACGTATTGAGTTTAAGATAATTTAGGGTGAATGTGGGACATAAAAGATGGAGAGCCAATCTCCTAATCAGGAAGATTTACTTCTGTGTATAGACTGTGTGACCCACTCCGAGTCACTCATCTTCTTAGTCACCCATAAATGCTGATCTGCAATAGCAGAGGAAGTTTTACCAACTTATACCAATGACCAGGCAGACCTAGTTTTTTTTTTAAGCGCTATACTAATTGTTGACATGCATAGAGTTTTAAGGCTTTCAAAATGCTTTATATTCGTTATCTCATATGAATTTACAATAAGCCTGTCAGATGGGTGCTACAGCTATCCTTCTAGCCATTTTGCAGATGAGGAAATTGAAACTCAGAAAAGTTAAATAGTTTCCCCTTGGTAAAATAGCCAGTGAATAGCAGATGTGGTGTTTGAATCCAAATGTTTTGGACTCTATCTGCTCCACTGATTTGAAGAGGTTCTGGACCACAGCATCGTAGCTAATCTTAGAAATCATCTGGGCCAATCCCTTCTTTTTTCAAGATATGGAAATAAACTCAGGTCCTGTGATTCCAAATTCAATAGTCTTTCCATTGCTCTGTGGTGCATGTTATGTAGTGATCTGCTACAATTACCAGTGGTTAAAAATGAAATCAAAGCATAGTGTTGCCATTGTCGTGGTTGTTGTGGTTGTTGTTGGTGTGGTGGTGGTTGTTGCTGTTTTTTCAACACTACATGAAGATTGATTTTCTTTTTATTCATCCTAAATTATTCAGGGTAGAGCAAGCACAGAAATAAAAAAGATAAGTATAATTCCCTGCTTTGTCTTATCTTTGCTGTTTTAATGTCCCTTCCCCTAATTATTTGCATTTTTGTCTTCCCTCTTACTCATGAGATACCTCAGGCCACAATCACAGCTCTTGGTCCCATCTGTTAAAGCTTATACTTTGCTACTATTTAGATGACAGGTGTTAATTGTCTATTTCACACATCTCTGCTACTTATTCTAAGTGATTCTTAATTCACTTATGTAGACCTTCTTCCACCAGTTTGAGCCTTGCTACCAAAGTTAACATTACTTAAATATTATTAAGTGCCCATGTTTGTAGTGTTTTTTTAACTGCCTTGAAGATAACCAGACTTACATGTAGCTATTTGCAACATATCTTCTACCTTGGGCAAAGCAACTATTTTAACCAAAACATCTGACAGCCTTCCAGGGAACTAAACACACCTCCCTGGACTCACACTCATATAAAGTCATAGAATCACAGAGGTCCATAGCTGTAGTTGTTCTGACAAACAGCAGAAATCCCATGAAATGCTGCTCTCTTTTTCTGCAACAAGTTTCCAGTTGCTCCATGTTTGCTCTCTTGTATAGGTTTTATGTTACAGCTCTGTTTCTGAATATCCCTTCGGGTTGCCCAGCTTTCCAGCGCCTCTCTACAACCACCATTGGAGGGGGTGGGTAAATAAAGAATCACTTCAGATCCTTCCACTGATTTTTAAAGATACATTTCCCTTTATCCCTTAGCAAAATTTCTAATCTAATATTTCTAATATTTTCTAATGTTAGAATATTTGCAATATTCAAACATTTCCTTCTTTTCCAACCCTGATTTCTTTGTAACTCTTCCATTGCTAAACTCCTTTTCCATGATAGTCTTCCCTAGTCTGAAATAGCCAATAGCAAATCCTTATAATGTTGCCACCATTCCCTACCGAGCAAAGATTTGAGTGGATATAGAATAATTGCCTTTACAGTTTTCTTGATATCAGTTTGTGCATGGTCAGATGTTATTCCCTTGAGCTGAGATGGTTCTTACCAAGGTCACCTTTGCTCATATTAGCCCTTAATGAGTTTAAGCCCTGAGCCTCTATAACAGATGCTTTGAAAGATCCACAATTTCATGGGTGGCATCATTCCTTACATTGACTTCTACTATCTTATAACTTATTCTGTGTCATTCTTCTTCAGTCGGTTTATTCCAGCCATCTACGTGGTCTTTCAGAGTATTTGTATTTTTCCTTTTTTTTCACTGTATTGAGAGAAAGCTAAGAAGACGTGTATGAACTAAAAGAAAATTCAGTGAGCAGATCAGTAATTTGTTCATTGACATTGTAAAGGAAAAATCATTTGGAAAGACTAAAGAGCTCTGCATAATACAATGACCAATCAAGATTACGGAAAATGAATAAGGCAGGCTTTTCTCCACTTGGGGAGAGGTGATGAAGTACAGGTAAAGAATAAGACGTGCATTTACCAACTAGTACAATGTGTGAATTTTTGCACAATTACATTTGTTACAGGGAAGTACTTCTATTTTAAGGGGTCTCAGAATGAAGATAGTAAAAACAATGATGCCAAAAGAAAAAAGGAAGAAAAGAAATGAAAAAGTATCAATATTAAAAGCAAAAGAGAGAAGATAGAAATATAGATGGGGACACAGACAAATAGGGAACTGTCAAGGAGCAAATTTTTGTCCTGATTCTGCTCACTGCATTCTCCATTAGTTCGTATATGTCTTCTCATCTTTCTCTCAACATCTCTTTTGACATATCTTACAGCATAGTAATATCCATTACATTCTTAAACCACAATCTCTTCAACAAATTTCCATTAAATGAGTGTCCACCTTATTTCAAGTTCTTTGTTATAACAAAAAATGCTACTACAAAAAGTTTTGAATGGACAGATTTTTCTCTTTCTTTGATCTCATTTTGATATATTCCCAGTGGCATTTTTTATTTTTGGGGTCTGTCTCTAAAAAGCTTTTCAGAAGTGTACAACCAATTTTGTAGCTACAATAATAATTCATTTGTATAACTGTCTTTTCGCAGTTTTATTAAAATCATCATTATTCTCTTTTTTGGGGTCGTATTTGCCAATCTGATGGATATGAGCTATAGTTTCAAGCTTGTTTTAATGTATATTTCCGTTATTAGTATTAGTTTTATATGAATGTCAATGGTTTGCCTTTCTTCCTTTGAGAAAAGTCTATTCATATTTCTTTTTTTACTTTTATCAATTGGTAAAGGCTTCCATTCTTATGTATTTGAGCAAGTTCCTTACATAGCTTGAATATTAGACTTTAATGAGAGAAACTTATTATAAAGAAAGACTTCCCCTCACACACATTTAACTGGTTCTCTTCTAATTCTAACTAATGATTTTATTTGCACAACAGCTTTTTGATTTTATATGATTGAAATATTTTGTTCAAGAATGCTTCCCTTATCCGTAATTGTGAATAGTATGTTATTCTTTGCTCCTCTAATTTCTTTAAATAATCAAAGTTTCCAGGCAAGCTTAGGACATTTTTCATGTACTATATATATTGACTCTTATTTGGTGGAGGTAATGTTGAAAGTTGTGGATTTTTGTGAAGAGTTGGTTCCAGGCCCTTTCTTTGAAATTAATACTAGTGAAAGGGGAGATAGATAGATAGATAGATAGATAGATAGATAGATAGATAGACAGACAGATAGAGAGAGAGAGAGAGGCAGGTAGACAGACACAGAGACATAGAGACACAAAGAGATAGAGAGAGACAGTGAAGAGAACAGAAAGAGAAAGAATGTGAGAATGTTTCTAGGGAAGCAAACTAGAGACCAAGGACACATTGATGAGCCAACTTTCTTTATGTCTGTAGTTTCCAAAGTCTTTCTTTCTCTCTTCCCTGGAATTGATCCCAAAGAAATTCTGGAACAAATTCTATCCTTCACGCTGCTTTGTAGCGTCATGTTAGCACTCTGCTACCAAAGTCACTCAACCTTGTTGGCCTCATTTTCCTCATCTGTAAAATAAGCTGAAGAAGGAAATGGCAAACCATTCCAGTATACTTGCCAGGAAAACCCCAAAGGGGTCATGAGAATCAGACATGACTAAAATGACTGAACAACAAAAATGACCAAAGAATTAATAGGCTAGTGGACAAACTTTTGCTAATTAGTCCATACCATTTTTCTACCAATCGTATCATATATGGAACAGCATATTGAGTGCACCAGACTTGGGTGGAGTGTGTCTGTGTCTATGTCTGTGTCAGGTTATACTCGTATGGTCTTTTAGATCTCTCACTTATCTGATTTTTATATTTCAGATATGTTCCTTGTAAACAATGTATTGTTGGATTCTGCTTTCTAATCCATTCTAACATTTTCTATATTATTGGTAAGTCCAACCTATTCACATTCATGGTTATGAATGTCATTTATACATTTCTATCTATCATGGCCTCTTATATATTTTCCTCTCTTTACTTTGCCCTTACTCTCCCCTTTACAAAGATGACTGTTTTTCACATTTTCCCTTTTCATTGTCCTCCCCCTTTTTGATTCACTCTCTGAATTAGAAAATTATTCTGCTCATTTTCATTCCCTCCTGAAAGGGAAGGATTAATTGTGAAGACTTAACAGGGTAAAAATACAGGGGTTTCATTCTTCTCATATTTCCGAAATAGGGTATGTCTGAGGGAGTAGGAGAGGCTTGGGACTTGGCCTTGTGACTCTGGAAGGTCAGGGCCTGGAGGTGTGGTCATGCCCTTCTCCCTCTCTAAGATGTTATCCCCAAACAGGGAGATAATGGACTACCTGTGAGCTGTTTGTTTTCTGCTCCAGGAAGGTCTCCACCCTCCCTCCTCATTTCTTCTCCTAGACTTTTGGACGTCACCCCTGGCAGTTGAGTTCCAGACCTGGGAATTTCCCTGAGTTCCAGAGAAAACCTGAATGTACTGGATCGACCTTGGTCCCCTAGTCCTCTGTCTAGTTTTTCATGCCTAGATTGTAAGCCCACCTCCCAGCCAATGGTGAGAAAGGATAGAGCTGGGCAGGAATCTTTTCATTAACAGTATAAATTAAGGCAGCATTCCCTTTTACCTCGCCTCCTCCATTATGGAAGTGTGCCCAAATCTTGCAAGGTTTGTAAAATAAATTCACTTTGCTTCTCCTAAAGATGTCTCTCCTATTATTTGAGACTTCTGTCTCATACACTCCTGAATGAATACCCCATTTCTGCTCTCCCAATCACTGTCTGTTTCCTTTTCTACACCAAAGTCTTTTGATGTATGTATGTACATTCAACTCTAGATGATCTTAATTCAGCCCAACAAGCTAATTTTTCACTGATGAGGAAATTGAAGCCAATGAAGTGACTTGTCCAAGGTAATGTGGACAGTAATCAATAGATTAATTAATTTAATTTGATCTTGCATTCAAAGTCAAGTCCTTCTCCACTCTTTCCACTCTCTTTTCCCCCAAATTTGCCTCATTATGTCAATTCAAATTCCTCTATGAAATGGAAATAAATGCATTGTCTCTTCTCATTTATTTCCCATTTTCCAGAATTGACATTTTGAGTGAAATGGTCTAATTAGTACTGATATATTTGCACAGATTGCTTTCTCAGCTTCATCCATTCTTTTCATTTGGTATTTACTT
Organism: Phalanger gymnotis; assembly: GCA_028646595.1. Taxonomy (NCBI): domain Eukaryota; kingdom Metazoa; phylum Chordata; class Mammalia; order Diprotodontia; family Phalangeridae; genus Phalanger; species Phalanger gymnotis. The sequence continues at coordinate 468,225,717 of CM053622.1, read as the reverse complement.
TCATCTAATTCAACAGTGAGTTAAATAAAATTAAAACTATGGCTTAAACAGCCCCATTTCATAGATTAAGAAACTGAGACTCAGAGATTTGAATGATTTGCCCAAGGTCTCACCACATGTTAGTGGAAGAATAAGACTTCATATTTCAACCCTACCGATATTTTCTACACCCTGTTTCACATCAAGGAAAAGTCTACAACCCAATGAAATATTTTAAACAGTCCTATTGGAAAAAGGAAACATAGACAAAACTACCTAAACATTTTTTGTCAATTCTTCATATGAAGAACCCTTTTTTTCCTCAGTTACAAAGAGTTCGTTTTACACAAAAAAGAGTTATGATTTATACAAGCTTCATTAAAAGAAATGCACCAAATCAAATCTCAGTTAAAATCAAAACTGGAAAAGTAACACTTGACTCTAAGCCAATTTGAAGAGTCATTTCCCCCGAAACCACAGAAAGGCATGACAGAGCAATTCATAATTATTTTCATGAGATAATCATACCACCTAAGGTCTGTTAAGGTGCAAGTGAATTCACTTAATTGCCCAGCTGTGTATATGCTTGAATGTAATCAACCACTTACTGGGAGTTGCTGTCAAACTATTATGAAATTGGCATAGGAAAAGCTAAATAAATTATAGAGCTCACTTTTTAGAAAGCTGCATTTGGAAGGGAAGGGTTTTGCATGTTTAAAAAGAAGGGGAGTAGGGAAGACAAATGCCTGGCACTTAGACTACAGCCACAGTAAATTGTTCACTCTGGATGGTAACAGTCTCATCTCTAGAACAAAAACTCATACATCACCTTAAAACCTTGATTCTGGGGAACTGATTTTCAGCTCATCTAAACAGTGACATCTTTCTTAAATGGACTGATTGCCTCCACAAAGACAGCTGTGGAGTGACCTGATTTGAGTTTGATGAGCAAGGAGAATAAACTGCATGCACTGGTAGCAGGAATAATAATGGTCCCTTAAAGCACTAAGACCACTTTGGAGCCAAGTAGAAAAGAAACGAAAGTCTAGAGGAAACATACCTGCGACACATTGACCCCTCTATTTGTGCCCAAAAGGATGTGTTCTTTGCTGGTAATCCTATTGGTATCTCTGAAATAAGGAGGTAAATTCATCAGTTCTACTCATTAAACATTTATTGAATCCTTACTATGTTCCAGACTATGAAGAATACAAGGACAAAAAGATGCCGTTTCTGCCTTCAAGAAGCTTACATTCTCATGAGGAGGAACAATAAATAATCACATGAACGTATACAAAATATGGAAAGAGTAAGTACAAAGTAATGGTGTATGGGAGGAGAGAACAGAGTAGAATGATGAATTATTTGTGTGACTGAATATATGTTCTTTCTAAGAGAGACTGAATAACTCTAAGATTAGAATATATAAAGGATGAATGATATTCAAAGTATCCAGGATAGAGGTAGCATAAAATGGTTCCTTGTTTCATTAGCACTATGACTAGGTAGGTGATGCAGTGGATAGAGTGTCAGGCTTGGAGTCAGGAAGACTCATCTTCCTAAGTTCAAATCTAGCCACAGGCATTTACTAGCTGTGTGACCCTGGGAAAGTCACTTAACTGGGTAGCCTCCGTTTCCTTATCTGTAAAATGAACTAGAGAAGGAAATGTCAAATCATTGCAGTATCCTTGCCAAAAAAATAACCCAAATGGGGCCGTGAAGAGTCAGGCATGATTAAAGTAACTGAAAAACAAAAATGCCCAAAGAATTCGTAGGTTAGGGTAAAAACTTCTGGTAATTAGTCCTATGTAACTAGTTTTGTACTCAAGCCAACAGACTCACTATCATTTTAGGTAGGTGGGTGCAGGGAGCACCTACCCACTGGTTTGGTATTTAGATCTCATGCTCTACTAGCAAATACTTTGAGAATCAATTCTAAATTTCTTTTTTTTAATTTATTTTTGACATGTTTGGTTTTCAGCATTGATTTTCACAGGCGTTTGAATTACAAATTTTCTCCCCATTTCCCCCCCCCAACTCCAAGATCGCGTACATTCTGGTTGCCCTGTTCCCCAGTCTGCCCTCCCCTCCGTCACCCATTCCCTTCCCATCCCCCTTTCCCTTCCTCTCTCCCCTGTTCC
>CM053622.1:468207730-468223097 GCA_028646595.1 Phalanger gymnotis | reverse complement strand
TGGAGTCCTGCTTCCCTCTGCCCCTTTGTGGGTTCTGTAGTTCTAGAATTGGTTCAGAGCCATTTTTTCATAGGTTTTTGGAGGGACTTGGAGGGGAGCTCACGCCGGTTACTGCTTTCCAGTCGCCATCTTGGCTCCGCCCCCCCTCCTTGCTCTATTGTTGACAAACTTCTCTTCACATTAGACTCATGCCCTTTCCCCACCTCAGTCTATCCTCCACACTGCTAGCAAAATGATTTTCCTTAAGCACAAATCTAAACATGTTACTCCCCTATTTATATGTACATGCATCTTACATTTACTATATGTGTAAATGCTGTTTCCCCACAACAGAATGAATACTTCTTGAAAACCAGTTCCATTTTGTCTTTGTATCCTCAGTGCCTAGCATAATGCTTGGAAAATAATAAGTGCCAACTTCTTTCTTGTGGTCCTCCTGGCCGGGAATATTATTATTCACTCTTACCTCCACCTATACAAATTCTGTCAATACTGTAAGGTCCAATTCCAGAGAGGGATATGTGAGTCAGAAAAGTGAGATGGATTTGGAGTTAAGGGAGCAAGATTCAAACCGCAGCTCTACTACTATTTGTGGTTTTTTGAGGGGGGAAGGCAGGGGAATTGGGGTTAAGTGACTGGCCCAAGGTCACACAGCTAGTAAGTGTGTCAAATGACTAAGGCCAGATTTGAACTCAGGTGCTCCTGACTTTAGGGTCTGTGCTCTACTCACTGTACCACCTAGCTGCCCCTATTTGTATGTTTTAGGGCAAACTCAGTTCCTCATCTGTAAAATGAATGTTTGAACCAGACAACCTCTAAAATCTCGTCTAGTTATAATTCTATGATCTTATGGTTGCCTTCATATTGCCACTCTTGATATTATCTACCATCTCTGGGTTCTTGAGGAATGTCTGGTCTGTACTACATGCCTAATGTGGATTGAAAACTCTTAGAATCTTCTCTATTATTTATGTGATACATGCTTTTCTTTTTTATCAGACTTTGAGCTAAATTAAGGCAAGGGATGATGAATCTTCTCTATATTCCCTAAAGGTCCTAAGAGGAATGTTTTCAAATAGAATCATACATCTAGAGCTGGAAAGGACCTCAGAGGGCATCTACTCCAATCCTTTTATTTTACAGATGAAAAAACCAAGGGCCAGAAATATGAAGTGACTTGCACAGATAGTCCTCTACTTCTAAATAGAGCACACTGTATACTGCACCATTGGTCAATTAAATAACAATTCATTAATCAAGAGAATCAATTAATTTTCATTTGAAAGAGAAATTATGGATCATGTAGTCTAACCATCTGGTTTCATAATCATGAAAAGTGAAGTCCAGATGATTAAGTGAATTGTCCAAAGTTGCACTGCTAATAAGCTGAGATATAATTCAAGCCCCTGACTAAATTCAGTGCTCCATCTACTTCACTGAACTTTCTCAATACTTTTTTGCTCTATTTAAAATGGACATTTTATGGTATTCAAACCGTCCATATGTAGTATACTATGTTTTATGCTTGAAACAGTTGTTCCATTTGGTCAAACATACATTTATAATTCCTACAAAATATTCAGTCTGTTTCTAGTATCCAAGTCCACTTCAGGACAAGGATAAATTAAAGGAAAAATCCTTTCCCCTGCTCTTTTATCCTTCTTTCTTCCATTAAAATGTCTGAGACAGATGGCAGCCCTCAGAGAATTGTTGAGTCACACCAGTAGACAATTCCCTAGCTAAGTAGGAGTTGGCAGAAAGCCATTTGTAGGCACAGAGCAAAGAGTATATGTTAAAGGTCTATAGGGAGCCGCAAAGAGGAGCTGAAGCTGAACCCCCTCTACCTCTCTACCTTTGCTGGCAGTGTGGCCTCAAAGAGGAATACATATAGAAACCACACATAGGAGGAGCCAGAGTATGCATCATTCATTTATACTGCATCCATCAAATAGTTATTAGGCAATTACTATGTTTAGAGGACTGTGCTAGAGACTGAAGAAGATCCATATTTAGAGAAAGCATGGTTCCCTCTCCAGGTGGTATTTATAACCTAGTAGAAAGATGACATATATATATATATATATATATATATATATATATATATATATATATATATATATATATATATATATATTAAATGATAAATAACTGTCTGCAGCAGGTTTTCAGATTTTTTGCATTTATAGGTGCTGAAATTTCAGAACCAGAAACAATAATTTTTTTTGAAGGGGAAGACTTCAAAGTAAAAGAAAGAGGTACAAAACAAAGTGCTATTTAAGGTTTGACGAAATTGTTTTCCAAGAAGGTTACATGGGGGAGGTACCCTTCTGGTTGATCATTCCATACTCCAGTCTACCATCCACTCAACTGCTGAAGTGATCTTCCTATATTACAGGTCTCCACATCATCCCTGCACATATACTCAGTAAACTACGGTGGCTCCCTACTACTTGCAATATCAAACATAATATCCTCTTGTTTTGAAAGGTCTTTACAACCTAACCTCTTCTAATTTTTTTGCAGTATTCTTATACTTTACTCACTTCCATATACTCTATAATCTAGTGAATGTGATCTTCTTTCTGTTCCTTTCACACAGAGCTCTGTCTCTTGATTCTGTGTCTCTTACACTTGGAATGTTCTCTCTCCTACATCTTCTTTATGTTTTCCCTAGCTTCCTTTAAGATTCAGCTCCAATTTCACTATCTATAAGAGGTCTATCCCTATTTCTACTAGTGCCTTCCTCTGTGAATATCATCTATTTTCACTGTAAATATCTTCTATCAACACCGTTATTTGCATGCTGTTTCCCACATTAGATATAAGCTCCTTGAAGGCAAGGACCACGTAGTTGCCTTTCTATGTTTTCTTAGTACTTTGTACAATGCCTGGCACATTATAGGTTCTTAATAAATGCTCATTACCCAATTGGTCACATGTAATTGAAGATTTGGTGACAACCATTGAATGAGTACTTTATTAGAAGTAATGCCTTATAAAATCATCGAACTTCAGAATTGGGAAGGATTGTACACCATCTAGTCCAACGTATACCTAAGCCAAAATCACCTCTACATCAGTTATTTGTTCCTCTCATCTTTCCTTGCATCTCTCCAGTGAGGCAAATCCAACCATCTTCCGAAGTAAACCATTTCGCTTTTGGACAGCTCTAAAGTTTAGGATGTTTTTACTGAATTAAACAAAAGTCTTCTTCTCTGTACTTTTTGGTTACTGGTCTTACTTTGGCCTCTTAGGCCAAGCAAATAAATTGAATCCCTCTTTAATGAGATGATCCTTCAAATACTTAGATATTGAACATGTATATTTGTCATTATATCTTCTCTACTTCAGGTTGAATATCCTTGACTCTTCCTTCAACCACTCCTTATATAGCAGGGTTTCCAGGCCTCTTGCCATCAAAGATGTCCTCTTCTAAACATTCTCCAGCTTCTAAATGTACAATAAATTATAATATCTTTATTGTAGCATCTACTTTGTGCCAGGTATTGTACTAAGTGCTGGAGATATAAATAATAAGAAAATTAGTCTCTGACAGAGTCATACCATCTTCTACCTCTCTCTTCTACTAAATGACCAAATTAATTTCTTTCTAAAACTATTTTAAGTTTTGGGGTTAATCCTTATAATAATAATTATGGTGAGCAGCATGGGATACCATGGTGTTCTTCCCCAAGTAAAACTGAAGGCTCTCTGAGATGGAATTAGAGTAAATCTCTTGGATTTTAGGATTGAATACAGGTGGGACGCAACCAACATGGGATCAAATCAGACACAATGAGAACCTGGTGAGTCCACTAAGGTTCAGGATGAACACAGTCAAGGCAGACAATTAGGAGGGTTAGGCCTGGGGATTCTGAGTGTCCAGAAAATTAAGGGGAAATGTTTGGCACTTGTCCAGGGAAAGACTCCAGTGAGGTTAGAATTAGTTTAGGCCTCTCTGATCTACAAATAAGCAATCCTCTTGACTTGATCACTAAACGGCTTGGTGAGTAGCTGCTGAAAATGTGATTAAAATTAGAGTGATGATCATTTGGTAGGGTTTTCTCTCTCTCTTTTTGTTTCTTTTCCTATACTTGTCCTCAATCCTCTCATGATACCTGGTCTGTAATGGTCTAGTAGCTCTTCCAATATCTTGGTGGACACGGAGTTATGATATAAGACTTGAAAACAAGGACCGCAAGTTCAACCTCATGACCTACAGGAAAGAGATAAGACTACTATATCAGACGTCTGTGTCGTGTCCTGGTTAGATGATTGAGAACATAGATTAGTTGTATTTGGCAGTCAGTGAAGTGGGTCTTGTCTGGGGTTGCCACTTCAGAAGTTCTCTAGAGCTCATAAGATCTGCTTTCACCTTGGATTTTTGAAGGAGAGTACACAGGCAGAAAGGGAGTTTAGAAGGGTGGGGAAGATTAATGAAGTCTCTTACTTAAAACAGCTCTCCTAGCTATATTGAGCAGGGACTTACTCTCATTGACCTTTTATTTAGACCTTCAGTGGGAGATAAGGAGGAAAACTGGGAGATATTTTCTTTCTCTGCCTTTGAAACTTTGGTCAGATTGGAGATTGCAAAAATAAAGACAGGAAAGAAAGGAAATCTTCATGGTCTGTAGAAATTTATAGCACTTTGAACTAGAGATGTGTCTGAGGCTGGATTTGGGCTGAGGTTCCCCTGACTCCAGGGACTACACTCTATCCTATCTCCTCATTGGGGAAAAAATACCAATCAGGATTATCTTACCCCTATACAGAAGTTGTTTTACTGCTGTCTATAAAAGTGGTGCAAAGTAGCAGGCAACACTCGAAATGCTTGTTGCCTTGCTGTGCTAACCAACGCCTTTTGTTTTATTTCCTGAGTTTGCCTTAAATTAACCAAGGAATAACTCAAACAAAGAGTTTCTTTAACACTTAGAAACTTCATGGATCAGGAAAATCCCAGTTCAAATCTGGTCTGAGGAGCCTATTAGCAATTCATTTTTGTTTGCTTCAGTTTCCTTGTCTATATAATGGAATAATAATAGCAGCTACCTTGCTGAACTATTGTGAGGATCAAATAAGAAAATGATCGTAAAGACCTTAGCACAGTGTCTGGCACATAGTAAGTGCTATATAAGTTTTAGCTATTATGATTATTAAGTGTAACCACTCTATACTGGTTTTTGAATGCCATTGGTGTAGAATACCAAACTGATACTTGGTTAAGTGTATTTCTGTGTAATAAGACTCAGAAACATTCAAATAAGTTGATGGGGTTTTTTGAGGGGTCCGGGAAAATGTTTGTTACATTTTTAAAATCCACAATATATTTTGTGTTATAGTAAGTCTTAACATTTTCCTTGTATTGTGATTTTTGAGAAATCATTCTCTAAGAAATGATGTTCTTTTGAAAACTGATACCCAGTGGGTGATACAGTTATATCATTAGAAAAGTAATCTTTCTTTTAATTTTGATGCTATTAGATTAATAATTGGTTATGAATAAAGGATGTGGTCACAAAGTTTAACACTTAAGTATTTAATAGGATATATTTTTCTTTAAAATGGGTAAGGTTTTAGGGGCGTTTATTTGGGCAAGATCATAAAATCTTATCAACCCTGTAAGAGAAAATGCTTACAATAGGTTTTGAAGTCTTAAAGTAATGAAGTGGTTTGAAAAACTAGGACTTCTTATACCTGAAATAAAAGAATTTACAAGATTATTCATAGTAAAAATGATTTTTTTCTGATAAATAGTTTTGTCATCACTTATAAAAATTATGAAATTGTACCTGTTAATAGTAGATGCTGAAGTGACATCTTTGCGCAACAGATTTTTTTGAGCCAATAGACTTTAGATTTAAAGGTTGCATTTTTGCATTAGGTGCTAATAGGCAATATGAATGTCTGCCAAATAAACATAGCAAGTACAGATCCTGAGAGGTACCCAAATTGATCCCTCTGGCCCCATCCCTCCTTAAAAGAATTCTATGCAACTCTAGATGAGATAGGTAGTGAAAAGGATGCCCTTGAGTTGGATTATTTTAATGATCTCTCTTTGAAACTATAACCCAGTTTTCTACTTCTATAATTTTGTTTTTGGGAGTATGAGAATGTTGGGCTTTAAGCTCACAAGAGGGGATTTGTAGGGAATAAATTATCCAGAAAACCTAGTTTTATCATATTTTTTGAACCTAGATTTATATGGCTAGAAAATTGTCTAACATAAACTCTTACTGTAGAGGCCAGTGACCTCAGAGACTTCTGGGGAATATTTACCATGGCTGCAAGGAATGCTTAAGATCTCACCCAGGTCTTGTTTTGGGGCCCACCTGAAATTTGTTTTTTGAGTTTCCCAAATTTAAACATTTGTGTTTATTGATCTACATCTCAATGAATCTTGACTGGGGATGCCTCTACAAAATAATTTCTTTTTTAAAAACTGATATTGGTATGCTGGTACTCTTTGCTGAACCCTAAATAATATAAAACTTTCTGAGACTAACAGTCATACCTTCTTCTGGATATCTCTTCAACCAAATAAATTTTTAAAATGTAAAAACAAGGTAGTCTCCACACTTAAGTAGTTTGGTTGGTTTTCCTTCCTTCTTGAAGAGGACCAGAATGGCATCCCTATGCTAGAGTTAAGTTTTAATGTACCCAACTGTGGCTGATGAGACCAAATAATGCTCTACCACAGGTCAGGCACAAATAATCCATGTGAACATTTGAAATGGACACTATGCATTTACTCGTCCTGCATTTCCTTTGAGCTGTTTCAGTTCTGCTTTGCTCATTGAACACAGAACCTTCTCTGATGTGGGCATCCCACACTTAGTGGTCTAGTGTCTCCCATGTCACACAATCAATTCCAAAGTTCTTAAGAAAGCCCTTAAGTAGTTTACAATCTAATGGAAAAGACAATGGACAAAAGGAAGCTAGAAAAGCTGGGGGGTGGGAGGAGAAGGGGGACAGGGGACAGGGGGAAAGAAGGTACCAAGGAAGGGGCACGATGATAGAGGAATTGAATCTAAGAAGTGAAGCTGGTGGGAAGTAAAAAGTTGGCTGGATTTCTGAACCCTCTCTAAAAGGAGAATTTGGGAGGAGTATTTTGCTCTACACTCTAGCCCTCCAATTGAAGAGTCAGAGGCTAGTGAGAAAGAAATATTCTTAAATGTGGTGACAAAATGGAATACAATAATCTGTTGTCTGAATAAGGCGGAGTATAATGCAACAACCAGTTATCTTATTCTGGACATATGCACCCTAAATTTGTGCTAATGTTTTGACTGCTGTATGTACTATTAACCCACTTTGAACTTGAACTCCATTAAAACCTCCAGATGTCCAAAAAATATCTTTTACTATTAATTCAAGATTGAAAAATCTATATTTCAATATACAGAGAAGAAAATGTTTATGAAACTGTAAACTTTTGTTGCAATGTTTACATAAAAATATATATTCCATTTAACAAAATAGTAACAAACTTGCCCTGATGGTCTTTTTCCTTTCTTAAATTTCTTTTTGCTTTCTTCAAATTTTTCTTTTAAAATGTTTCATTGGCATTATTTTTCTAATTATTGCTATCTCTTATTTTCATATTCCAGTGTATCATTTTCACCTCTCTATACCAGTAAAGCAAAATTCATGACCTACCAGAGGGCCATGGACATGCCGTTGGAATCGCAAAGTATAAGGAATTATCTAGGTAGAAGGCAGAGGAAGTATAACATTTATTTAGACTCCAGAGGATCAGATGCAAGAACCAATGCCCCCAATTTGATATTGTAGCACTAATATTCCAAAACCAGTACACCCACTTCACTATAGTAACAAGGAAATCATAACAAAATATTATAGCAAGGAACCAACCCATACTGTAGCTTCCCCTCTATGCCAGGGCCTCCCTATAAAAAGCTCACTCAGGAATCCTAACTCTCCACTCAATACTCTCTCCTGCAGCTCTGCTGGCTCTGACTTCCTTGATCTCCTCAAATCTGTCTTATTCAGCACTCCCTGCTCTGCATTCTTGAAGCTGGCTCTCTTGTTCTGAATCCTGTCACTCTAAGCTCTGCTGCTCCCAGTTCTGGGATCTCTTTTCATGCAGTCATCTGATTGACTAGAACTCAGCTCACATACCATCTGCTATAGTCTTAGCAACTCCACTTAGGGCCCTGAGGGCTTCATGCCCACATAGGCTTAACACTCAATAATTAGGAGCTTTAGGCCTACTTACACAAAGACAAAATCAAGCCTTCTCACCTAGGACTACCTGTGCCCTACTGAATGGGTGGAGAACATCTTTGACACGCTCCCAGAGAGCAATTCCTTAAAACAGAGTGTTAAAAAGTTCAGCAAAACTAAAAATACATCAACAAAATCTTACATTAGATATAGCATTCCAAACCCATAATTATTACCTTTTCAAAGAAGGGGAGGAGAAGGAAAGAAGCTCCTCCTATCTTTTCTTATATCCTAACTTCTCCCTTAAAATATAAGTTCCTTGAAAGAAGGATTATTTCATACTTTGCATTTCTATCACCAGAATCCAGAGTAATTGCTGGCACAAGATAGGTGATTAACAAAAGTTTATTGAATGTTTTGTGGTCAAGGCTTGTCATTATCCTTTGAAAGCATCCATTTTCAGTATTTTTATTCTTTTATTTTTCCCATTTGCATTATCTTCATCAGTTTATATATTGTTTTCTTGGTTCTGTTTACTTCACTTTGAAGCAATTCATGTCAATCTTTTCATGCTTTCCTTCAGTGAAGCAGTGGAAAAACTCTGGTCCTGGAGCCAGGAAGGCTTCAATTCAAATTTGGCCTTAGACACTAGTAGTATAACTCTGCACAAGTCACTTAACCTCTGAGTACTTCAGCTTTCTCAAATGTAAAATGGGGGTAATAATAGCTCCCATTTTGCAAGATTGTTGTGAGAATCAAATGCAATGATATTCGTATGGTGTTTGATTAGTTCCTGGCACATAGTAGGCACTATATAAAGTGGTCATTTCATCCCATTCTTCTTTATAGCAGTCATTTCTTATGGCAAAGTAATATTACAATTTTCAGGTAACACAGCTTCAAATATATCTGAAATGAAAGAGTATCTATTTTGTTTCTAGATCTTTTCTACTACAAAATAAAATTTTTTTATGAACAATTTGGCTTATGTAAGGCCTTATGGGAGTATACATAATGTGTCTAGCACTGAAATCTTTAAGTCAAACAAAATGAACATTTCAATCATTTTCTTTGCATAATTTCAAATTGCATTCCACAATGACTGGGCATATCCATTGCTTCACAAAAATTACAGTATTGTATTCTTCTTTCCATAACCTCCCCAACATTGACTATTATTGTCTTTTTTTAGTATAAAGTGTTGTTATTAATGATTACAAACATTCTTTCATTGTTTTTAATAGTTTGTAATTCCTATACTATTTGTAACAACAATGTTACTAGCAACTGCTGTGGAGGTGAAAGATCAACAACAGGACCAATGACAAGAGCACACAGTAGGGCTGCTAACACAGGTTCTTTGATCTGCTTTTCTAAGGAAAGCAACTTTAAAGCATTTACAATCTCACTTTAATCAAACATATATTTATATATATATACATACATATATGTATATATGTGTGTATTATATATATGTATATATATGTGTATGTATGTGCATGTATATGTGTGTGTATGTGTGTGTGTGTGTATCTTTCACTTAGTTCAGGGGAAAAAGGTCAGCATCCTGAACTTCAGAGAAAATACAAACAGAAATTGCAAGAAGAAATTACATAAACAGGACAAACACAAGTCAGCAGACAGGCTTCTATCTGTCCATAGCAATACATACAGTTACCAGAGAGAGAAGCACCAGCATCTGAGTCTTCAGAGTTGGGGTGCTCCTTAATGGCTACCCAGAGTCTCCACACCAACACTCTTTCAATGAGTGAGCCCTAAGCAAAATGCTAACCTCAGAGTATATATACACTTCTTCAGGGTCAGAGTGCTTCACAGCTGTCGAGGTTTTCATACCTCTCATGACCTAACTAGCAAAAAGGTATGCGCCTTCCTACAAACAAAGGCAAGACTCAATCAAAGGCACTTGATTGCCTTAGTGCTGAGAAGCACTCCAAAACAAAAGACAACAAAAAGTCCCACTTTGCTTGCCATTACATTATTTTATTTTCATATCCACTCATCCCTTGTGAAATAATTTTTTTTTCTTATTCATTTCTGTCAACTGTCTTGGTTATAAGATACTTATCAAGGATGTTTTATAAAATATTTTTTTTTTCACATTTGACCACTTCCATTCTTATGCTAGTTGTATCCATGTGGTTCATGGAAAAGGCTTTCAATTTCATATAATCAAAAACACTTATTTGAAATATATTTATTTTCGCTTCTGTAATTGTTCTCTATTCTTTGGTTAAGAATTCACTTCTTAGTTTTAAATATGGAAAGTACATGAAATGATTGTCTTCTAATTTGAGGCCATATTATCTTAAACATTCAAGTCAAATGCTCATTTGAGTTTATTGGGATAGATGGTGTACAATGTTGATCTAACCACGCATTCTGCAAAACTAACTTTCTCAGAAATTCGTGTCAACTAGGGAATTTTTTTCTAGGTTTTCTTTTGAGGAGGTTTATCAAGGACTAGGTAATTGAGTTCAATTTGTTCTGAATATTCCTTGTCTAATCTGTTCCATTGATCTATTTTGGGACCAGTACAAAATAGTTCCAATTCTTTTAACATGTTCCGAGATATGGATATGCTATTTTCCTCTCATTCCTACTTTTTTTTTCATTATTTCCCTTGACAGTCTAGACCTCTTGTAAAGGATTTTGTTATGTTGTTTTCCCCTTAAATTTTTCCCTTGATAGTTGGATTTGTATAGCACTCAATCTGTAAATTCCTTTTGGTAATATTATCATTTGTTTTATATTAACATGGATTATTCTCTCCCTCATCCAAAGATTTCTACCATTTTTTTCTTTAAAAGATTGATTGCTCATTATTTTGCAAAATCTGGTACAAAATAACAGCATCCTTGTACTCTTTCTTCACTTTTTTAAAGCATAAAATTATCCTCAAGGCAAATCAGGATTCTATTAGTTTCTCTGCTTCTGGCAGAGAGCAATATAGCAGATGTCCAGATAATTGCAGTATCCATTATTATGATATCAAAATGCTAGGTCATACTTTTGATGTTTCTCTGACTGCTCTTCTGTTTCCTCATTTTGTAAAGATTGTCTAAGATACTCCCAAGACTATATTGCTTCTCCTTCTCCCTCTTATGATCTTCAAATACTCTCTAAACTTTCCTGTTCCCATATTTAATCATGTTAACATATCTTTTAAATATACCATGCTATTTTGAATACTGTTACTTTATCCATTTTTTTGCTATTGGATAAGGTATGCTACTCCAGAGCCATGGTCCAGGGTGGATCCAGTTCCACCAAGACTATGATTCCCATGGTTCCAGTATATCTGTTTTAGCTAAAGGCCTTTCCAGTTTCCTTGACAGTACTAAATTGCGATGATATCATCTATAGAACAATTGGGGGTGAGGGAAAACTCCAGGGAGAAATGGAAAAAAAAAACACCTCATCATTGAGCTCAGAAACAGATGAGATTTAGTCATGGGATAAAAGGAAGCCAAGCTGCCATTTTGCTCTTGCAGACGTATGTCAACTTATTATGTGCCTCAAGCTTAGGTTTCTACTTCAGCTTTTGAAGAGGCACAGCCTAATAAGAGGTGACAGGTGACATGAAAATTAAATTGATACAAAATACAACATAAAGGATAATATTAAATGGCATTAAAATCCTTTTCACCTTTGGCATTGAGCTTTTACTAATTGCCTAAACGTGATATAAGTGAGGGGTTCAAAGGATATCCTCAACAAATGGGTCTTTGGTTGAACACGATAAGGACAAGAAGGAACTTAGAAAAAGGAAGGTTAATGTAGTCCAGTCAGTTCTATGGAAAGTTAGTGGTATAGGATATCCCTTAGTTCATATGTGTATATACATGTGTATGTAAACATACATATTTATATTATGCACACATTTTACATATGCATATGTATGTATGTGTGTGGATCACATATATGTTATATATGTATATATACATGCGTATGTATGCAATCTATATCATTGGAGAGACTTTCCCTCCCTATCACTGAAATCATAGATCTAAACCAAACTGCACATACATGCATGTGCCAGAGAAATGTATGTATGCATATTTCAGAGGGAGTAGTGTCAGTTGAACATAGAGGTTGATAATGGATTAAGAAGAGAGTGAGAAAAGAAGAAGTGGAGGCACCTATTGTAGACAGTGTTCTCAAGGAATTTAACCACAAAGGGAAGAGATATAGGATTATAGGAGGGTAGCAGGATCCAGTGAGACTTTATTTTTTTAACAATTGGGGAGACATGGGAATGGCAGCTTTTTTTGCGATAAGGAAGGAGTCAGTAGATAATGAGACAGTTGAGAAAAGTAAGAGTGGAAATGACAAAGGGACAAATCTATTGGACCAGGTTAGTGCTTTGTTGGAAGAAATGGGATAGAATGGGATCACTTATGCAAATAGAGGGTTTTGCCTTGGTAAAGATTAAGGCCACCTCTTCATATGAGACAGGAGTTAAGGAGACAATAGAGGAAGAAGGCAAATACATTATGTGAGATGAGGAAGTAGGGAGAAGAGGGAGCTCATGACAAATGGCCCCATTTTTGGATAAAATATGAGGTAAAGATCTTACCTGAGAGGGCAGGGGGAAGAAATCCTTGGGAGTTTTGAGAAGGGATGAAAAAATTTGGAAATGCCACTGTAGAGAGTGGGATAGTGAATTGATAAGTATAAAAGGATTGCCTAGCAGCAGTGAAGGCCCAGTTGATATGTAAGATAAACCGACCCAATCTGAATAGTTGTGTGATTTTTCTTTACAATTTGCTTAGTAGCAGGCATTTAGGAGTAAAGGCAGTAGATGGTAAGTCATCCAAAGCTGAAACTTGGAAGAGTAAAATAGATGATCTGGTAAGTGGGTCAGCAACTAAAGCAAAGAGGACAGTGTAGAACCGAATTTGTTCACCAAGGGAATACCAAGGGGAAAGGAGGAGAAAGTGGCTGGTGCAGGTGTTATAGCCTGGTAGAAAATTGAGGGCTGGAGGGAGAGAAGGTCATAGTGTGGATGAGGAGTAGGTTTTTATATTGCAAAGCCAAAGGAAAGGTGGGAAGTCAAGAGATTGTTGTCAGGTAAGAAGATTTCAGAATTCTTGAATATAGTTGTGGTACATTTGTGGGCGATGAGAAAATCAAGGTGATGACCATTTTTCTGTTCAGCTGAGGGGGGTTGATGATGGATGATGATCATGGAAACTTAATTGATTGAGGAACTGAACAGTTTGAACTGCTTTCAATATTGCAGTCCCTTGACTCAAAAAACTTTCAGTGACTCCCCATTGCCACAGGATGAAAATTCCAACTATTCCGTCTGATTCTCAAGGACATCTATCCATTACCTATCTCCCAGAGCATTAGAGAGACTCCTAAATGAAATCCATAATCATGTCAAAGCATTTAGCCTAAGCACTTTTTTTTATTTTTAACACAAGAAAAAAATGGATGAAGAATGCCTTTGTTCAGACTATGAGTTTGATAGGCAATTCGTGGAGGTGGTTCATTAGTACATATGTCTTCAAAGACACTTTAGTAATTAACAGGAATATATTTCATTTGGAAAATAGTGAAGACTCCTTGCTTCTCACTGAAAGAAAAGTCCACTTTTTGCATGTCTACATTTATTTTCTGGTACCTACACAATTTTATGCTGTTAAGCATAAAATACTCAAATTTCTAAAGTCTTAACCTTGGAGGCATCCTTGAACTACTGGGGGATAACCTCCTCTTTCCAAACTCAGCTGCAGAGAGAGCAACTACAATGGGCTGGACATGTTGTTTGAATACCAAACCTATGCTTGCCTAAAAGGCAAGTTTTATGGAGAACTCACACAGGGCAAGTACTCACATATGGTCAGAAGAAGTGGTACAAGGACACTGTCAAGGTCTCTCTTAACTTTGGACTTGATTATGTGACATGGGAGACACTGGCACAGGACTACCCGGTATGTCATGCCCTCATCAGAGAAAGTGCTGTTCTCTACAAGCAAAGCAGAATTGAAGTAGCTTGAAAGAAATGCAAGATGTGTAAATTTAGAGAATCCATCCCAAATGTTCACATGGACTCTTTGTGCCCAACATATAGTAGAGCATTTTAAGCTGTATTGGTTTGATCAGCCACAGTAGGGCACATCGCAACTTGACTCTAACATTCCTCTTCAAGAATGAAAGACAAAAATGAACCAACCGTCTTAGGTGCTGTGTCACGCACTTTACAAATATTATCTCGTTTGATCCTTACGGCTACTCTAGGAGGCAGATTGCTATTAGTATCCCTTCCAGCTCTAGTGCCATGTTCCTAAATTCTGACTCCAGTTGAATTTCCCTGGACAAGTCATGTGACTACTATGAGTCTTAGTTTCCTAACTTGAAAACTGGAGTTAATTATACTTGAAATATCTATCTCACAAGAGTGATACAAGCAAAATTCTTTGAAAATATTGAAACATTATAGAACTGAGTTTTCATTATTCTACCCATTCCCTTATATATCCAATCCAAGAGGCATTTGTTAAGAGTTTGCAATAAGAAAAGTACCATGTAAGACTATGGAATGCAAAAACAGATTAAGAAAGGTATCACATTATTGAAGTAGAACCCAAGACTCAGGGGGTCGTGGTTTATCCATATGTCACCGTGTTCATGTCAAAGCTGACATTTGGACTCAGGTTTTTCCTGACCATCAGTTCAATATACTGCCCACTATTTCACATTGTCTCATTCTATTTTTTCCTCAAGGAAATGAGTTGTTTATAAGGTGGTAGAGAGTAATTATTTAAAATTTTGATATTCAGGGGATTAAATTTGTCCTCGGCAGTGGGCGGAGCCAAGATGGTGGCTGGGAAGCAGTGACTGGCGTGAGCTCCCCACCAAGTCCCTCCAAAAACCTATAAAAAATGGCTCTGAACCAATTCTAGAGCTGCAGAACCCACAAAGTGGCAGAGGGAAGCAGGGCTCCAGCCCAGGACAGCCTAGATGGTCTCTGGGTAAGATCTGTCCCACACGGAGCTCCCAGCCCCCAGCTGAGGGGAGCGGAGCTGAGCCCAGCGAACAGACCAGACGCGGACCTACCAGATCAGGAGACGAGCGGAGAGTGCCCTAACGTGCTGAATTACTGAGCTGTGGCATCTACCAGACGTCACAACCCACAAAGAGCAAAGACATCAGA
>CM053622.1:468166664-468207230 GCA_028646595.1 Phalanger gymnotis | reverse complement strand
CCTCTCAGGGTGTCATTTTCTCTATTTAGATTCTGAATCTCCGTAGCTATTTCACCAATTTTATTCTTTAGGGACTTGATTTCATCAGTGAATTTTCTTTCCATTTTTTTCTTTTACCTCCCTAATTTGGTTTTTAAAATCCTCCTTTAGCTCTTCCCAGTAATGCTTTTTGGGCTGGAGACCAGTTCACATTACCTTTTGAGGTGTCAGATGTGGATATAGCGTCATTGTTATCCTCTTCCAAATTGGTATTTTGATCCTGCCTGTCTCCATAAAAAGAATCAATGGTCCTTGGTTTTCTTGTGTTCTTCATGTTGGTCAGCGTTTTCCTGCCTTTGCAATAAAATTCTGCTTTTGGGGCTCAGGGCTCACTGTCCCAGCTTTCTTATTCTCCTGAGGTGTGGGGGATGGGGTCTGGCTGCCTGAAATCTCCTCTTTCCCTGGGGTTGTTTTCCAGTACTTTTGCTCTTCAGCAATGGTCTCAGCCCTTTGTTGTTTGGGCTGGGTGTCTGGCACTTCCCCTGGGGGAGTAAGAGTATGTCTGGTCTCCTGGTGTTGACCCCTGCTGGCTCTGCCCCTCTGGGACTCAGGTACTCCCACCGTTCGGCCACTGAAGCCCCACATCTGTCTCCTCTATTCTCACTTTTTTTTTCCTTTTTCCCTCCAGGGGATTCTCTGGGTGGGGAGGGGAGGGATTAGAGCCATTTTACCTGGCCATTATGTCTTCTGGAAGTTCAAGAAGTGTCCTTTGGGCTGCAAGCCTCGGGAGCTAGTATCTCACGGTCGGTGGCGTTGCCTCTCGTCGTTTCCAGAGTGCTGTTCTGTGTTGGGAGGCCTGGGGATCTCTGCTGGTTTCGGGCACCTGGCTTTCTCCCAGTCCATCCCTCACATGTTTCCCAGCCAGCCGCTTCCTCTTTGGTCCCTTCTGGAGCAGCTCTGCACACCGAGTGATCTCCTAGCCTACAGATTCATTTCTACGGCCTTTCAAACTCTCCTGGCTAGGAAATTTGCCCCACTCAGACTTCTCGCAGTTTCTAACTCTCTCAAATCTGCTCAAATTCACTTTTTTATAGGAATCTGACAGAACTTGTGATAGAGCCCCGGTAAGAGGCTGTTTTCATTCGGCCATCTTGGCTCCACCCCCCCAAGTACCACCTAGATGCTAGACTTTTAGAAAAATATTTATAGTGTTCTGTTTTAATTCTTATCTATGTACTCTCTAACTCAATATTTCATGTTTGGTGTTTAATTTGGGTTTATTTTTTCAGATTCTAAAAATATTCTTACTCAATTTACTCTTTTCCCATTTTATGCATGCTTATTTTCAGAAGTTAATTTTTTTTCTTCTTAGACCTTCTTAAATGTTCCCATTCAGAAAACATCATAGTTATTTCAAATAAAACTTTTATTATGAGTTATTTTTCATATTTTTGTTTTCCTCTCCCATTCCTAGATCTACCTCTCCTCCTCCCCCTTGGTCACTCTTGTTATTATTGCCACAAATGCCCTCTCTTAGAATCAGATATATTCCTTGGAAGCACAATCCTTGGTGACAGAAGATGGTCTCCTATTTTTTTCCCTGTTCCCACTAGACAAAATCCTTTGTAAGGGTCCTGACTTTTACCACATACAATATTTTTCCTATAATCACATGGGGACATTTTTAGAGGTACTCTTTCTTATACATGTAAAGAGTAACTTCAGTATATATTTAAAGAGGCTCTTAAAGGATCAGGTAAAGGAAAAGAGTAAAAAAGAGAGTTAATATGCCCCTGCCTAAATCCTGTGCTTTCCTATACGTGAATCAGTATCTTCTAGAGGGAGAACAGCTTCTTGTTCCCTGCCTCTCAATTCCAGTTCACTCTCTCTTCTTTCTCATGGCCACCAAAACTTGGGGAAATTAAAGAAATTACCATCCCTTTTAGGCTTATGTACATACTTACACATATGACACACATGTATGTGTGTCTGTATATTCATGTATGTAAATATTAGTGTGTTCGAATATATGTGTGAATATATGCGCTTCTTGAATGAAGGACTGTAATTGAAACAATACTATCATGGTCTCTGGAAATGGTCTGTCAGTGGATAGCCCCATTATTCTAGCTAGCATCTCTTTGGCTTCCCAAGCCAAACCATCCTGCCCTGTCTGCCAATCCCCTTAATATGTTATCTCTTCCTATTAGAATGTAAGCTCCTCCAGAGGACTGATGAAGAATTAAGCTATCTGTTTTTGGTCAGAGTAGTCAAGTGTTCAAGATGCAGAATGAGGTACATATTGTTGGACATGACAAATGTAGGAATTTATTTTGCTTACCTATAGATATTTGTTAAAAGAGTTTTGAGTTTTTCATTTATTTGGAAAGGGGAGAAGAAAAATGAAGTGACTAAAGAAAGAAGGTGCTCCCTCCCCTCCTCACTTAAAATGGTTTATCATCAAAACTCTTGAATTGTTCTCCACATGCCTTGCAATTCCAAGTATTGTGTTTTTCTGTGGAACAGATCTGTAGATGCAATCAATTAATACTTTATTTCATATTCAAAAATTTCAAGTAATTTCCTTGCATAATTTACTGCAATATAGCACTGATTTTTTTTAAATCTGTGTTTTGTTTTTAGTCTTATGAACTTGAAATCACCTCTGTTGCATTCTGTCCTTGTCTTCAGTCAGTCTCTTGTTGAATAGAATTCCCGATGGCAATCAAACACGTAGTCTTTGATTCTTTTAGACAATTTTCCTTCCATTTTTGAATTTGTCAATCCGTTTTTGGAGCTTCTACTTTAGAGAGGTCTGTTCTAAGTTGTCTACTCTGTTGTTTACTAAGGTTTCTTCAGCAATAAGAGCTCAGATTTGACCTGTTTTCCAGCCTAATATAGTTTTTTAAGATCTTTATTTCTCTTTTTAACCATTCTGGAGTTTCCTTCCATTGGCACATGATGTATATAGAATACATAATTTATACAGTTACTTTTTTGTTTGGCGGTTTTTACTTTTTATCAATATATTAATATCTTTTTGGAATTTGTACTCATGGTTCCATTTTTTTGTCAGTGTCATAGTTGTTTTTATCTTTTTGATAGCTGAGGTCATACTAGGTTTGTTTTAAATTTATTTTATTCAACCTTTTCCTTGTATTCTATGCACCTTATTTTCTATCTTTTCTCACCATTTGTCTCCTCCTCTTACTTCTATGGCATATGTATGTATATGTGTATATATGTGAGTGTATTCTCAGTCTCTTAACTCAGTAACATTAAATTGTGTACAAGCTATTTCCTAACCAAATTTCCAACATCCTGCTAGAATTTGATGTATTTTTAATAAATAATTTTAATGATATGTTTTTACATCTTTGCTTTTACATCTACTATATTTCCCAATTTATCCTTGCTTGCTATCAGAGAGCCATAACCTATGACAAAGAGTAACAAAGGAACAAAATATCCATTAAAAGCAGGCAATGCATTGAAAAAGAGAATTGTATTTACAATTTCACAAAATTCAGATTTGATTGTTTAGTTGTTTTATACTTTTTTAAAATTTAACCACAGCCAATGTACACATTCTTTTCTTTTTTGCTACCTTCACTTTGAATCATTTTGTGTAAGTATCCTCATGCCCCTCAGTATTTATACCATCGACCAATTCAGAGTATTATTACCAGATATTTCAACTTGGATGGGGACTGGACCTTAGATTTCATTGATGTAAGGAGCTCTCTGTAACGTACGTCTACTGCTATTTGTTGGCAACTCCTCTTCAACATGTAGTCTTTGAGAGGAATCAGGTGAAACTGAATGATTAGGTAACTTGACCAGAGTCACACAGAAAGTTGGTTTCAGAGGTGGGACTGGACCTCTGAGGGTTCTCCTTCTCAAGACAATGTTTGTCCACTATACAACACTGTTTCTCATGTATATAAGCCACATTGAATGCTTCTTGAAGGGTAAGAAAATGTTTATTTTACTTTTCAGATCTTATTTAACACACAGTTATCATGGAGATAGAATGCCTTAATTTCAACTGAGATATATCTTTAGTAATATTAGGTAAGGAAATGAGCATTTATATAGGACCTACTATGTGGCAGACAATATGCTAAGTGCATTACAAATACTATCTCATTTAATCCTCACAACAACCCTGGGAGGTAAGTGCTATTATTAGCCTTATTTTATAGGTGAGAAATCTGAGGCAAACAAAGGTTAACTGCCTTCTCCAAGGTCATGTAGCTAGTCAGTGTTTGAATTCAAATCTTCCTGATTCCTGGCTCAGAGCTATATCCACTGTGCCACCTAGCTGCCCATCAGTCATGGGGTTGCTCTGTTAATGTAGAAGTCTTAATTCTTTGAAAGGATCAATTTTACATAAGAATGGTAAAATTCCTAGTTCTGAAGCTCAATGTCAAGATTAAAAAATTAGATAGAAGTCTATGCCATATCAAAGACTGAAAGGCTTTTATCGAAGCTTTTATAGGATTAAAAAAAAAAGTCTGTCATGAAAGGATGAAGTCTGGGCTCAGCCTAATAGAATAATACCAAAACAAAAAAAGGGGGCATAAAACATCAAAATCATATTTCATTGTCTGTTAAAATAGGTTAACAACTTAGGAAAGAAGTAAGAGGACACATCGGCATATTGAGAAGGATGAGAGTGAGGAAAACAGTGGGCAAGAAAATTGAGAAGAGAACTGGTAAAGGGGAGAGCAGGAAACAAGAACTGTGTAGTCAATTGGATTTGGGGGGATTCCTGGACCAATAACTACCCTGAATCATGTCTAAAACTAATTCAAGAATATGCAAGCTTAAGACTGGCAGCATTCAACATAATCATGTAGTATTTACCCCAAGCTAGGGGTCAGGTCCCCAGAGAAATGACTAACTCCCTGTGATAATTAATCATAGTGATGAGGATGAAATTACAGAGGCAGCTCTGTGACCATGGGAGTGCTGAGAAATTTCCTGCTGGAAGCATCCTGGCCAGCTAATGGTATTAACAAATAGGAATTCTAAATGCAAATCAATCTCACATCTTTGCACTCAATTTGCTCTAGAGCCATTTGCCTAGGTGCCTAGTAGGCAAAATAAGACAGAGCAAGAGGAGGAATTTATAATCCCTAGAAGGAAAATTTTAAATGATTTTTTAAAATATGTGTGTATAAATATCAGATGCCAATATCTACAAAACAGGGCACTATTTCTGTTCTTTCCTCCAAATCCTGATGCTTAATATCTGAGCCAAAGCAAGTACCAATTTATTCCTTTTTCCAAAAAAAATTTTCTCAATTTATTTTCATATTCTTTTTTGAAATTTGCATTACAAATTCCCTCCCTTCCTTATGCCCCTCCCCCAGCCATTGAGAGGGCAAGCAATAAGATATCAATTATAGATATGAAATCATGCAAAATATTTCCATAAGGGTCACATCATAAAAGCAGCAAGAAAAATGAAGTGAAAAAATTATACTTCGATTTGCACTCTGAATTCATTGATTCTCTCTCTGAAAATAACATTTTTTTCATCATGGGTTCTTCAGAATTGTCATGTATCAATGCATTGATCAAAGCAGTTAAGTCTTTCACAGGTAATATCATTATAATAATGCTTTTGCTGTGTACAATGATCTCCTGGTTGCACTTACTTCACTCTGCATCAATTCATATAGCTCTTTCCAGGTTTTTCTGAAATTATCCTCCCTCATAATTTCCTCTAGCATAATAATATTCCATCACAATCATATACCACAAGTTGTTCAGCCATCTCCCATTTGATGCACATCCTATCATTTTCTAATTCTTTGTCACCACAAAACAGAGCTTCTTTAAATATTTTCATACGTGTAGGCCCTCTTCCTTTTTTTAATCTCTTTGGGATGCCAACCAAGAATTTGTATTACTGAGCCAAAAGGTATGTAAAATTTTACATCCCTCAGGGAACAGTTACAAATTGTTCTCTGGAATGATCAGACCATTTCTCAGCTCTACTAATAGTGCATCAATATCATTATTTTTCTACACCCTTCCAGCATCTGTCATTTCCCTTTTTTGACACACAAACCAGTCTAATAGGTAAGAAATGGTACTTCTGAATTGTTTTAATCAACATTTCTCTAATAAAGAGTGATTAGAGCATTTTTTCATATAACTATTGATAGCTTCGATTTGTTCTGAAAACTCTTGTTTATATCCCTTAACCATTTATCAATTGGTGAATGGCTCAAATTTTATTTTTTTTTACAAATTTAATTCAGTTCCCTATATATATTTGAGAAACAAGGCCTTTATCAGAAAGTATTTGCTATAAAGTTTTTTGATATTACTTCATTGTCTACAACACTTTTTCACAATTTTCCTGATTATCTCTTTTAACTAAATCTATTTTCTTTATTTGAGACCATGATTGCTACCTGCATCTTTTTATTTCATTTGAAGCATAATAGATTCTGTTCCCGCCCTTATTTTAACTCAGTGAGTATGTCTTTCTAATTTGTGCATCTCTACTTGCAAAGAACATAGTTTTGGATTCTGATTTTTGAATTATTCGACTATCCACTTCTATTTTATGGGTGAATTCATCCCATTCACATTTACAGTTTTAATTATTCAATCTACATTTTTCTGTGCATCTTTTTCACTCTCTTTTTATCTTGTCCCTCCTCAAAAGTCTGTTTTGCTTCTTATCATTGCCTCCCCTAATGAGGCCTCCCGTTTATCATACCCTCTCCTTTTTCTTCCCTTCCCCTCCTGATTCAGTGTTGTATAAGATAGATTTCTATATTCAACTGAATGTGCACGTGCATGCAGATCCACACACAAATATATTACAATGACAATTTTGATGACAAAGATATTCAAGAATGGTCTGCCCACCTCATTTTCCCCTACATTGCAAAAGCTCTTTCTTCCGTGCCTGTTTTATGTGAGATAATTTCCCCCATTCTTCCTCTCCCTTCTCCCTTCACCCAGTGTACACCTCTTTCTCACCCATCTACTTTTTTGAGATCATGCCAACATAATTGACTCACACTCATACCTCTGTCGATGTAAACTCCTTCTAACTGCCCAAACAGTGATAAAGTTCTTAAGAGTTACATATATCCTCTTTCTATGTAGGGTTGTAAAGAGTTTCAACCTTATCAAGTCCCTTATGATTTCTCTTTCATGCTTATCTTTTTAAACTTCTCTTGAGTCTTTTCTTTAAATGTCAATTTTTCAATTAAGCTCTGGTCTTTTCATCAAAAATGCTTGAAAGTCCTCTATTTAATGAAATATCCACTTTTCTCCCTGAAGAATTATACTATTTTGCTAGATAGATTATTTGTGGTTGTAATCATGTGGCCTTTGCTTTTTGGAATATCATAATCTAAGCCCTCCAATCATTTACTATAGAAGCTGTTAAATTTTGTGTTATCTTGATTGTGTGTCCATGATATTTGAATTGTTTCTTTCTGGCTGCTTGTGATATGTTCTTCTTCATGTGAGAACTCTGGAATTTGGCTATAATATTCTTGTAAATTTTTGTTTCTGAATCTCTCTCAGGAGGTGATTGGAAGATTCTTTTAATTTCCGTTTTACCCTCTGATTTTAGAAAATTGGGACAGTTTTTTTTAAATATAATTTCTTGAAATATGGTATCTAGGCTTTTTCTTTGACCATGGCTTTCAGGTAGTCCAATAATTCCTAAATTACCTCTCCTGAATCCATTTTCCAGGTCAGTTGTTTTTCCAATGAGACATTTCACATTTTCTTCTACTTTTTTATTCTTCTGACTTTTTTTTTCTTGTTTCTCGATGTCTTGTGGAGTCATTGGCTTTCATTTGTCCAATTCTAATTTTTAAGGAATTATCTTCTTCAATAAACTTTTATATCACTTCTTTCTATTTGGCTATGTCTGCCTTTTAAGGTGTTATTCTCTTCAGTATTTTTAGTGTCTTTTACTAAGCAGTTAATTATCTTTTCTCAATTTTCTTCCATAACTCTCATTTTTCGCCTTTTTTTCTACTACCAGTCTTATCTCTTTTCTTAACTCTTTCAGGGATTCTTGCTAGGCCTGTGCCCAATTTACATTTTTTTCTTTGAAGTTTTACTTGCAGTACTTTTCAGATTGTTTTCTTCTTTTGAGTTTGTGTCTTGGTCTTCCCTGCCACTGTAGTAGCTTTTTATGGTCAAGTTCTTTTTGTGCTGTTTGCTCATTTTTTTTCAGATTATTTCTTGCCTTTGAACTTTATGTTAAAGTTGGGCTTTGTTCACCTGGGGATGGAAAGACAAGTTTCAGGCTTTTTTCTTTTTCCTTTCTTCTGTTTTCAGAGCTAGCTCTGGGAGTCTGCAAGTTTCCAAAGTTATGTGATCTGTGGAGAGACTTAGTCACTGCTCTATTGGTCTGTGCTCTGGTCACCCACTGAGGATCACTTTTCCCCTGCAGGTATAAGCACTGACACTGTTATCTGCCCTGTAACTGCAACCAGGGCTCCTGCTCCCTTGTGATTAACCAGAAACACTCCTTTCTGCCATGGAACTGAGACCTGGAACTGCTTATGGGCAATAGAGTTGCCAAACAGGGTCCAGTCATGTGCTAAGTATCAGCTCAGGGTCCCCTGTAATCTTTTTTTTGACCACTTGTCTGACCATCTCTGAGCTCAGAGCTCTGAAGGCTTCTGATGCTGCTATAGAAGCTGCCTTCACTCCCAGCACAGTTCTTGTCACCACATGTGCTACAGATTGGCAGTGTCACAGACCTTTCCTACCAACCTCCTAAGTTGTTTTGTGCTAAAAATAATGGCTCACCTTTACCTTTCGTGGCCTCCTTGCTGCAAAATTCATTTTTAAAAATTTTCTTAATTCTTTGGTTTATTTAATTTTATTCTGAACTTAAGAAATTAAGCAAGCATTTCCATAACATAGTCGAATAAGAAAAAAAGATGACTCCACATTAAACTGCAAATCTATTATGTACAACTTGCTAGTTATTTTATACATATAGTAATGTTATTATGTTACTTTTATTTTTTTCTTCCAATCTTAGAGATGGCTATCATTAGACACAAATATGTGTATACACACATATATGCATATATAAATATATGTAAAATCATTCTACACATCCTTATATTTATCAGTTCTTTCTCTGGATGCAGATAGCATCTTCCTTCACAGGTTTTTTGTATTTAATTTGTGTAGTTAAAATAGTGAAAATAACTTAGTCACTCAAAGTTATTCTTAAAACAATATTGCTGTTATTATGTATAGCATTCTCTTGAACATGCTGAAATCAATTTGAGGCATTATTATAAAATTGTTTGGAGGGGGCTGTTGGGAGAGTGCAACTGAGTTGTTGTTTCTATTCTACCATCTTGTCCACAAGTCTCAATTTCTGAAGACAGGGTGGATTAATCACAAAAGAATAAACAGAATCTTTTTGGAAGTTTCTTTTTGAGGGCACTCACATCTTAGCAGCAGAATATGACTGGCTTTAGCCATGGGAAGACACAGGGGGTAGAGACTGAAGATTCCAGAAAAACAAGCATGTACCACACATCTGAGTAATCCAACTTTCCTTATACTGGCTCCCCTGCTCATCCACCAAACCCCTAGAAGGTTATATCACCCTGGAATGTTCCTTTTGATAGTACTTTTCCTTACTGCGTATATATCCTGCATTTAATTATGAGTGTGGAGAGGGCATGTCAGACTGGATGTACCTCCAGAGTCTCTGAACCTGCCAGAGTGATTGCTATAACAAGAATATATTTGGCAATACCTTGGTGTCAGCATTTCCTAGATTGGTTGGCTTAGATGAAAGTGACAGAAGGGGCAAGTGCATAGCATCAAGGTCAAATTAGGAGATGAAAGAAAAATAAGATGGGAGGTTGATGGTTGCTCAGTGATGGAAGATCTCAGCTAGCCATATCTCTTCTAATCTCAACTTGTATACAGTCAGGGTCCTATTCTCTTCTCATTAACAGGATTGTGGCAACCTTCCTGGGCACTGGCCTCTTCATGCAGGAAGGCTCCAGCCATGACAGTTGTCTCTCCTGGTCAGAAAGGCTTCAGCTGGAAGTATACTAGGGAGATCAGGAGTTCCCAGAAAGGATAATAGGAGAAGAGCACATTGTCCTGGAGAACCATAGACATTTTCTGCACTATATCCTGCAACATTGCCATGAGCAAGTACAGGAAGTTATTTTTCCTCATCTCTTCCTTCTGTGCTTGGAAAGAGAAGGTTTGTGAAGGCAGCACACCTCCTGACATATTTTCCTGCAGCTCAGGAGTGTCAGGAAGATGAGCAAAATGATCTAAGCTGGAGGGGGTAAGGCAGAAGTGTTGCAAGAGAACTTTGCCCTTGAGCGGTGATGATGCCCATTGAAATTTTAGGCTTCCTGTTTGATGTATTTTCCTAGAACCTAGCTTGATGGCCTATCTTTTCTAATCTAATAGAATAATTCTCTTAGAGCATTAAGTCTAAATACCATGGCTCAGTGAAAAGAACACTGGATTTGGTGTTATAAGACCTAGATTCAAATCCTGGCTGTGTGATTCAATGCTTCTGTGACATTGCACGAGTAGTTTTCATCTCTCTGAGTCTCACCTTTTTCATCCATAAACTAAATATTTTGCCCTCTTGCTCATCCTTCATTTTTGAAGAAGACCTATGACATCATGGAGCAATGATTTTCAAGTGAATTGGATTTAAGTGAGACAGAGTTCTTTGAAATTATTAGCCTCACTGTCTTCCTGAGTCATCAAAGTCCTGCGCCGTGATAAAAGTCAGGATGACTGGCCATGGCCCAGGGTGCCATGAATGACCTTAATGTCTTTGATTTCTGACCAAGATCTAAGTGTTCAAAGCACTTGCTTCAGCCACTTTCATGGTTATTGGAACAAATTGTTCTCATCCACTCATCTTAACAGGGGAAGTCTATGCATGCTTTGAGTAGACATCCTCCTAAGTCACTGATAGGTTTGAGACCTGTTGGTTATTCTAAACCTGGCTTAGGCTGCCTGCCAAGATGGTTTTACAAGAGTGTGGCCACCGCATATCCTACAGCTTCTTGGAGCCACAGGTGAGCACTGGGTGACAGGTGGATACTAAAGGTGAATGAGCCCTGAAAAGAGCTTGGCAAGCTCTCACACCAGAGATGCTAGTTTTCCCTGAACACTCCATATGCATCACTAATTTTTTTTAGTTTGCACTAAAGTCCTTTCTAGATCTAAAATCCCTAAATAATCACTAAAGTTCATTCTAGTTCTAAAATCTGTGATCACTTGATCCAATGAATTTCTCCAGAGCTGGATCTAAGAGGAAGAATGTTGCCTGTGGTGGGTATCTTGTGTCCTGGCTGAGACAATATTTTTGAAAAGTAATGTAGGAACTAATATAGGAAGGCTTTGGTCCCAAGATCTTTGCTACCCAAGATGCCAATGTTCTCTGACTCTTCAACAAAAGTAGCCTAGTGTCATTCAAACAATACTCGGAAATCAGAAGATATGGGTTTGAACTGTGCTTCTGATACTTCTTATTTGTGCCACCATGGTTATTATTTTCTATTTCTTTCAGTTGTGCCTAACTCTTCATGACCCTATTTGGGGTTTTCTTGGCAAAGATATTAGAGAAGTTTTCCATTTCCTTTTCTAGCTCATTTTACAGCTGAGAAAATTGAGGCAAATAGGATTACCTGACTTGCCCATGGAAACACAGCTAGTGAGTGTCTAAGGCCAGATTTGAACTCAAGATGATGAATCTTCTTGATTCCAGGCATGATGTTCTTATCCACTGTGCCCCTTAGCTGATGGGCATCTGCCACCTGGGGGAAATCCCTAAACCTTCCTGAGTCTAACTTTGATTTTATAAAATTATTTTGTATTTGCATGTTATATTAACATAGTCTACTCACCACCCTTCCCCAAAGAATGTAAGATCCTTGAAGGTAGTGACTGATTTTTTTTCTTGCTTTGTATTCCCATCTCCTATATACTTGAGAAATACACAGACACATATATTTAATTAAATTAGAGTTTAATTTTAAGTTATCTGCATTATGAGACACATCAAATTCTAAAATCTGGTTTCAGTCCTCTGATCAGAAGTTTTTAACCTGATATATGGGAACTTAAAAAAATTTTGATAACTATACTTCAGTACAACTGGTTTCCTTTGTAATCTTATGTATGGTATTTTATACATTTGAAAACATGCTGAGAAGGGGTCCAAAGACTTCACCAGACTGCCAAAGTAGTCCTTGACAAACAAAATGTTAAGAACCACTGATCTACACATTGAAAGGGAGTGGTAGGTGGAGAGAAAAAGGTAGGGAGTTTGGACACCACAAGGAACATACAAAATATGTTAAGAATCTTGACAACGTAATTTGGTTTGACTCTAGCTTCCTTGATTCATTTTAGCTCAAACAGGTATGCAGTGAATCGCTCTATTGGCTTTTGCTTCTCTTCCTACTTTCTCCTTCCAGTAAAGCTTCAGAATAGTCTATTCATGGTACCTTATTATGGTATGGAGGTCTCCTTGTGTTATTGAAATATAAGCCATTGAAGCTTAAGCTCCACCTGACCAGGTCCTATTACATCTTTGAGAGTAAGTGCAGATTTTTTTGTACATAAACCATGGTACATGAATTCTAAAAGGGTCACCATCAGGTTGTCTGGTGCATATTTTTGGTCACAGTAACTTTCTAAGATTAAATCTCAGAAGAGTCCTGAGCAAAGTGTGCCCACAGTAATGACATTTTCCAGCCTTAAGCAATAAAGGGCTATCTTCTGGGTCCAGTTCATGTTTTAAGAATGACTGAGCTCAGTCAATGGCACAAACTCTTCACTGCACATGACAGGAATACAATCTCAAGTTCAGGTTGCAGAAGCATTCTAGGAAACTTAAAAAAATGAGGAAGTCTTTGTTGAAAACCTTTCTTAACTAGCAAAGGGGATCATGAGAGGCAGCTACCAGATACAGAGGTGAAGAGACCCAGAAGGTATAAACCCTTTGAAAATGCTTTGAAAATACAACTTTGTTGTATTACTCAAGGAAAAAAAGGTAGGCCAAAAAGCTAATATCCACCCATCAAGCTAACTTCTAATTGAATTAGCCTAAACTAATTAATTTTTTAAATGTATTTTATGTTTTATCTCACTCTGCCTTTTAGCTGACCATATTTTTTTAAGTCACAATGATGTTGTTTATTTTATAATGTAAACATTTCATGTTATACCCCCAAATAATGAGTAAGGAAAAATAGTTTCGCAAAACCAAGTGACAATATTTAACACCAATAATCTCTCAATTCTGTAATGAGAGGACTTATAATGAAAAATATTACCTACCTCCAGAGAAAAAACTGATGGAGTCTGAATGAAGATTGAAGGAAACTTTTTTAAAAACTTATTTTTAATCTGTGTTTTCTCTTACAACATAGCTTATATAGAAATACATTCTGCATGATCAAACATCCATATTCTATATCCAATTGGTTGCTTTCTCAAGAAGGGACTAGGGAAGAGATTGAAGGAGGGGAAGAATTTAGAACTCAAATTTTTAAATGGTATTTATTTTTTTTCCAATTTTATATAAAGACAATTTTTAGCATTCATTTTTATAAAATTTTGATGAATCACACCAATTTTTT
The DNA here is from genome assembly GCA_028646595.1 of Phalanger gymnotis. Taxonomy (NCBI): domain Eukaryota; kingdom Metazoa; phylum Chordata; class Mammalia; order Diprotodontia; family Phalangeridae; genus Phalanger; species Phalanger gymnotis. Next base: position 468,193,596 of record CM053622.1, on the reverse strand, counting down.
CTTACTCCCTTCCCTCCCCTCTTCCCAAAATAGTAAGTAATTCAATATAGGTTATATATGTTCAATCATACAAAACATATTTCTATATTAGTCACAGTTGTGAAAGAAGAAACTGAACAAAAGGAAAAAAAAACATGAAAAAAATAAAGTGGAAATAGTATGCTTTGATCTGCATTCAGAGTCCTTCTATTCTTTCTCTGGATGTGGATAGCATTTTCCATCATTAATAGAATTCAAAATTTAAGCAAAAAAAAGAATTTTAAAATTGTTCTCATATGTAATTGGGAAAATAAATTATTAAATTAAAAAATTGAAAATAAAAAGAGATTCATAGAAAAAGCTTGATAAGATAAAACAAGGAGCAATTTAACAGTAGTACAGATAAACCCTAGAACAAAAATCTCTAAGTGGACTCACTACTCAGCAAGAAATTCTGGGAAACAAAAAAGGAATTTTGGCAGAAATTATATTTCCACTAGAATCTTATAACACATACAAAGAATAGGTTTCCTAAATATAAAAAGTCACATCATTAATAAATAAGAACAACTGGAAGAAATCAGAAAGAGATTCTTTTCATAATTATAAAAAGAAAAATCTTAACTAAACAAGGGCTATCAGTGGTCACAAAGATAAAACATACAAATTTGATTATGCAAAGTTAAAAATCTTTTTCATGGGGAATACCAATGACTATAATAAGAAGAGGATCTCTTGTGGGAAAACTCCTTTGAGTCAAATATCTTCTACAAATTTAATATACAAGATATATATGACATTGTGATAAATATACAAGAATCATTCCACAATAGAGAAATGCTCAAAGGATTTGAAAAATTTTCAGAATGAAAAACTCAATAATCATGTATAATATCATTTCAAATCACTACAAATAATTTAAAAACTCTGAAGTTTCACCTCATAGCTGATTTGGCAAAAACGTTAAAAGATGGAATTAATTTTGGAGGAGATAAAGGAAGACTGACACATTAATTGCTCCATTAATAGAGCTGTGAAATTATGCAACCAGTTTTGAATACAACTTAGAATTATGTAAAAATGTTACTAAATAGCTTATACCATTAGTTATCTTTTCCAGGACTGGGTAAATATATCTCCCAAGGAAACCAAAGATAGAAAGTTGCAGATATATCAAAATATCCAGGGTTGTATGTAACCTTAGGAGTGACCAGAAAGCTGAAACGGCAACTAAATTACACAATACATAGAGAGGTGGGCCTGGAGACAGGAAAACTCATTGTCCTGAGTTCAAATCTGAGTTCAGATGCTTATTTATTTTCTTCAGTGAGTTTTTGTACCTCCTTTCCCTTCTGGCCAATTCTATCTTTTTAAAGAGCTCTTTTTTCAGTAAATTTTTGGAGAATTTTTGTAAATCTTTTTCTATTTAGCCAATTCTGCTTTTTAGGGAGTTCTCTTCGTTGGATTTTTGGGCTTTTTTTTTTTTTTTTTTTTTACTATTTAGCCTATTTTTAAGGTATTATTTTCTTCAGTATTTTTTTGTGCCTCCTTTACCAAGCTGTTGATGCTTTTCTCATGATTTGCTTGTATCACTCTCACTTTTTTGCCAATTTTTCCTCTTGCCCTCTTATTTGATTTTTAAAATCTTTTTTCCAAGCTCAAGAACTCTTTTTGGGCCTAGGGCCAACCCACATTTTCCCTTGAGGCTTTGGATGCAGCAGTTTTGACTTTGTTGTCTTCTTCTGAATTTGTGTTTTGTTCTTCCCTGTCACTGTAGTAACTTCCTAAAGTCAAATTCATTTTTTGTGTTTTGCTCGGTTTTCAGCCTATTTCTTGATTTTTAGCTTTATGTGAAAATTGTGCTCTGCTCCTAGGTTAAAGTGAGCACTTTCCCAAGCCTCAGTTTTGTTTTTGTTCTGTTTTGTTTTGTTGTTTTTGCATACCTGTTTTCATAGCTAGTCCTAGGGGCCTGCAAAAGTTTTCAGTTCTTCCAAGGTGGTATGATCTTAGATAAGGTATGATTATTACTGTCTTGACCTGTGCTCTGATCTGTGAATGACCATAAGCACTCTTTTCCAACTTGGAACTATGACCAAGGTTGCTGATCCCCTGTGGCTGCAGGTTCTGGTGTGTTACTATTCCTCCTTTCCCTGGAACTGTCATTCAGGATGGAAACCAGGATCTGCACATGAACAATGCGACAAAATCTTGCACCCAGTACCATCAAAAGGCCCCTATAATCTCCTTCTGATCAGTTGTCTAACCCCTTACCATCTGTGGACTAAAAGCTCTGGAAACCACTGCTGCCATTTCAGTTGCCTCCAAGGCCAGCTTCTGGCTTGTTGGGGTATTGCCTACTTCTGAACTGTGCTCCACTCTCATCTTGGTGTGATAGACCTTTCTTGCTGATCTTTTAAGCTATATGGGGCCAGAAAATTATCCTTTTTGTGTGGGTTTTGCCACTCCAGAATTTGTTTTGAGGTGTTAATTTAAAGTTGTTTGGAGGGGAATTTGGGAAAGTTCAGGGAGTCTCTACCTTTTCTCCTCCACCTTGGCCCTGCCCCTAATCTCTTTCTCTATTGTTTGAGTTAGTACCAAATAGCTTTGATGATAATTACTTTTAAGTATATTTTGAATTCTGCTAATGCTATGAGGGGCAGATAGGTAATGCGATAAATAGAGCTCAGGGCCTAGAGTCAGAAGGATCTAAATTCAAATCCAGCTCCAGATACTTGCTATGTGAACCTGGATGAGTCACTTAACCTTATTGGCCTCTATTTCCTCATCTGTAAAATGAGCTAGAGACAGAAATGGCAAACTACTCTTCTATTTTTGCCAAGAAAACCCCAATAGAGATCATGGAGAGCTAGACTCTACTGAAATCTTTTAGGGCAGCTAGGTGGCACAGTGGATAGTGGCTAGGCCTGTAGTCAGGAAGACTCATCTTCCTGAGTTCAGATCTGACTTCAGACACTTACTAGCTGTATGACCCTCGGCAAACCATTTAGCCCTGTTTGCTTCGGTTTCTTCATCTATAAAATGAGCTGGAGAAGGAAATGGCACACTCAGTATCTTGCACCAAGAAAACCCCAAAATGGGCTTACAAAGAGTTAAGCCCAACTGAAAAACAACCAAAAAATGCTATGTTGCCTTCATTTCTGCTTTTTCATGAATCCCCCTGAGATTGTAGACTTTTTTATTCCTCTAAAAGAATTTTATAATTTTGTTTACTTCTATAAAGTAATTCCTAATCATTAAATCTGTAAAAAGTCATTTGTCATTTTTGTTATATTAGCAGATCTCAACCATGAACATGAATATTGCTCCCATTATTTATTTTTATATAAAATATTCTGTAGTCTAATGAATAAATGAATAATAAAGAATATATTAAGTGCTTAACATTGTATCAGGCATAGTACTAAGTTTTGAGAACACAAATAAAGTCAGTTCTTATTGTTTTGAAAATGAGGATTTGTTTCAACACAATTGATATATTAGGAAACTATTTGAGCAAATCATGAATTTTGCATTTGCTCACCAGAGTTTTCCTGAGGAACAAGAATGTAGAACACTGCAGTGCTTCACAATGTCTCAGAAGCTAGAAACTTTCTTTGGCCCACTTCTACAATTCAATCCTATTCAATAAATATTCATCACCTATTATGTGCCAATGCTAAGCATTGGAGGTATAAAAAAAAGAGACAGTACCCTCAAGGAGCTTGCAATCTAATGGGGGAAGGTAGCATACCATACCACATGCTCAAAGAAGGTTGGCTGGGAAGGGAATACTATATTAATACTAATACTCTATGGAGTTCAAACAAAACAGAGATATTGATGGAAAGTGGAGAGTGAGCAGCAAAGTCCAGGTGCTGATTTCTATCAAGGAAAACTCTGGGAGGAGTGGAGTGCTCTCGCCCTCTAATAAGTGGGAAGAAGAAATTGAGGGAGTTGGGAAGGGGTTGAGGACCCAAGGCTGAGCTGGCATGATGATGGGGTTTCAAGTGATTAGCTTCTCCTGGGAGGGGCATCTTATTCTATAGAGTTCAAACGCAGCTGAACTTTAGATGGAAAGTAAAGAGAGCCTGAGCAAAACAGGCCTTTTTCAAAGCAAAGTGCCATATTTATTTGAATCCCTTGCTTCAGTAAGAATTGTAATGGGAGGATTTCAACATTCCAACCTACCTTTTGCCTACCTTCCACCTTTTGTCATGATACATGCTGGAGTTTTTACCACCTGGAGCCTTCTACTTTGTCAGCCCCCTCCTGGTCATAGGCCAGGAAGCAAGAGCCCAAGGCTCTCAATGCTGCCACTATTTCTCGTACTATATGTATTTCTTAACCATTTAATATGACTGCAATAACATTTTATTAGGTATCTATTTTTTATGTGTCACTGATGAAGTTTTGGAGTCCTCTCTCCCAGTCCAAATTTTCACTTAAGCACTGTGGCTTTTATTTAGCAATTTTGATTAGCAAGGAGATTTTTAGGAAGGCATATTTCACATTATAGCAGAACTGACTGTATGAGAAAGCCAGAGAGACAATCTCTTCCCTCAATGAGAAAGACAATCTCTTCCCTCAAGGAGTTGAGATCATGATGGGGGAAGACCACATAATCAGAGGGAGGAAGTAATTTAGATCCCTGCTTCTAAGCAGGATAAGTGGAAAGATCCTTTCTTTTATGAATTCTTTTTATTAGATCTCATGTGTCTTAGTAGGTTAACTCCTAGATATTTTATGCATTTGTAGTTATTTTGGATATACTTTCTCTTTGTCATCCCTCCCTGGCTTCTGTTTATAACTGTATGTGTGTGTCCAGATATGTCTATATCTGGACATACACATACACATTAATTGCGATATTTTGTGGATTTATTTTATATTCTACTTTGCTGAAGCAATTAATCATTTCAATTAGGTTCCTTCACTGACTCTCTGGAAGCTTCTACATCAAGCATCATTTTCCATAAACAAGGATTATTTTGTGGAATTTTGCTGATGCTCATGCTTCAAATTTCTTTCTCATGTGTTATTGTCATAACTACTTTTGTAGAACTAAGCCAAATAGTAAGGAGGAAAGGGTGAATGCTTGATTTACTCATACTTTTATGGAAAGTTCTCCTTTCTCTATTTCAGATACTATTTTTGTTTTAGATACATACTTTAGTCACATAAATAAAGAAGGGCCTTTCATGCTTGTACTTTCAAGTTTCATATACATATATATGTGCATATATATATGTTTATATGTAAATGTACTATATTTTGTCCAAAAATGTCTGTTGATATAACTTTTTTTACTACAGATTAATTATGAAATTTTTCCCATGTAGTATCATCTTTGCATTCTGATATAAATCCTACTAGTGATATATCACTGTAGTATCTTTGCTAAATTGTATTTAGAAATTTTACATCAATATGCATCAGTGATACTGTCAACAGTTCTTTTCCCATGTTTTATCCCTCTCTTTGTTAGGTATCAAGGCCAAATTGGTCACAGCAAAGGAGTTCAATAAAATGTCTTCTTTCTGAATAATGGAGAATTATTGTGATATAGATATTAATTGTTCTTTGAAGGTTTGATAGAATTCCCTTGAAAATCTATCTAGACAAGGGATTGTTATTTTAATCCATTTATGGCTTACTTGATGTCTTTTTTACCTTCTGAAATTAGCTCAAGATTTTATTTGTTTGGTTAGTTCAGACATTTTATATTTGCTGGTCGACCATCCATTTATTTTATTATTATTATTTTTTGTTCCTGTTGTATATGCTAGTTCCTGGAAATTCTTTTCTATTTGTTGTCTGATTGTTGTGAATTCAACAGTTTGCTTCTTTTATTTTTTTGTCAAATCAATTTTCATTTATTTTTTGAATCAAGTTTTTAAATATTTTATTAATTTTGTTAGTATTTTTAAAACTCAGCTTTTATCATTTCTATAATCTTTGTTTTCCATTTTTAAATTGCTCTGTTTTTCAAGGTTTATATTTTATGCACATCACTTTGTTCACTTTTTTTAGGTTTGGTAAACCATGTTCATTTTACTGATTTTCTTTTTTTTCTAATTTCTTTTTATTTATTGATTTTGTTACATTTTAAGTTTTGAACTCTCTCCTTCCCTCCCCACTCCCACCCAGCACTAGAGAAGGCTACTATTTGAAGCAGATTTATAAGTACTTGCAAAACTGTACTATGTACAATTCTATTTATCAGTTCTTTCTCTGGAGGTGGATAGCATCTTACTTCATAGGTACTTTGAACTTGATTTTAACATGTATATATATACATATATATATATACATATATGTGTGTATGTATATACATGTGTATATGTGTATGTGTGTGTATCTCACAATGTTCTATATCTATTGTTTATTCATAAATTCTTTTCTCCATAAGTCTGATAGGTAATATGTTCCACTGTGTTCTCAAATACCTTCTCCTAGGTCAAAACAAATTGTTATCAGAGGATATAATATCCACATTGATAAAATCAGATGTCACTGAAGTGTGGTTAACTGGGTTTCTGACTTATCCTTTCTATTAAATTACAAGAGGATAGGAACTGTGTCACCTAAAGTAGACTTTATCTTCTTTATTGCCTGACATAATGCTCTGTTCACAATAAATGTTTCTTTTTTTATTTTTTAAAAGGGTTTACTATATAAAGTAGCTTATCATAAGTGAATTGAGAGCTGGACTTAGAGACAGGAAGACTTGGATTTAACTCCAGCCTCTGAATACATACTGGCTGTGTGACTCTGGGCAAGACTTACCTCTCAGTGGTCTAGAATCTAGAATATTCTCTATGGTGATAAATTTCAGAAAAGGTGCCAAGCTTCCTTGGTAGAGGGAGTTTCTTCCCCTAGAAATTACCTATGAATAATATGTCAAGACCCTTTTCCCACACTCATTATAAAATACTATGCGCTAGGGAGGGGTTAAAAGTTTCTTGAATAACTGAATGATTTAAAACTCCTCAATCCCATAAAATCAGTGCTCAGTCTCTCTAGGAGGTAATATTCATATTATCAAAGTCATAATTACATCAAGGATATAATACCAGTATCATTAATGTCAGTGTATGTAGATATGAACCAGTTTGACCTCATGTTTCATTACAAGATTGAACAGAGATAAGCCATTCTTCAAAAGAGCAACATTTCTAGAATGCAAATGAATAAAGGAGACCTTCAGTATTTGTGGGGATGTATGGAGTATGTTCTAAAGTATATCTCAAATTATGTCTCAGTAGGCATCACAAAGAAGGAGGAGGAGGAGGGAGAAGGGTCCGAAGCAAGGACACAGCACCACAAATAAAAAACCTCATTCTATCTTAGAGTACAAATAGAGTTTTATAATGTAGAGAACAACGAAGGTGATCAAACACCCCCCATTCTCCCCTTCACTGGAGACATCTCAAAGACTGGACTCAGTGGTAGCTGTGACATTTTAGTAAGGATTAGACAATTGGGATATGTCAAAAATAGCATGCCAAGAATGGTGAGAAAGTGGGATAGAATACCAGAGAAGGATTACTTGATTGTTCAGGTTTTATTGAGTAAGGGAATGACACAAAGGGACTTCCTTGTGCTTTATTAATATCACTTTGGCAAATGTGGGAAGGATGGATTGAAGAGAGGAGAGATTTGAAGTATGGAGGTCAGTTGGGTGCTCATTGCAACAGGAAAGTCTGTTACTATGTGATGAAGGTCTGTGTCAAAGTAAAGTAGAAAAGAAAAGATTGGCAAACTTTGAATCTGGGGCCAGACAGTAGATGACAAGACTCTTACACACCTCAAGCCATACTTCAGTATGCCTTTATTATTTTCTTAGTCAAATCAGTTTGTGACATTATACACTTCTTAAATGCAGTACTCCCACTCCCATTGCTTATAGTGAAAGATTCCTATGCCTAATGAAATAAATATGAATATTCCTAAAATCACAGGAGGCTTTGTCCTCTGGAAAGAAAGCATGTTCTAGGAATCTGAATCAATGAATCAATAAGCATCTGTTAAAATTCCACTAAATAACTTTCAAAAATATCTCAGATTATCAACAGGTTTGATTTAACCTAGCCATTAATATGTATTCTATACTAATGCCTATCATCTCTTTTGGGGGTCTAAGAGCAGGTGACTAAGGAGATTAAGTGAGCTTCTAAACGACCTTTCATAAAATCTTTGATCTTGGATTGTCTGTAATGAAGGGTATCCAGTTTGACTCGCAAATAATTTCTAATAAGAGTTAACTTAAGAGTTGAGAGTTAGTGACCTACAATTTCCACATGTTTTTGTTACACACTCTCTCTCTCTCTCTCTCTCTCTCTCTCTCTCTCTCTCTCTCCATACATACATACATATATATATATATATATATATATATATAGAGAGAGAGAGAGAGAGAGAGAGAGAGAGAGAGAGAGAGAGAGAGGAGGAATAGGGACTTCCTACTAATTGAGACAGTGGGGCATGGTGGACCAAGACCTGGTTTTGAAGTAAGAAAATTTGGTTTTGACCTCTCTGAGCCTCAGTTTCTCCATCTGCAAAAAGCATATTATGATAATAGCTCAATTATATAGCATTTAAAATATTGCTAAATGCTTTACATACATTATGCCATTTGGGACAAGTAATCCCCCTGTGAGGTTCTTTCTTTCATATTTTGAAGCACCTATAAATTCTTCCAATCTATAACACAGATCTCAACTTATCCATTCCCTTTCATCTTATGTGACATGGTTCCCCATGGCAACCCATAAATCATCCACAGGTGGTCTAGCCAAAATTCTAGGAGCCCTCTTCTAGATCTCTTGATATTCTGGTTGGTACCGGTGGGGCACAAGAGCTTTACATCATTTATGTTACTGTTGCCACATGGGCAGTTGGCCTAATTTTCCTGTCACCCATTTCTCTGATTTATGCCACTTCTATGAAATTCTTGGTTGGTCATCTATTACAACCACTGTGCACCTCTCAATTTCCATTTGGGTGACATTTAACTTTAATTATTTTCAGACCGTATAGCCACACAGCTTCACCACAAGAATATTAAAGTTAAAAAGACAGCCCTTTGTTTCAGGGAAAGACTAGGGTCATTTAAAATACTGTTTAATTTCTTAAATGCAATTCTACCTGCTGTCCTCCTCCTATTCATTTTTGGATCTAGTTTGTCCATCACCAGTGTCTGCCCCATATTTATGTACTGAGGACAAAATCTAACCTTGATCATCCTCTGCTGGGCCCAGACTAGTTAGAGTATCATTCCCATTCCTTGTTCTATACCTTGTCATGTACTTTGTGCTAGGTTAAGTCTTGGGGAAGTTTGGCTTCTAATTAGAGGGTGTAGGCTGCTTCCTATTGTACTCTTTGGTTCATTTAACCTTATGACTAATATCTAGCATTCTCCACCCTCCCCCCAAAAGAAGTACTTAATGTACAGAATGAGTCACCTACTAGATAGGAAATTTTCCCTAACCACAAAAGTAATGATAACAGTGAAAGACACATTAACAGAACCACTTAAAACAGAATTCAGTAACTTAAGTTATAACTACTACTATAATCTGGAAGACTATTACGTAGACCTCAGAACATAAAGTAATTTGCAGGACTACTTGAGAGACAGCATGACACAACGAATAGGCGATTGACCTTGGAGTCAGTAAGAAAGACAGGTTCAATGATAACTACATTTATACTTCTGTGATTCTCTGACTGTTCTCTTGGACAAACACATTTAGAATTAGTTCCTGATTTCCATCAAGACTGAACTGATTCTGGCTCCGCCCTCTGCTGGCCTTAGGGATCAGCTGGGGACAGTGCTACTGCTGCTACCTCCATCTCAAGCAGCAATGGGAAACAAGGTGGGCCTGAGTGGCGCGATTGCTGCCAGCATGTATGGGGCCCTCTACGTCAGCTACTGTATTTACTTCGACCTCAAGAGATGGAACTAACTCAACTTCGAAAACAGGCTCGAAAGTGAAGAAACTGAAGTTTGCTAAAAAGAGAGCTTTGCTTTCCAATTACCTGACCTTAAAAATGCAGAAGCTGTTCAGAAGGTCTTCCTTGAAGAAATACAATTTGGTGCAGAATTACTAACCCAAAGTGAATATGGAAAGGGTGTTCACCACTTGACAATTGGCATTGTGGTCTGTGGGCAGCCACAGAGGCTCCTGCAAGTTTTACAGCAAATTCTTCCATCACCAGTGTTCCAAATGCCTCTGACTAAGCTGCCAACAATTAGCTGGAGAATTTTGAGTACAGAGCTTGATGGAAGAGGATATGGAATGAGAAACATGTCAACATAATGAAATCTTAATTAAAAAAATTAAATATTTCTTAGCCCAGAAGATAAGCATCAAGGGCGGGGGAGCAAACATGCTAGATGAACTATGTACCATACTGAAATCTACCAGAGTTGATTCTTACTTTGTGTAGGTAGATTTCCTTGGATTTTATTTATCTTAGTGAGAAGTTAACAAAAGTTAAGGCAATAAAAAGAATCCTGAACTCCATGTTAGAGAGCTACTGGTGGATTTTGTTTAGACTAGTAAATTTTGCAGTATATTAGAAAACTGATAACTTTTTTTATTTATCAAGGCTAACAAGCTGTGAAATCACTGGATGTAAAGTATTTTCTATTCATAAAGATAATCATGGATACATTTAGAATACATTTTTTGGATTATAGGACAACAGCTCTCAACAACAACCAAAAAAACCTTTGAAAATTATTTTATTTAAAACAAGCTTATGAATCCTGGACACCTACCTTGCAATTCAGAGTTATTAGAAAGAGCATTGAACTAGTAATAATCAAGAAACTTGTGTTCTACCTTTCTTCTGCCACTAATAGCTGTGATTGATGTAGGACAGATCCCTTTATCACAGAAGCCTTGTAAAATAAGAGATTTTTATTAAGTAACCTCAGTTCTTTTCAATTCTATGATTATTTTCCTCATCATGAAAGCCACTTGCTTATGATGCATTTTCCATAGTAGTTTGTCTTACTAGTTATAAATATCACATATTCCAAAATGCTTTACTTGGCCTATTACCCTGATGAATTTTTAGTTTAAAAATAATTTGTGATGAAAAAAGTTCTAACAGTTGGCTGTCCAAAAGTAGAATAGTATATTTTCTCAGGATATTATGAATTCTCCTACCAATCTTTAAGTTGGAGATTATATGACCTTCTTGGAATTCCTTTTCAAGTATGTGTTGGATTAGATGATTTCTAATCAAACCCTGATACTGTGTCATTTTAGAGTAAGTTTAACTTACCCTTTAACTCTTTTCTTGCACTTATCTCCCTGGTCCTTAATTCATTTCTCCTCCTTTACTTCTTCAAGTCTTTGGTTTATTTACTTTCTTGAGCATTGTGAAATACTAGTGTTTGAAATCTTGGATGAAGTTTTCTCAGAGAGGAATTGGGCTGATCAAGCTCCTGTTTTATAGGTGAACCAGTTTGAAAACTAAAGCCTAGCATCTGGTACATTTTGGGATATTCTAGCCTGAACACTGTCTTAAGTCCTGCCATGACCTGTTTGTAAAATTTTTTTTTAAAAAGTCATAAATAAATAACTTTATCAAAGTGTAGTGCTAATGTGATCAAAGATCTTCCCTGCCCATTTAATAGGCCTCAGGTGGAGCTAGTTAAGGGAAGCTTGATTAGAAGAGGCCTGTTTGTAGGCAGGCCCGTTTATTAAGTAGGTGCTAGGCCCCAGGCGTACACCCTTTTGCTCAGTAGGTGCTAAGCCCCTGGGCCCCAAACAAGTTATATATACCCTGAGGGTAGCCATTAAGCTCAGACTAGAGAGCTTCAGAGAGAGAGAGAGAGAGAGAGAGACTAGAGAGCTGGGGAGAGTGGAGACAAGACAGCTGAGAGAAGAGATGGAGAGACAGAGAACTGAAAGGGCTCTGAGAACTATAAGGGCTTTTAGAACTGTGAGAGGAGAGAAGGCAGGCAAGCAGACGGGATTTGTGAGTGAGTGTTTATAGGAAGGTCCTAGCAGAGGGGAAGGTTACAGAATGGCTTGGCTTTTTGCTGTGATACTGTGTTTTAATCTCCTTGCTGTAGCATTGAGGCAAACTTACTGGTTTTAGAATACAATTACTGCTATGATGAATTGGGGTTCTGGGATTTGATTCTCTGGTGTCTGAATAAATGTTTTACTTCTTCTGCCTTCTATACAGAGACTCTCTTATACTTTGCAATTCCAAACTATATAGGCGTATTCATGGTCACCATCAACATGAATCTTGCTGTACTGATACACAAAGTCGTAGGATATAAAACGAACTCACAGAAATCCTCAGCATTTCTATATATTACTAATGAAGCCCAACAGCAAGAGATAGAGAAATTCCATTTAAAGTAGCTGTAGACATTATAAGATATTTGGGAATCTACCTTCCAAAACAGTAGGAAATATATGAACAAAATTATAAAATACTTTTCACACAAGTAAAGTCAGATCTAAATAATTGGAAAAAAATTGGTTGCTCATGGGTAGGCCAAACTAATATAATAAAAATGACAATTCTACCAAAATTAATTTAGTTATTCAGTGCCATACCAATCAACCTACCAAAAATATTCCATAGAGCTAGAAAAAATAATAACAACATTTATCTGGAAGAACAAAAGGTCCAGAATATCAATGGAATTAATGAAAATAAAATGTGGCCTTAAACTGTATTATAAAGCAGCAATCATCAAAACTACTTGGTACTGGCTAAGAAAGAGAGTGGTAGATCAGTGAAATAGGTTAGGTACACAAAACACAGTAGTCAATGACTATAATAATCTCCTGTTTGATAAACCCAAAGACTCAAGCTTCTGGGATAAGAACTCACTATTTGACAAAAACTGCTGGGAAAACTGGAAAATAGTTTGGCAGAAACTGGGCACAGACCAATATCTTACAATCTATACCAAAATAAAGTCCAAATGGGTGCATAATTTAGATATAAAGGCTGATACTGTAAGCAAATTGGGAGAGCAAGGAATAGTTTACCTCTCAGATTTATGGAGAATGGAAAAATTTACGACCAAACAAGAGATAGAGAACATTATGAAATGTAAAATGGATAATTTGGATTACATTAAATTAAAAAGTTTTTGTACAAAGTCAATGCAATGAAAATTAGGAGGGAAACAAAACTAGGAAAGAATTTTTACACCTGCTATCTCTGATAAAGGCCTCATCTCTAAAATACATAGAGAACATGTACTTAGCAATCAAGTTTCAGACTCTTTGCCCTAGTATTCAAGGCCTTCCCCAAACTGGTATTACATTATCTTTCAACTCTCATTTCACATTACTGCCCTCCATGAACTCTGCACCTAGCTAAAGTTTTCTACTCTGTGCCAAGAGAACACATCCTGTGCTTTCCTGCCTCCATGGTTTTGCTGATACTATTTCCTCTGCAGGAGATTTCCTCCATTCCTTTCTTGACCTAATGGATTACTACTGATCTCTTAAAGTTCAGATGAGATAACACTCCTAAAAGAAGTCCTTCCCTGATACCTCTGTCAGGACAGCCCTATTCCTCAAACCTCATATAATATTTTATTTTACATCTTTCAAATATACTTAAAATATTATTGTTATATGTATGTATACCTTAACCTTCTACTTGACTATAAACTTGATGAAGACAAAGACTGTGTCTTAACTACCATGTGTAAGTTCTCCAGAAACTAAATTAGCACAGGTCCAGCTGATAGAAAGTAATATGCTCATGTGATATAGATATACATACATATATATATATAAGCACACACATGCATGTGTATATCTGTGTACATCATACATATCCACATAAATACATATATACAAACACATATACATATATACACACATATATACATGCACCCATACCTACATACATAATAAAAACATGTGTATACATATGTAGACACCTACATGAATGTAATACATGCCTACAATATACATATATATGCATACTATGTGATAATGATATTAATAATAATAGCTAACATTTAAATAGAGCTAGCTATGTGCTAGTCACTGTGGCAAATGTTTATGATTATTATCTTATTTCTTTTTCACAACAACCCTGCAAGTTACATGCTATTATCATCATCCCTGTTTTGCAGACGAGGAAACTGAAGTACAGAGGTTAAGTGGCTTGCTTAGGGTTATAGAGCTAGTTAATGCCTGAGGCTGTATTTGAACTCAGGTCCTCTTGACGCCAGACCCTCTGCTCTATCCACTGTGCCACCAACTGCCCTCTATATGCATATGCATGCAAATATATGCATATTTATATATTTCCTCGCTCCTCCTTTCCCTTCGCCCCCAGAGAGCCATCTTTTATAATAAAGGATAAAAACGAAAGTATCAGTTACTAACAGGTTAACTAAGTCCAATATTATAGGCATTATATCTGCACCTGTAGTTTTTATCTTTTCAAAGAACAAGAGGCAGTAGGGCCTTAGCATCATAGAACTAGAGCTGCAACAGGCCTCAAAATCCATCTAGTCCAATCGCCTTATTTAACCAATAGGGAAACTAAGGCCTGGGCTGGCTAAATGCCCTTTCCAGGGTTGCACAGGGAGTTTTGTGAGAGAGAGGCATTGGATATATATCTTCTGACTTCATAGCTCATCTTTAAGTTAAATTCACTTTGATCTTCATTGGGACCAATCTTGGTCATCTTTGCTATTCTTACTGTCCTTTCTCTTGTTATAGTCATTGTGCATACTGTGTTCCTGATTTTGCTTACTTTACATTATATCAGTTCATGTAAGGCTTTACATGTTTCTCTATACTCTTCAAATTCTTCATTTCTGAGAACATGGAAACATTTTATTATGTTCCTATACCACAAGTTATTTAGCCATTTCTCAATCAATGGCCATCTATTCTGTTTTAAGTTTAAATAAATGTTTAAAAATAAATTATTCTTGGGAAGAGAGCCATGCTTTTTTGACTTAGAAATATTAATTCCATTATAGTTTGGAGCATATTGGCTAGAGAAATAAACTTGGAGTCCAAAAGACATAGGTGAAAGTCCCACCTGAGACACATAATAGTTAGATGAGTCTTGTCCAGTCACTTTGACTATCAGTGCTGTAAGGCTATTAGTTTCAGGGAGATTCCTAACCTGCATTAGTAGATGGAATTCCCTTATCTAGTCTCTATCCATATTCTTATAGGCTTTCAACCTGTATTTATCTGTACCCCCTAAACCTCCACAAAACACACCTACACACTTCAGGCAATGCCCATTTTTATCATGCCCATGGGCTTCTTACCACATCCTAGCCCCAGCTCTCTTCCATTCCTGGTCTCTCCCTTTTACCTTTGTCTCATTTTAGCCCTCCTTGCCTAAAAAAGGGCTCCCTCATTTTTGTCTTTGTAGCCCCAGTGCCTAGCATACATAGGGCACTTAATAAATGATATTTTTATTCATTTATATTTATTATTTACTTTATATATTTATTTTTATTTATTTATAATTAATTAATAGTCTATTAGTTTCCCCCATCACTGCAATTTTTGTTGCCCTTGGCATTTGAAAACATGATCCTGAAATGTCATCTCCTGCTAAATTCTTTCATCATCACCTCAGTTTTTTCTGCAAGGATGTTGGGCAGGGGTCAGAAAAGAGCAGAGGTCATCTCTACTTTGATCTTGTACACAGCTCTAATTTGTGATAAAAGAGCCATTGTGGCTCAGAGTTCTTATCTAAATGAAAGAGTGTCTTTAATTTCAACTTCAATTACAAGTAGGAAAATGTAATAGCTGCACTATTCAGCTGCATCTCTGCAGTGCCCACACACTCCATACGCAGATTATAAGACAAATGGAAACCTCTCTTCACTAGAATTATTCTAACGGTTAATGTGATTTTTAAAATGACTGTATATCCACCGACTAAATGATTCTGGAGCATTAATGCTCCCAATGAATGCAGATGCAGATTCAGAACTGAAGTACTGCATTTGAGCCTTTCTATTCTTGTTTAGTTCAGGAAAGGGGCTCTGTCCAGAATCTTGAACATATGTGACCAAATACATCAGATTCCTCTCTTTTTGAAAGGATATCTTGATTTTCAGTCTGTCTTCCTGAATGAAAAGGCGTCATTATAACTGGAGCTTCTATCATAATTTGTGGGACATTGTTAGAATAGCAAAAGTTAGTGAAAAAGACTTTTGCAAATATGTTTGTTGAGATGAACCACAAAAAATATACTTTGAATTCACATTAGTTAGCTCCCCCCAATGAGGTTTAAAAGTAGTGTGTGTATTGATAGTTTCATGTGGGGCCAAGCTACATCTTTTAAGTTCTGAAATGATTGGGAAGACAATAATGCTCTTTAAATTATCGTGAAGTTTCAACAACATATCATGACCATTCTATCACTCCTTGAAGACTGCAAAATAATTAGATTACTTCCTGGCTGATCAATTCAGTCAAAGTGACTCTACTACTCCTGCCTACACCTACAGCCTGTATGTAGGTTTTAATTCTATGAAATAAAACAGCAGCCGAAAAATAGGAGATGTGTTCATCCATTCCCTTCCTCTAGAATCAAATAAAATAAACAAAAGCTTAGTTTCCTTCAGTGTGGCAATCTAGATATACCCCCTCCTTAGACTGGTTCCTATAAAGATAATACAGTTTAGTAGAGTGTAAAGAGAGCAAGTTTGTAAGTGAAAGGACCTAAGTTCAAATTCCACATTTGCCACTTATTCTCTGCATACCTTGGACCAATCATTAACCCATTTGATCTTTAATTGGGGGTTTGTGTGGCCTCTAACATGTCTTCAACTCTAAATCTATGATACTCCAATCTGTTTGACATGGATTAAATAAGGCCTAGCGGGATTCTGGCACCATTCACTGCAAAACTCTACTCATGTGGTCTTATATAACTAACAAACAACTACCCCACATTCTCCCATGATGCTCTTCATTTCTGGTATGCAATGCAGGCAGAAAATACTTCAAATATCCAGTAAGCCCTAAATTAACTCTTTTAGGCACAAAGGTCCTTTGTAATAAAGTTGGCTTGGATGTGGAGAAGTTCTAATCTTTTCCATATGGAGTTAATGATGGTGAGACCTGAAGAGAAGGATGAGGAAACGGTGACACTGTGTCAGGTACAGACTTGTTGGGAGTGGTCCATCTCTTGTGCTGCTTGAAGGCAGGGAAATGTTGTGTCTCCTTTTAAATAGGACCAAGGACAGCACTAGTAATGTCTTGACTGGCATATGAATTGGCTTTAAGTGAGGCAGAGATGCACAATGTCATCAGCCTCATTTTCTCTTCCAGAGTCTTTGAAGTTCAGTGGCAAGTCAAAAGTCAGGATGACTGCTCATGGTCCAAGATAAAATGGATGTCCTTGGCATTGTCACTACCTCACCAGCTCTAAGTACTCCACAGTACCTGCCTCAGCCACCTTCGTGGTGGTTGGAACAAGTTGTTTTTATCTGCCCTTTACACTGGGGAAAACCTTCACATGCTTGAGGTAGACATTCCTCTACCTCACCAACAGATTCGAGGCCTCAACCTGATTTAGCCTGTCTGCTGAGATGGCTTACCAGAGTGTGGCCACTGTGAAAGCTTTGGTTTCTTGGAGCCACAGGTGAGAGTTGGTGAAAGTGAACACCAAAGGTGGAGGAGTAGTCCTGAAAAGGGCTCTGCAGCCCTCAGACCAGAGGTGCTAGTTCTCCCTGAACACCCCATATACCCCAACACTTGTAAAGGCGTGCACAGTCTGTCCTCTGAGTATGGCAGAAGGCAGCCATTATATCCTTTATACTGTTGCTATGTACATCATCGAAGAAGAGGAAAAGTAAAGGATGTCAAGGAATTATATGACAGTAAAAGAAGATGCCATGACAGATGGACAGCCAGAGTATTCTATTGGTATTCTCACAATGTAAGGAAGGTCTCCAACATGCTGGGTGGGCCACCTCTGGTGAACTTTTTGGAGAATATGAAAAGAATCACATAGAATAAGCAGCCAAAGGCAGGATGAAAATTACATGATTGGAGGGAACTCACTTCAAGTGGATTACAAGCCATTTGTTTATTTTATTCTTTTTGTGCCTCATCCTTCTACCAGACTATAAATTTCAAGAGGGCAGACTGCATCACTATCAGGATATTATTGTGAAAAAGGTCAGAACTTCTGCTGCTACATTGTTTTGAAGGATTATGGACATGTATTTTGCCTTGTTTAAGAGAGAAGGAATTTCTGAGGCACAGGAGAGAGTGAATCTAAGTCAGGTAACATTCTTCTGTGCCTTTCATATTCTTCCTACCTCTTATGAGGAAGTTTCTGCCTATCAAGCCCATCATTCTAACATTGTTTTTAGTTTTGTTTTCCTTTTTGTTCTAGGCTTGGGATTTCTTCCTACGACCATGCATATCAGCAACTTATTTGGAACTTATAGTCTTAGATCATTGTTTGGGTGCACTGAGAAGTTAAATGATTTGCCTATGGTCACGCACAAAAATCTGTCAGAGGCAAGAATGGAAGCTAAGTTTTCTTGACTTGATCCACAACTTCTTGTATCATTAGTAGAAGTCTTAGCGCACTTTTGACATTTCTTATAGATACAATTATTTTTGTTCTATTCAATTAAAAAAAAAACATGTAAACTGTCTACTATGTGAGAGTTGTCTACATAGAGATAGTAGTGGAACCCATAGGAGCTAATAGATTTTCCAAGAGACAAAATGTAAACAGAGAACACTCAGAACAAAGTAGGTAAAATGGCAATATCTAAAGTTCTGGAAGACATTGACAAGGCAGATCATGGTGGGCCAAAGGGCATAGTAGCAGGGTTATTGATAAGACCTGGTGCCCTTTGAACCTGAAAGGTTCTATTTGGTGACTCTCTTCTTAGCCAAGAGGTGTGAGAAGCTGTTGCCACCTTACCCTGTAAGATGTCTGGGAGGGTAGGGCCTAATCCATGACTACTGGAGAAGGAGACTTGGCCCAAGGGTCAGAGTAAAGCAGGGTCCCTGAGCTCTCTCCCATAAGGGTGTGGATAAGGGATTGAGACAAGTAGGATTAGCATTCCACCTCAAGCAGACCAAAAGGAAGGGTATAAGCCTATGGAGAAGGGCTCCCTGTAGCTAGCATCTTCTCTAATGCATCATCTTGTTCCTGGTAGAATTTGGGTGATGGGAAAGCTGCGGCAGGGGAAGCTGTTTCTCCCCTTATCTCATTAAATTGAATTTATAGGTGGAAGTTGAATATAATAGTGAATGTCTGTAATCCTGTTGCTGTGGGGCTGAGGCAGGTGGATCACTTGAACTTAGGAGTTTTGACCCACAGTCAGACTAAAGCTGATCTGGCATCCATACTACATCTGGCACCAATGAGGGTTGGGGGACCATCAGGCTGACTAAGAAGGCGCAAAGTGGCCCAGGCTGGATACAGAACAGGCCAAAGCTTCCAGTACAACCAATATAGTGAGATTGGGAATGCGAATGCTACTGTACTTTTAGCCCGAGTGAGTAAAGGAGACCCAATCTCAAAAAAAAGGAAAGAAAAAGAAATAGCAAGATTAACAATGTTGTGTTCAACATTTTGGTCAATTCAACCAATGAACGTAAAGCATAGGACTTGGCATCACAAAGGCCTGGCTTTGGATCCTCTCTCAGATATGCACTGCCTGTGTGATGCTAGGCAAGTAATTAACCTTTATTTGCCTCAGTTTCCTCATCTATAAATAGGAGATAACAATAGCTCTTACCTCACAGGATTGTTGTGAGGCTAAAATACGTTATCATGCAGGAAGTCCTTTGCAAAATGTAAAGCATGCTTAAATGCTAACTACTACTGTTGTTTTTAACTATTCGTTCTGTGCCAAATGCTGGTTTAAGCCTTGGAGATACAAGACCAGAAGTAAAATGACCCTGCAATGCTTATTGAATCTCATGATCATTTGATTATAGTAATCTTTTTATTAGGACTACCAGCTATGCTGCCAGTCATCTTTTCCTTTCCTGATTCAAATCCAGATATGTTTAATACAGCTGCATGATGAAAGAGGTACTTGTTTACAATAACATTGTGAAACACAATTTGTTCAGAGTAAGACAGTTATGTTACTTATATTTTGTGTTTAAATTCATGGATGTATTTTGTTTTGACATGAGATATTTCCTAAGAAACAAACAAACCCTTACCCCTCCCCCAAATGCAAAATCAGGCGATCAGTCTTTAACAGAAAGGAGCGTGTGTCCTCTAAGTTTGACAGTGGTACTGATATTGGCCATTGAATTTTGCCAGAATTTTGTTGTGTCTTAAAGTTAGCCTTCTTGACATCATTATGGTCAGTGTTTATACTATTCTTTTGGTTCTTGGTTTTCTTCAGTCTCCATCACATCATATAAGTCCTTCTGTGGTTTCTCAGAATTTGTCATTATTTACAGTGGAATTATTCTCAAAGGGCATTTATTTTATATAAAATGCCTTTCATTTCCACTCATAAACTTGGAGGATCAGTGCTTTTATTGCATTAAAATTGTTTTTATAATGTTTCGAGCTGTTTTAATCTTAGATCTTCTCTTCATCAGCACCAATTACAATATTTCTTCACCTTGTCCATCAGGGCTGCTCTGCAGTAAAAGAAAAAAGGCTTCCTGGGTTTGAGTTATTTGATTTGAGAAAGAGACTTGGTAACTTTCTCTCACTCATTTCATGTAGTTGTTGGTGGCAAATTCTACTCCAAATTAATATTTACGTAACAAGTCTGCGTGTGCGTTAGAGAAGGGGAAAGGAGACAGGTATTTAAGATTTATATTTCCAAAAGAGATTTATTAAAGCATATATTATTATTGCTACTACTACTGCTGCTGCTGCTACTACTACTACTAGTACTACCACTACTACTACTACTACTACTACTACTACTACTACTACTATTACTACTACTACTACTACAGCGAGATGGAGACAAGAGTGGCAATCTCCATCTAGATTTGGGCAATGATGAGGCAGCCCTCTAGATTTTGGTGGTATGACATCTCCAAAGATGGTTTCTCAGTGTTCCTTTATCTCTAATATGTGTTCATAATGCTTCTCCTTTTCAGAGGTCCCAGTATGGTGATTTGAAAAAGGCTACGTTTAGATTTATGTTTTGATATATCTGAGCATGGTAATTGGTCATATACGCCTGGAATGTTCCCTTGCTTATTCAAGGTTAAACAACAAAGTGGCTTTGAAGAGTCTCTTCTAAGATGCCAGGTGCTGTGGTCCCATTTGACCCCAACTAGAAACTTTCTTGTCAAGTTATTATTGGAAAAATAAGTGAGGTCATCTTGATTTTAGAGTTGAAAGCAAAAAGGCATGAATGTGTTGTACTTTGTCAAAGGCTTTTTTTTTCAACTATTGAGATAAGCGTGTGGCTTGGGATAATTTTGTTTTTTGATATAATGAATTATACTGATCATTTTCCTACTCTTGTACCATCCATGCATGCCTGAATAAATCCAACTTGGTCATAATGAAAGATTGTTTGGCTGAATCACTTTTGTCTGTTTGATAGGATTTTATTTAAAATCTTTGAAACTGATAGTCATTAATGACATTGGCCTATAGTTCTATCTATCTCTGGTTTAGATATTTGGGTTATGTTTATCTCATAAACAGAATCTGATATGGTGCTTCTTTTTCAATTTTCAATTTTTGAGAGTATGTTTATGTAGCATGGGTATTAATCATTCTTTAAAAGTTTGATAGAATTCTTTGGATTCATTAGGATCAGAAGAGATTCCCCCCCACACACACATACACACACACACATACACTTAATACTTTCCTTAAAGGGGGTTTATTGATTTTTCCAAAATTTGATTGCTTATGATCTCAATTTAGTCTTCTGAGTATTTTATATTTTCAAAGGTATCTCTCTATGTCTTTAGTCTTCTCAGTTTCGTTAGCATATACTTGTGCATTGCAGATACTGATAATTCTGTTTTTAATTTCTTTGGTTTTTGATGTAATTTCATTTTGTTCATTTGATATTTTGTTAACTGGATTTTCTACCATCTTTTTTATTAAGTTGGTTAAAGGTTTATCAATTTTGTTGGTCTTTAAAGAACTAGCTTTTAGTTTTGCTTATCATTTCAGTAGCCTTTTTATTTTGAATTTACCTATTTCTCTTCTAATTTTTAATATCTCTTCTGATTATTCTGGTTATTCTGATTATTTTATTTGTTGATTTCCCTAGTTTTTTAAATGCAAATTTAGTATATTAATTCTCTTTTTTTCTATTTGGGTAATGTATGTTTGTAGAGATATAATTTCCCCTCTAGGATTACTTTGTTATATCTCAGAATTTTTATATATTTGTTCATCATTATCACTTTCACATAATTATTATTTCCATGATTTGTTCTTTGTCCTCATTATTTAAGATTTCATTATTAAGTCTCCATTAGGCTCTCGGTCTGAACCAATTAGCATTTTTATTGCATTGTTGCAAATATTGGAATGTGTTCACTGTTTCTGTGCCCTAACACATATTCAGTTTTTCAAAAAAAGTTTCTTATAGAGCTGAGAAATATGTATATTATTTAGTAGTTTCTTTTAGAAGACACCACATGTCTTTTATTTCTAGTTTTCAAGAAATTTAATTAAATACTTTTTGTTTATCTTTCTGTTAAATTTGTCAAAAATTAAGAGAGAGCCATTATTTTACTATTACTGTGAAACTTCTATACTTTCTTGTAATTCAATTAATTTCCGCTTATGAATATAAATGCTAATGCATTTGGAGCATATAAGCTTAATATTAATATTGATTCCTTGACTACAAATCCTTTCAGTGCATTGCAATTTTCTTGTTTCTATTTAATGAATTTTTATTTTTGCTTTGTTTGATAACATGCTTGAAACTCTTATTTTTTTTGGATTTTCAACTGATGCATAATAAATTTTGTTGTAGTCACTTATTTTTGTTCTGTAAATATCTTCATTGTGTGTATTTTGCACAAATAACAGATTTTTTCACCTTGCTTATTCTATCACTCTTTCATTTTATTAGATTATTCAATCTATTCACATTTATAGGTATGAGAGTTAGGTCTATGTTTTTCTCCTTTTGTCTCCAATATTGATTTATTTTCTTAATTTTCTGTCCTTTTATTTTTAGTTTTCGAAATTCACTTCCACAAGATTCTGAGTTCCAAATTTTCTCCCCATCTCTCCCCTACCCCTACTCCAAGATGGCATGCATTCTGATTATTCCTTCCCCCAATCTGCCCTCACTTCCATCACACCTTCTCTTCTCTTATCCCCTGCCTTTTTATTTTCCTGGAGGGCAAGATAGATTTCTATATCCCATTGCCTGTATATCTTATTTCCCAGTTGCATGTAAAAGCATTAACATTCATTTTTGAACCTTTGAGTTCCACATTCTCTCCCTTCCTCCCACTCTATGCACCCTCATTGAGAAGGTAAGCAATTTGATATAGGTCATACAAAGCACTTTCATAATAGTCACATTATGGAAGAGTAGCAATATTTCCCTCAATCCTGTCCCACACTCCATTTATTCTGTTCTCTCCTTTGACCTGTCCTTCCTCAAAAGTGTTTGCTTTTCATTATCCTCTCCCCCAATCTTCCATCCCTTCTATCATTTCCCCCTCTCTTATCCCCTTCACCCCTACTTTCCAGTACGGTAGGGTAGATTTCCATATCCAATTGAGTGCAAATGTTATTCCCTCCTTAAGCCAAATCTGATGAGAATAAGGTTCACTCATTCACTCTCACCTTCCTCCCTTCCCCTCCATTGCAAAAGCTCTTTCTCGCCTCTTTTATATGAGATGATATACTACATTCTACTTCTCCCTTTCTCCTTCTCCCAGTAGATCCATTTCTTACCCCTTAATTGCATTTGTTATATATCATCCCTTCACATTCAACTCACCCTGTATCCTGTCTCTGTCTCTCTCTCTCTGTCTCTCCTTCTCTTTCTCTCTTTCTCTTTATAGACACACATATTTATGTATATGTGCATGTATATGTATACTCACACATATATATACATACATATATGTGTATATAAAAATATGCATATATATACATATATATACATATATCTATATTCCCTCCAAATACTGTAATATTGAAAAAAGTCTCGTGAGTTACAAATATCATCTTTCCATGTAGGAATGTAAACAATTCAATTTTAGTAAGTCCTTTATGATTTCTCTTTCTTGTTTACCTTTTCATGCTTCTCTTGATTCTTGTATTTGAAAATCAAATTTTCTATTCAGTTCTGCTCTTTTCATCCAGAATGTTTGAAAGTCCTCTACTTTGTTCAACATCCATTTTTTTTCTCCTGATACTCAGTTTTGCTGGGTAGGTGATTCTTTGTTTTAATCCTAGCTCCATTGACCTCCAGAATATCATATTCCAAGCCCTTCAATCCCTTAATGTAGAAGCCACTAAATATTGTGCTATCCTGATTGTGTTTCTTCTACACTACCTGAATTGTTTCGTTCTGACTGCTTACAATATTTTCCTCTTGACCTGGGAACTCTGGAATTTGGCTACAATATTCCTAGGAGTTTTCCTTTTGGGATCTGTTTCAGGTGGTGATTGGTGGATTCTTTCAATTTCTATTTTACCCTCTGGTTCTAGAATATCAAGGCAGCTTTCTCTGATAATTTCTTGAAAGATGATGTCCAGTCTCTTTTGTTGATTATGGCTTTCAGATAGTCCAATAATTTTAAAATTATCTCTCCTGCTTCTATTTTCCAAGTCAGTTGGTTTTCCAGTGAGATATTTCACATTGTCTTCTATTTTTTTCCCATTCTTTTGGTTTTGTTTTATACTTTCTTGGTTTCTCATAAAGTCACTAGAATCCTGTCTCAGAGCCAGCAAAGAGATCCCAGGAATTCCCCCTCTGATCAGCCACTCAATACCCACACTGTCTGTGGACCAAGAGCTCCGGAAGCAGCCTCTGCTGCTGCTGCCACTACCTCTGCCACCCCAGGGCTAGGGCCCAGACTGTTTCTCTCTCACCCAGGTCCAACAGACTTTCACTACTAATCTTCTAAGTTGTCTTTGGCATTTGTGGGTTGATAAGTCTAGCAACCATCACAGCTGCCAGTGATTCAGGGCCCTGAACCCTGCTCCAGGTTTGCCAAGGGCCTAGACTGTGCAGGCACAGCCCAGGCTATACTGGGCTCCTTTCCCATCCTGGTACAACAGACATTTTCTGCTGACTTTCCAGGTTGTCTTGGGCTTTAAATTTGTTTCAGTCTGTCATTTCGTGGGTTCTACTGCTCTAGAAATTGCCTAGAGTCAGTTTTACAGATGTTCTGATGGGTTTGGGGGACGGCTCAAGCAGGTCCCTGCTTTTACTCCACCATCATGGCTCCTGCCCTCTGTCCCTCCTTTCTGAAGATGCCACTTTATCTCTTCAGTTATTTTTGTTTAATTTACCTTAAGCCCGCCCTATTACCATAAGCTCTGTTCACCTTACCCCAAGCCTTCATACATCTCCCATTTGTCAACTTTTTTGATGGTTTTGGAATTTTGCTTAAAATTATGTTTCTTTATAACTGGATAGACTTAACCACATGCTGGTCTATTCTGTGGACTCAACTTTTTACAAGATAACTTCAATAGCAATACATTTCTGTATTGAATAAGTGATACTGGAAAGGCTCTCTCTCTCATTTCTACTTTTCTTTCTTGTCCTGGTATAATATTAGAGGCAGGGTGTTACCTGTGAACAAGAATGTCTGATGATAGTTGCCTAGGGCAGACCTCATGTGATTTGAGACAGGGAAGTTGCAGCCAAAACCAATGGTCATAAGGGAATGGAGCCAAGACGGCGGCTAGAAAGCAGAGACTAGCGTGAGCTCCCTGCCAAGTCCCTCCAGAAACCTATAAAAAAGTGGCTCTGAACCAATTCTAGAACTGCAGAACCCACAAAATGCCAGAGGGAAGAAGGGCTCCAGCCCAGGACAGCCTGGATGGTTGCTGGGTGAGGTCTTTCACGCACGGAGCTGGGAGCAAAGTGGAGCGGAGCAGAGCCCAGCGTGGGCTGCGTGGACCAACCAGACCAGGAGTTGGGTGGTGCGTGCCCTAGCGCCCAGAATCAGTGAGCTGTGGTAGTTGCCAGACTTCTCAACCCACAAACACCAAAGACAACAAAGAAGAAGAGTAGAACCCATAAAATAGTGGAGGGAAGCCGGGCTCCAGCCCAGGACAGCCTGGATGGTCTCTGGGTAAGGTCTATCCTGCATGGAGCTGGGAGCGGAGTGGAGCAGAGCCCAGCATGGGCCGCACAGACCAACCTGACCAAGAGCTGGGCAGAGTGTGCCCTAGCGCCCTGAATCAGTGAGCTGCAGCAGTTACCAGACTTCTCAACCCACAAATACCAAAGGCAACAGAGAAGGTTAGTGGGAAAAGCTGCTGGGGACAGGGCGATAGAGTTTCTGGTTCGGCCACCACCCCGGGGCAGCGGAGATGGTGCAGCTACAGAACTACAGCTGCAGTTGTTTCCAGCCCCAGGCCTACCTGGTGGGAGGAATTAAGTTGCAGATCAGAGAAGGAGTGAAGAGCCTGCTGAAGATCTAAGTCCAGTCCAGGTTGGGGGTTCTTGGGGAAGGAGGCGTGCTGGTGTGGCAGAGGTGGCTGTAATAGCTGTGAAATCAACAGCACATCCCACCAAGCTTGAAACATAGTACTCTTTACAAGCAGTCATACCCCGCTGAAAAACTCAAGGGTCCAGTAAGTTGGCTGGGAACATGGCCAGGCAGTGAAAACGCATGCAGATTCAGTCTCAGACTTTGGAATCTTTCTTTGGTGACAAAGAAGACCAAAACATACAGCTAGAAAAAGTCAACAAAATCAAAGAGTCTACAACAAAAGCCTCCAAGAAAAATATGAACTGGTCTCAGGCCATGGAAGAGCTCAAAAA
>CM053622.1:468129502-468158079 GCA_028646595.1 Phalanger gymnotis | reverse complement strand
AAAAACAAACAGTTTCGAAAAGGGACAGGGTCAACAGAGAAAATTGGAAAAAGGGAGATAGGTTAGGAAGAAGCAAAATATAGTTAGTCTTTCACAACATAAGTATTGTGGAAGGGTTATTCATAATGATACTCATGTGGCCCATGTTGAATTGCTGGACTTCTTAGGGAGGGTGGGTGGGAAGGGAAGAGGGGAGAGAATTTGGAACTCAATGTTTTAACAACAGATGTTCAAAACCAAAAGAAAATTTTTTGCATGCAACTAGAAAATAAGATACACAGGCAATAGGGCATAGAAATTTATCTTGCCCTACAAGAAAGGAAGGGAAAAGGGGATGGGAGGGGAGTAGGGTGACAGAAGGGAGGGCTGACTGGGGAACAGGGCAACCAGAATATATGCCATCTTGGAGTGGGGGGAGGGTAGAAACGGGGAGAAAATTTGTAATTCAAACTCTTGTGAAAATCAATGCTGAAAATTAAATATATTAAAAAATAAACAGGAAAAAAGATACAAAAAGGCAAAAAAGAATATTGATGATAAAGGAGGGAGATATCTAATGAAGAATTTTAAATACCAAACAGAGGATTTTATGTTTCATCCTAAAGGTGATCAACGAGCCATTGAAGTTTATCAAATAGAGGGGTGAAAGGATCAGCACTTATGTTTGAGGAGATCCACTTTGGACAACTATGTGGAGGGTGGATTGGAGAGGAAAGAGACTAGAGACACAGGGTCCAATTAAAAGTCTATTATAATAGTTCAGGTAAGAAGAAATGAGGAACTAAATTAAAGTGGTATCTCTATTAATGGACAGATATAGAAAAAATAAGATTTGTCAATTTATTGAATATGTGCATTGAAGAGTTTATGATGACAACGTTGTCTTTCTGGTTAATTGGAAAGTTAGTGAATACATTCTACTATTGTTGGGAACTTTGGAAGAAAAATCGGTTTTCTTGAAGGGGAGTTGGATGAAAAAAAATCTGTTTTCAACATAATTAGCTTGAGATATCTGCAGACCATTCAATTTGAACTATCCAATAGATGATGTGGAATGTTAGTTTAGGAAAGAACTTGGGACTAGATATGCAGTTATTGAAATCATAAAGATCATTTCTGAACACATGGGAGCTGATAATCTCACCAAATAAGAGAGAAGAGAAAGAAATAAGAAGAGTGTCCATAACATAGCCTTGGAAGGCACCAATGATCAGTGAACATGACATAGATGAAGATCCAGCAGAGATGCATAAGAAGTAACAGTGAAACAGATAGGAAAAGACATGAGAGAAGGGTAAAGTGA
The DNA here is from genome assembly GCA_028646595.1 of Phalanger gymnotis. Classification (NCBI taxonomy): domain Eukaryota; kingdom Metazoa; phylum Chordata; class Mammalia; order Diprotodontia; family Phalangeridae; genus Phalanger; species Phalanger gymnotis. The sequence continues at coordinate 468,156,776 of CM053622.1, read as the reverse complement.
AAACCCAGAGATGAGACAGTATGTCAGAAGAGAAGAGGATTAACAGTTTCAAATGCTGCAGAGAGACTAGGAAAATATCAAGAAGAGATAATTTCTGATAATTAAGTGACTTTTAGTAACTTGCATAGAGAAGTCTTTGGCTGAGTAATGAATTTTGAAGCCATTATGCAGTGAGTTAAGATGAAAATGCAAATAGAAGCACTGAGCATAGATAGCCTTTTCAAGAAACTTACAGGATGACAGGTGATAGACATTGTAGGATCTAGTGAGGGCTTTTTAAGGTCAGGAGAGGCTTGGGCATGTTTGGCTGAAAGGAAAGCATAAAACAGTAGGTAAAGGAGGGGAGAAAGGACAGAGAGAAAGAGAGAAAGAGAGAAAGAGAGAGAGAGAGAGAGAGACTGAGAGAGAGAGAAAGAGAGCAAGAGAGGGAGAGAATGGTACGGTATGGAGTGGTATGGTATGAATACTTAGTGTGGACAGTCTTTTGGAGAAGATAAGGGGTGATGCACCACCTAGCTGCCCTGCACCATGTAGCTGTCATCTCCACTTGTTGTTGTTGTTTGTCCTTCTTTTCAAAAGAGGATCATGACATCAGGAAGGTGATGCCATGACTTGCAAGCAAATTGGATTTAAGTGAGGAAGGGCTGTGCAAAGTCACCAGCCTCACTTTTTCCTCTGGAGCCATCTGGGCCCAAACAATGACCACCTCAGGCTGGTACCTATTGTTGGTCAATCAATGAGAGTGAGAGTGCTTTGGGTTTAAGGCATGGTACTTAAAAAAGAAACCTAGCCCATATATCCAAAGATATCTTGCCAGGTTTCAGAGATCAAAATTTACATTCCTTTGGGCAAAGCACCAGCAGGTAAGGATATTATGAGGAGAGAGGATGGGGGAAGGTGTAGGGGAGGTAAAGGAAGGGAGGGTTTCCTTCTTAAGGAGTGCCTTAAACCCAACTCACTCCGCCTCTCATTAATTGGCCAACAACAAGTCCCAGCCCAAGCACCACTTGCTCATTGGCCCTGATGTCTCAGAGTGAATGTATATAGCAATTGTTTCTGTTTTGTCCAGAAACCCAGAAGGCCTTCCCTTCCCAGACTGATTTTTTAATTAGGTAAAAGAGGCCATTCTTTGCCTCATTTCTTACCTAGCCATAATCACTGAATGGGTGTTGACTTAGTCAAATTGAGACTAGGAAAGACCTTAGATTAGAAAGGCCAAGGTCTCCCATTACATCCAGAGCCATCTCTAATCATCCTTATTTTTATTTTGCCCCTGGGCTCAGATGTTTCGAGAGGAGAAAGCGAAGCTGGTAACTTTGCATGGACTTTCCTCACTTAAATCCAGTTTGCTTACAAGGCATGGTATCACATCCATGATGTCATGGTCCTCTTCAAGAAGGAAGGACAAACAAAAGCAACAACCTAGTCTTAATCAATGAATGGGAGATGCCTCAGTTAAACATCTCCATGTACTTTTCTGTTAAAAGAGGACCCGATGACTGTTTGAAAAGGAGTCATTTGCCACCTCCCTTCCCCAACCCAGTGCTTTATTATTAGCAAAGAAACAAATGAACTGCGAGGATAAAAATGTACAATTTCTACCTACATTACAGGGGAGGGGCACTTCATCATAAAGCCATACCATAGTTTTTGATTCTATAAGAAGATAGGATTTTGGAGAGGCATTTCTTAGATGAATAAATTAAGCAGAGACAACAAGCTTTCTTATGTTTGTGGTATAGGTATCCCTATAAGTATGCCCTAAAGGACCAGATGTTCCTGTTTAGAATTAAGGAAGGTAATGATTGCTCTTAGACTAAGGACAGGATGACAATGCTAGAAAATAAATGCCTCTAAAGGAGATGGATAGTGCCAGCTTGCTTGAAAAGTAAAACAATTCAAAGAGTTTAAATTATATTACAGACTAGGGGAAAATATGGCGAAACACCATGTCCCTTAGGAAAGCACATTTATGAGAAGAATAAAGCATGTTTAGAGCCTAACTCGATTGATGTGTCAAGATGACTGTTGGGTCAAATCCAGACACCAAAGTTGGAGAGAAATTAGAAAAGCTTCTTGATGAGGTTCAGCAAATAGCAATCGCCTAGCATATGCATGCATAGGTAGTCCATATGGGACTACAATTTCGGTCAGGGAGATAGGCTTTTATACATAAGGGTAAAGAAATGAAGGGATTTCCAGGTGGCTCCTGGCTATCCCATGATTATCAGAAAGGTACACAATTAAAACACCTCACAGTTTGGGAGAAGTTGTGACTTGTTAGTAAAAGCTTTGCCTGTTGTAACAATCTTGGGACCATAAAAGGAGGCAGGACCCTGGGGTAGATAAGGACCAAGGATAACATGAAGAAACTTTACAGAATGGATTCCCTTTAGTTACTTCTCTACCTACAGTTTTTGAGAGTTTATTGAGTTCAAAAGCAAGGGAACCTCACCCATAGGGGTGTGAACTCCCCAAAGGAACAAAAAGACAAACCTTATTTAGGCTTCAGTTTAAGCAGGAGATGAGTTGGGTATTGGGTGACCTAAATTTGGAAAGGGCTTGTTGCTGGGGGCTAGTTACAGAAAAGGCTCTTCACATTATCTATGTCTTGTAACCTCTCCCTGATAGATAGGACTCTCCTTGTTCTTTCAACAGATAGGAAGGTCTCAGACTGGGGCAGAGGCTCTAGTACAAACAGGATCAGAGACAAGATAGGGGAACTACAGACAAAATAGAGTTGCTTTAGTTTTCTTGGTTACCCACAGAACATATACTAGTGCAGACAGACAAAATGACTTAGAGAAAATCCCATGAACAGTAATTGAGAATAATAGCTCACAATTACTGTGTTCCTTTAAGATTCACAGAGCTCTTTTCTTACAGCAACACTGTTAAGTACCTAGAAGTGTTATTCGTATTGTACACATGAGAAAACTGGATCAAAGAAGCTAGTTGAATAGTGAGTACCAGAGCTCGTGAGTGCTCTGTTCTATCCCACATGAAGCTCTGAGGCAGAGACAAAAATGACCTATTCCAGGTCATATGGATGTTCTTTGGTGGAATCAGAAACAAGCCTCTTCCTATGGCATCACTTTTCTATTTGAGCAGTTCCTAGATTAGGTAAACTGAGGTTTTTAAAGCCTAACATGCTTTGAAGAAGTTAATTTAATTTTTAAAAATCTGAAACACTTTCACTGCTTCCACCTACCTAACACAATATTTAAAATCTCTGGAAAAAAGCCATAAAAGGACCCTCAAAGCAATTCTTCATCAAAGAGGCTTAACAGCAAATGAAATTGTTCTTCATTCCTTTCAAATTTCTTTTATGCCTCCACCTTCCTTGTAAGAACAAGATCAGATGCTAGCTCCTGCATGAAACTTTCCCCGAAAGTAGGAAAGATAGTGAACTATTTATTAATTTTTTTTAAAATTATGTTCAAATCTCAGCTTTAGCACTTGCCAGCTGGATGACCATGACTGTGGAGTCGGAGGATGTGGCCTCAAATCCTACCTCTGCCATTTACTCCCTCTGCAATGTTGTATAAGTTCACTTAACTTGTCTTAGCTTCAGTTTTCTCATCTTCATAGTGAAATCCCTTTCCTAGATGGATTTGGAACATCTACCACTTCTAGATCTATTTCACTTTATTGCTCTCAACCTCAACATACTCAGCAGTAAAATGAGGCTCTTGATACTTGTGATAAACTAATGCTGTATACAAAGACATATTTGCTCTTCTACCACCCACCTTACAGAGCTGTAGTGAGGGAAGCACTTTATAATCCTTATGGCATTACAGAAATGAGTTATCGTTACCCCTCTGTCAAGATACTATTAGGAGAACTCTGTTTTCCAGAGCTAAGGCCAGCAAGCAAGCTGTGTCCTAAGCTTGGCATAACAACAATCCTTTGTACTCGCCTTCTGGAACTGATGGTCCCTGAGCTCGGACAAGCACCAACAGGCCCAGATGTGAAGCCCTGCTACGAATGGACTTTTTCTTACTAGACAATCCTGTCTCATTGTTGCTGTCCTGGGTCCCTACTGTTGCTACACTACATTGTTTGACTCTTTGTCTAGAAACAAGTATAAAAATCAAGGTTGAGAAAAGAGTCCCCCCACTGGGGTGGGGCCCTAGCTCATGTGTCTAATCTGCCTCTTTGTTTGCAAGCCATTTCCCTTACTTTGAAATTAAACTTCTTTTTGATTCCTGACTCTCCTGTCTCTAGCCTGCTCTATTCAGCTCTGGCCATCCCCAGGTTAGAGGCCAGCATGGTCAGGTTGATACCTCCCACCCCAGTGAGTGACAATACTCCCTCACCTTACTTAACACTTGGTTAGGACCTTTGTTCTGTCTTTGTGTCCATCATTTTGAACTATAGTTAATTTTGTTTGTAGTCCAGATGGTAGATTCCGCGAGGGTACACGATTAACTCTTTTTGCTGAGTTTTGTACATGGCAGATAGTTAATGAATTTTTTTTAAAAAAATTGGAACATTTGGCATGCCTCATAAAGAATATTCCATTCTACCCCCCCCCCACCCACCCACCCAACCACACACACATACGCATATTCTTTGATAGGCTGTCTCCCATATCTGAAATACTTTCCCTCCTTACTTACTTAAGCTTCTGGGAATCCCGAAGCTCAGCTCAAGTGTCACCTCCCCCAAATATAATGATGCCACGGTGGCTTTCTCTTTCTAGAACAAAAAAGTTAGCTCTCTTCTGAAACTATGTTGCATTTACTTTGTATATATTTTATATTCATTTATCTCCCTACCCCCAAGTAGAATGTAAGCCCCTTGAGGGGATATATGGTGGTAGGTGTTAAATAATTTTTTTTATTAAATAGGAAATTGAATTTTTTATCTTCTCTTTAAACTTGTCTCTGACTACCTCCTTGAACCTATGAAACTCTATCACTTATTGACTTTTCCCTGTCCTCAAAGAGCTCTAAAGTTTCTCCTTTTACTCTACAGATTTCTATGTATTATCATTTTTTTCCTGACTTCTCACAGTCAAATAAAGTCCGCAAGTTATTAGTAATCATTTAGTGCATACCAGGCATTGTGCTAAGAGCCGGGGATACAAAGAAAGGCAAAAACCATCCCTGCCCTCAAGGATCTCACAGTCTGATAGGGGAGACATACAAATAACTCTGTACAAATTTTATAGATATATAAATATGATATATACATGTATAATATACGCATATGCGCATATATACATCTATCTATAAATCTCTCTTTATATGTATGTGTGTGTGTTTGTGAAAATTGGAAATGATCTCAGAGGGACATCCTTAGCATTAGGGGAATTGGGAAAGGTTTCTTGCCTTTACACCCAGAGAAAATTGAGGCTGTCATAGTACACAACCAAAAGGAGATAGAAACAGGTTAAGGAAGATTAAAAAGAGAAGTGAAAGCCATTGAAAAGCATCCTTCACTCTTACTCTGTATGATCGAATACTTCAAGGATCCAGATGTCATCAGTTTGGGTACACTCTCTGTCCAGGATGACGAAATGTGACACCTTTGTGCTTTAACAGATAGTATTCATGAATAGTTGGAAGTGGAAAAAAACAAACACCAAAAAGCTCCCACTTAGTAGACTGTCTTCTTGTGTCGATCCTCTCTGAACTTTGCTAAATTAGTCCAGAGTCAACAGTCAGACTCCATCACTAAATTGAAATCATTATCTCTGCAGCTTGGCCGGACTTGTCACATCTTGCTTACATCAGGTACCATGGGCTGAGAACTCAAGGTCACCTTCAGACCTCCTCTGGCTCCCACTCTTAGAATGTAGACATTGGAATGTGTAGAGACTCCCTTTCACCTCCTATGGGGCGTAATTATCTTCTAGTGACCACACTTGACTTCAGCCCTTTAGATAGATGCCTTTGGGAATATTTGCAGGGAATGAGGAAACTGTTGAGAAGAAATCCTGACCTGTCAGCCCATTGACAACCAGACAGCAGTGGTGACTGAGGTGTTTTATCTAAAGGCAAAAGTCCCAAACCAGTTATACCTACTTTGGTACATTTACTAAAATTTAATATATCAATATAATTTTTTTTCATATCACTCCCAAAAACCTATTTGTAATCCAGGCTTACTGTAGAAATATTTTCACCTGTATCTTGAGATGAATTACTATCTCCCTCTTTTCACATTTCCTTATTTGGAAAAATAAAACATGAATTTAAAAGCAGCTATGACAGATTATAGTTTTATATAGCATTAGTGGTCATTAAAGTCCTAATTAAATCAACAATTGTGACCAAACTTAGGAAAACGAAATCTAGAGTAAATGTTTGCTATTAGAATGGTGAGAGGGAGAGAGAGCTAGAGAGACAGACAGAGAGACAGAGACAGATCAAGAGCAAGAAGCAGAGAGAGAGAGACAGAGAGGTCTTCTGGAGAGAAAAAATTCTCAAGTCTTAATCCATTCCAGCCACACTTATTTTCAGGTGTCAGATGGAGGCAAAGATAAAAGTGGGGTTTGCTATTCAGATAATAGACACACAGTCATTACTCTGTCTCCAAACTCTCTTTCCATCTCTCTTAACAAGAAGAATCTCTTCTCCTACCTTAATGCCACAGTGCTTCCCTCTTTATGATGTCAAGTTATGAGATATTGTTCTGGCCCATAGAAATTCAACTCCCAATATGCAGACTCAGCTTCAGAGAGATACCACCACTTCACACTGGATAGAGCTCTGCACACAGAGTCAAGAAATCTTGAGTTCAAATCCAATCTCTAATACTTATGGTTTATGTGACTCTGGGTAAGTTGTTCAACTTCTGTCTCAGTTTCCTGATCTGTAATATTGAGATATTTCCTCCCAGGGTTCAAAAGCAGGGTTCTAAAGCACCTATAAAGTTTAAAGCTCTCTATATGTTAGCTACAATAATTATCATTAAAATTGTTACTACCATCTATGTTATTATTTTTCAACACACACTTCTAGATTTTTTTTAAATTGGTAAGCATCACCAGTACTTGTTCATAAAGCATGAAAACTAATACCTTAAAATTGCAAGCACAGACATTTGAGAAATCTTTTTTTTCCTTATTTTCAATGGAAGAAAAGTGCTAACATTTCATTCTAGAATATGAAAACAAGAATGAAATCCGTTGTGTAGAACCATGGGAAGAAGCTAATATTTTGTGCAGTCTGTTAAATTGTCTTTAGAAAACAGTTGAATTCTGATTAGTTTTAATAACCAGTCAGTCCTGGAGAACAGTTGGTGAAGCACAATTGGGTGCAATATGTTGTATATACTGTCAAACTGGGTCAATCTTATTTTTATTGATTTATTTGTTTGTTTATTTATTAGTCTTTAGTGGGGGCAGGAAGAGAATTGATTGTAGCATAAAAAACCCAACACACAATCAAGTGGTCATCCTTCCAGCTCTATTTATCCATAACTAGATCTAGCATAACATAAAATTTTCTAGAAATGTGTTCTGACCACTTTGTAGGGCTTGCTCTGGGGGAAAAAAGTCTTGCTTCATAATTTAATTAAATTTATATAGTTTTGTTTGTGATCATATAAATTGACCTTTAATATATTTAAATATGTGTAATAAGCTGCCATATAACAGGCTTCTATATCTATGAATTTTACCACTAAAATCTTGTATGACTTTTAAAAAACCCAAATGGGGTTTATAGGAATATAAAATCTTTAAGGTGAATATTTCAATATTTCATAATAAAATAGAGAGCTAAAACAAAGTCTTCTTTCTTTTGATGAAAAATGAGCCAAAACCAAGTAAAATCTCTGCCTCATTTTTGTTTAAAACAGTAAGAATTCAATTTAAGCAAAACTGACTTTGGATAGTATAGTTCCAAAGTTCAGGAAGATTATTTTTGCTTTTGTTCTTATTTTGTTGGTGTTTTCCCCACCTCCACTGAGAAACAAAGTAGGCCTTCAAGAGGCCAAACTCATTCCAATTCCTGGCCCATCTCTTTATAGGGGGGAAAAAGGTACTACCTATTACTTGTTCTAAAAGTAAAACCTAGACTTGACATTAAAAGGAAGTGGAAAGGGACTTAGTCAATGGCTAAATCACCTCTGTCTTTTTTAATTTAGGTGAGCCAGTTGACAAGGCTCTTATCATTCATGGTAGCACTCACCCTATTCTGAAAGAGCAGGGGAAAAGAAAAGACTTCAGAGGTTTGGGATTTTCTTCTCTTCTCTCTCTCTCTCTCTTTTTTTTCTCTCTCTCTCTCCATTTTTCTCCCATTCTTTTTTTCATGGGATTTTGGGATGAACTAGGAAATGTTGAATGTCTAAGTAATAGGAGAAATGAACATAAGTACATATTCATAATTTCAGAAAATAGCATAGATTTAGACTTATAAGTGACCTTACAGATCATCTAGCCCCACCCATTTATTTAATAGATAAGAAACCAATATCCAGATCATTTAAATTATTTACTCCAGGTCACATAAGTAATAAGTAGAAGAGGTATGTTTTGAACCCAGGTCCTCTGACTCCAAATCTGACACTCTATTATACTTGACTGCCCACAATGTGCGTCCAACAATTACTCTGAAAGCAGCAATTATATCCCCATCCAAAGATGCAGTTTAGTCTTTTTTTGGTCATGTCCAATTCTTCATTACTCCATTTGGGGTTTCCTTGGCAAAGATACTGGAATGGCTTGCCATTTCCTTCTTCAGCTCATTTTATATTTATTTAGTGGTTTACTTTTTCCCAATCAAGTGTAAAAACGATTTTAACATTCTTTTTTTTAATTTTGAGTTTTAAACTCTCTTCTCCTTCCCCTTCCCCTCCCTTACCCCTCATTGAGAAGGCAAGTGATTTGATATTGGTGCAGTTCATTTTGCAGATGAGGAAACTGAGGCAAACAGAGCTTAGTGATTTGGCCACGGTTACACAACTAGTCAGTGTTTGAAACCAGATTTGAACTCAGGAAGATGAGTCTTCCTGACTCTATGCTGGACATACTATTCACTGAGCCATATAAATGCCCTCCATCCAAAGATACATTACACCTAAACAATGAAATATTAGGATATTTCCAATTCGCCCACTTTTTTCTCTGTTTCCCATGCCCCTACAAAAACAACCCCAAAACACCTTGACGACATATTCACCTTGATGTCATATCTGGATTTGTCATGTGGCTATCTAGAAAACATAGACTCTCAGAGTTGGAAGGGATCTTAGAGAGTGAATAGAGCAAACTTCTCATTTTATAGATTGCAAAATATCTAGAGAGTAAACGACTCGCGATTATTTAGCAACACATGGCAGACAAGAATCAAACCAGCTTTCTCAGCTTCTCAGGTTCCCCTTTGATGTTCTGTCCATTACCTCACACTGCCTTCCTTCCATTTATACCATATCACTTTTTAAAATCTCTGCAATCAGGCAAGGTTTTATAATCCTACAGAGAGAAACCCTGCGAAGGATACATGAGACTAGAAACATTTCCATTTGTCTACTCATGGAAGGACTAAGTTCTTTCTCACCTTTCACACGTGTAACAGGTTTCCAAGGCTTGTTGAATCTACCTCTTCTAGGGAAGATACAGTTTAGATTAGTGGGTGCAATGCTGAAATCCAGAGATCAAATCTCATTTCTAACACTTACTGGCTTTGTTACCCAGAGCGATCCACTTAACCTCTCTAGGCATCAGTTTTCTCATCTGTAAAATGGGGGTAGTGATACCTGTAGCAACTACCTCATAAGGTTGTTGTCAATGTCAAATAAGATAACGAATTTAAAGCTCTTCACAAACTTGGAGCCAGATAATAAAGTATCAGGCTGAGGAATTTATATTTTATCCTAAAGACAAGTGAGAAACACTGAAGATTTTTGATACAAGTGAATTCCTTCATTTGGCCATCTCATTCTAAATCTCTGAAAGAGATTACAATTTGAATAGTTAGGGTTTATTTTTTTTTTTGAGGAAAAGGAGGGTACAAAGTAGAAGCTCTCAAATTTTTCCATTTGTTGTTCAGTCATTTCAGCTGTGTCTGACTCTTCGTGATCCCTTCAAAGATATTTGGGTTTATCTTGGCAAAGATACTGAAGTGGTTTGTCATTGCCTTCTCCAACTCATTTTCCAGATGAGGAAACTGAGGCCAATAGGGTTAAATGACTTGCCTGGGGTCACACAGCTACTAAGTGTCTGAAGCTGGATTTGAATTCAGGTCTTCCTGACTCCAGGACTGGCACTCTATTCACTGCACCACTAGAATGATGAATAGGAAAGCTTAATAATTTCCCAGATCAACTCATTTTTTCTTTATCATTGTACACTGCTAAATGGCACTAATATTTGAATCCTGGAATATGATGTGAGTTGGTTTCGATGAGTGTCCACCTGCTGTTTACAGTTTAGAATGAAATGGCCAAATGAAGGAATTCATGTGTATTAAAGTCAATTTCAAAGGAATTCTATTTCTCATTAGCATCAGTTAACATGCCATTAAAATGAGAAGTCATCCTAGAGTACTATAGTGATGAACTGGGCTGACGGAGCCAAAGCCTGATTCCTAGAACCATCAAAAATACCAAAAATTCAAATGATCCCTGTTTTAAGCTGACCAGACTAGCCAAAGCTCAGATCTGAGTGCCTTTATCACCATAATGCACTCTAAAAAAGCATCTACTATAAATGCTAAAGCATCTACTGAAACCAAAGCATGATATAGGTTCATCTGATCACATTCCTCAGACATAACTCTAGTTGGATTTGTACTAATACAAAGGCCCTCTGTCTGCTTCTCTAGCTCTTTGCCATATCTCTGCTGTGCTTAAGTTTTGAATGATTCCCCAGAACTATTCCCTGTAGAACAAATACAGACTACAGTACACTATAGTCCCCTTTGGTGAACAAGTGTTCTATGACCCCGGGTAAATTGAGAACAAAGGTGTTTCTCTTTCCTTTGAGAGAGAAGATACTGATGACAGTATCAGAGGGCTTTGCCTTTCTCAAACTCCTCCTAAAGAACAGGAAGTAGAAATCCATCTGGGGGCCCAGATTTTATACTTCCCAAAGCAATATCATATATACTTACCCAGATCTTCACAACAACTTTGTGAAGGAGGGTGGATGGATAGTACTGGTGCAGTGAAAAAAGATCTGGATTTGAAATCAATAGTGACTTTGCCACTTACACCTTGTATGACCTTGGGTAAATGATTTCACCAGTTTCATAAAATAAAGGCCTGAACTAGATGACTTTAAGGGTCCTGTCCTGACCTCTGTTTCTTCACTGGTAAAACAGACACAAAGAAGTTAGCAGCTTGTCCTCTCTGGATCTGAACTTGTAGTTGCCTAAAGTGAAAAAGGAAGTCATCTTGCCCCAACAGCCTCCCCAAATGTAACATGGTAACTGGCAAAACTCAGAATCCAGAGAAAAGGAGGACACAGAATATTTGGCAGGGGAGAAAATGAGTAATCTTAGGAACAGGAGGGAAACTATAATCAATGCAGGATATGAAGTCTAAAGAAGGAGAACAAATGAGAAGCATATGGTAAAAAAATACAAACAACAAAACACCCCTCAAACCACTTGCTTCCAACTCTGCTTCAATGTCACAAGGAGCATTGAGCAGTAGTAGGGCCCCAAAGCCCAGCAGGTGCTGAATACGGTACTGCCCTCACATCAATCAGGTGAGCTGCAAGGCACTTGGTCACAGCATGAGTCCTTGAAATGCTTTACTTGTCTGGGGGGGCTGAAGCAGGAACTGTAAAGATACCTGATTTCCAAAGTACACTAAGTCTTGCTGAGCAGTCATACACAGGGCACCTTGAAAATAATCTATAAATGCTTGCCAAACCAGTCAATCATTTTTATGAAATGCCTGCCATGCAAAGGGCACCATGCTAGGGGCTCATGAAGAGTTTCAAAAAAGTCTTCCAGTATACTAGGACAACTGAAGTACAAATAATAAAGCATGACCCCTGTCCTGAAGATGACTAAGGCAGCAAGAGAATAGATGATCAAACATGGCCCCTGTTATCAAGACTATTAGGGCATACGTCCCTCCTTACAGTGGAGAGGTGGATAGCTGTGTGTGCAGAATGTTACATATACTGTTAGACTGGGTTGTTCCTTTAGTGTTTGTTATTCTGATGATATTCTTTGTTACGAAGGACAGTTCAGTGATGGCAGGAGGGAGGGGCATATCTGGAAATGATTATGATAGAAAAAAAGAATGTTTTATTTTGCTTCCCCCTCCCCCCGCAAGATTAAAGGTATTGGGAAAATTTTGATAGGAAAGAGGGATGTCTCAGTGTCCACCCAACCTTGTTAATGAGTCACTCCAGCATGTTCAGTGATTAGTATGCCAAACGAGAGCAGCTGTCATGAAGGGATTTCAGAAAGAGAAACATTTGTCTAGTTTTCTCCTCTTATCTAAACCTTTCGATAACTCATTTAATGACATGTGCTGATTAACATGCAATAAAACGACTGGTTCAAAACACCGATTCCAGTTTAATTTGAGCTATTTTGTCTTCTATCAAAAAAAGATACTTTTTGGTCCATAAAGAGACGGCTGATTAATAGCCCTGGCCAAGGTTGGACTATCTCCACAGAACAGGCGAGGCAAATTCCCATGATGCCAGCCAAAATGCTTCCAGGGGCGGCAGGATACTCTGATTATTTGGTCTTTTTCTTTCTTAGCAAATTCAGTATCACCAAAGTCATGGAATTCTTGTTTTTTTGGAGAAAAACAGGTTTGTGCTTTTAATAACATCAATGCAGATTCAAAGGAGTTAGAGAATGTCAGGAACTTACAAAGCAAACTTCCAACATTAATATGGGTCATCAGAAAATTATAGAAGAAAAGTTGAATGTTTGTCTCTGTTTTTAGAAAGTCGAGAAAGGCCAAAAGTCCATTAAAGCAAGATTACATTTAGAGCCCACAGCACAATACCCAATGATTTTTTTTTCCTTTGTCTCAACTTAGAAAATGAAATCAAAAATCACAATTATCTCTTCTTGCTCTTATCTCAAACAGCTAAAAGATGCAGCTGCAGGTTGGCTTAGCTATCCTGGTCTAAAGAAAGCCTTGGTTTTACAGAAGCTATGTTGCCTTATGTATCATCTTTCCTTGAGATAGTGGTTAATACAGAGCAGCTGCCTTTCTGTCCCTGGACTGGAGAGATGCCCATGTGAGATTTGGCAAAGGTAAAGGACACCATATCATTCTTCTGGCTCAGTGATGCCACAAAGGGTGATTCACTCAAGCCCTGAAAAATTGAAAGTGTCAAACCAGATGCATTAAAGAGTGACTCATTTACCTGAAGGAGGTCAGGCTGAGACTTTCACTGAATCCATTTACTTCTTCCTAAAGAACAGGGCCTGGAGAAATGTCTGCTACACTATCTAACTAGGCTCTTTACATCAGCCAATCAATCAACCAGTATTTATCAATGGACAACTAAGTGTTAGGCCCTATTTGAGGCACTAGGAATAGAAATTAAAGCCGTTTTTGCCCACAAGTAGCTTCCATTCCATTGAACAGGCATTCTTTTTTAAGTCAGTGACTCCTTTGGCAATCTGGTAAGGTCTATGACCTCAGAATAAATGCAGAAAATAAAATACATAGCATTATAAAGGAAACCTATTACACTTAAATATCGTTTTCAAAGGAAAAGATGTTTAAGGCCATGGAATACAGGTTAAGAAGCCCTGGTATAGAAGATAGCATATTACCAGTATAACTATATACAAAATTGTTCATTGTTATTTGGAAAGGGAGGGAAGGCACTATAACTAGGGCATTAAGAAAGGCCACATGTAGAAAGTAGCATTTGAACTGAGCTAGTCCAACATGACTTAAATACTTCTGAACAACAAAAACAAAAGAGAATATGACAAGAAAGTTAAGAAAGGCATGAATTCCAGCTTGTTCAAAGGAATGAGGATAGGAGATAGAACGTCATGTGTGGAGGAGAAGAGAGTCAGCTTGGCTAGATGAAATATTGTACAATGAGGAGTCATATATAAAAATACTGGAAAAGTGGGTGAGAGCTAGATTGTAAAGGGCTTTAAATGCCAAACAAAAGGGCTTATATTTGATCCTAGAGGTAATAGGGAGTTACTGCAGTTTATTGAGCAGAGAGCATGATATGTTTAAATCTGTATTTTAGAAATGTTACTTTGGCAGATACATGTATTTGGCAACTTTATATAATTAATATGTTTACCATGAATTCATGGTGCCATCTCTGCATGACAATTATTTTTAACAGTAATTTAATTTTAAAGATATAGGGAATTACTTGTCCCTCCAAGTCCAGCACTTGGAGTGAATAAAGACACGAATCTGAAAGCCATCTGCGATGTTCATTCACTGTTTAACTATGAACAAGTCATTTAATCTTTTAGAGAATCCTTCCCTTCCAAACCTCACTGCCAAGAGCACCATTAGCCTCCCAATCTTTCAGTTTCACAACCTATGTGCCATCCTTGATTCATCTCTCTCTTCCCTGCCCCCACCCCCATATCTAATCTTTTGCCAAGGTCTGGGGATTTCACCTTTTTATGTTCCTCATGTATGTTCCTTCTCCTCCCTTGACACTGCCACCACCTTAGCATAGGCCCTAATCTCCTTCCATCTGGACTGTTGCAGTAGTCTGCTGGTTAGTCTGCTTGCTGGAAGCCTATCTTCACTCTAGTTCATCCTCCACTGAGCAGTCAAATTAATCTTCCTAAACAACAGATTACTGATATGTTTAGACTGTATTACCCCTCGTTCAATAAACTCTAACGGCTCCTTATCACCTCTGGGATCAAATATAAAATCTTCTGTTCGTTATTCAAAGCCCTCCATAACCTTATCCCTTACCTCCTTTCAGTTCTTCTTATATGTTACTTCCACATAATGGTTGGGTCCAATGACACTGCCCTCCTGGCTGTTCCTTTGTATTCCTTGCACAAGACATTGCATCACCCAACTGTGAATTTTGGGGGTTGTGCCCCTGGAATACTCACCTTATTCACTTGTCTGTCTTTGTTCAAGTCCCAGCTAAAATCCCACCTTCTATGAGAAATTTTCCTGATTCCCCCTTAAATAATGCTAGTGCCTCCCCTTTGTTGTTGATTATCTCAAATTAATGTTGCAGGAATATTTTCTGCTCATAGTTATTTTCATGTTCTCTCCTCCAATAGACTTTGAGCTCCTGAAATTAGGTACTATCTTTTGTCTTCCTTTATTCTTTATATGCCCAGAGGTTAGCACAATGCCTGATACAACATAAGCATTTAATAAATGCTTATTGACTGACATCAATTTCCTCACCTGCAAAGTGGGGATAATTGATCAGAGGGAATCTGATCTATTGAATCCCTGAATCTACCAGATGAAATGACCGAACTTTTACTCTTTCAGTTGCTATATTTGTGACTTGCAAAGCATATGAGACTCTGAATGGCCTATTTGCCTAGGAAAAGATTAGAAAACTGAACTGGAGATTGGCAGAAACTTGCCTCTGGTTGTATATTTGTGGGAGAATGTGTTCAAGATTTACGAGAAGGATTACGTTGCTACTTTTTCTTACTATGCCATTTGACTCTATAACTTTACTTTGAGATAGTGGTGTCCTCAGTTTGAGTATTAAAAGGTAAACATACCAGTAAGTACTTATTGTTTTAGGAATACAGACCACAGAGTACCTTGGAAGCATCACCTAGAAGATGAAACTTTGAATGAGGGATGGAGGGATAACGAGAAGAGGAGCTGTATTACAAAGTACTCAAGACATCTTCAGAAGAGTCACCACAGTCATATGATATTCTGGCTTCCGTCCACATGTGGAACGGTATCTCTAGTGTGAATAGTTCTACCAGGTCCATTAGGCCTTTCCTGGTCAGGGAACATGACTCTGCTATTTTGTGATCTCCTCTGTCTCTTGCTTTGGGCTCAACTGAATTGATTACCAAGGGTTGGATTGTTGTGGACTTCTAGGAAGCGTGCGCACGCGCATGCACACATACACACATACACACACATACACGCATACACACCAGTAGGAGCCTGAGCTATTAGGTAGATCTGCATTGTTCTGAGCAGAATCTAGGATTAGGTAGCCTTTCTATTCTTCTAACCATCTCAAGTCAGCTCCACAGCTGGACTTCTACTCTATTCGATGCTGCCATATGCTTTTGCTGTAACATGTCATTGCTTATGAGGGGATGAGGAGAGAGAAATCCTTCCTTCTATCTTGCTTCACTTTTCATGAGCTACAAGGGAAAAGATCAAGAGCTAATGTGACTTTAGCCAAGACTTCTTCTCAACTCTCCCTACCAAGGTCAGTCCATTATTTTTAAATTCTGCGATTGTCACCACCAGGAACAAATCCATTGTCTCTGCCAAAACTCAACCAAGTTTCCTAACCCTTTCGCGTTTCAATGGACCAAAGTCTCAAGAATGTTACTAGCTATAAATGGGTCCTCCCAACATCTGAAAGGGCACACTAATATTTTTCACTTTCTCTGTTCCCTGCCCTTTATATACTGCAAATATGACCTCCTAATGTCTTGAGACTTTGATCTTGAGTCCACTAGTCAACCCTGGACCTTATATCTCAGATAAGATACTGAATGTAAAATATTCTACAAACCTAAAAGTGCCATAACATTTCATTTGTTGTTATTCATAATAACATAAAAGAAATGAATAGTCACCCTGATGACCCTGATGCAAACTCTGATGATGATGAAAATACTAATAGTGTTCTGTTAGACTTGAGGTCAGTGAATGTTTTTAATCTGAATCCCTGGATTCTGCACAATACTATGCATGTGGTAGGTCTTTGGTGCATTCTTGTTGAATGAATGAATGATTACGGCCCTACGCTGCTTCCTTATCATTTCACATAAATACTCCTGAGTTCTCAAAGGCTAAGATAGTGACAGGTTTAGCAGATTCTACCAGTTTGGAAAATACAGACCTAGGTACAGAATGTTTGGGGTGACCACTAGAGGACTGTTTTCTGACTATTGATTCAAGATGAAAGGATTTAGACGGGTAGGGAAGCTAAAGATCATTTAGTCCTCTACCTCATTTAACAGATGAGGAAACCCAGAAAGAAAAAAATTTGCCTGCCCAAGTTACACAGGTGAGCAAATAACAGAGCCAGGACTAGAACCTAGGGCATCTCTGCCAATATGGTACTCTTTCTGTCATACCAAAGCAATCACGGCAATTGTTTACCAAGGCACAAGAAGTCATGAGCTACTTTTGTGGAATTCATGCCAGAGAATTCATAGTACCCTAATGTATTAAAGGATAGTTAGTTTTGAGAACACAAATTCAAAGAGTTGCTAGTCAGTGTTCAACCTAAGTACACTGATTTTCTTGTATTTACAGAGCCTTTTTAATCAGTTTAAATACTCAATTGTCAAGACTTTTGAATTATGCACAAATCCATAAGGAAAGGGAAATGGCCCCAGCAGGAAGTATTTGTCAGGCAGCAATTAGTTGTGACTACAGGCACTTATCTCTCTATCTAACACTTTTACTTTGGTTCCATTGTCTAACCTAGACAGAACGCCTATCTCAGGTGGCTGGAGGCTTGGCAAACAGTAGCTTGGAACTCGAGTCTACAATCTCATGTATGGCCTCTTGGGTAGAGTATTAAACTCGAAATCAGAAAGACTTGGAAAATTTGTTTAAACTCAGAACACACATACACACACACACACATATATGACTATGGACAAGTCTCACATCTTTGAATCTCTCTTTCCTCTTCTATCAAATTAGGGGTAATAATGCTCCAAGTGCTTTTCTCCCAGGCTCTATCATGAAGCATGTATGATAGAAAGTATGTAAACTTCTTTGCAACCCTTAAAGTTCTACAGTATACAATTATCACTCATGCCCCTATGGAATGTAAACTCCCTGACCATAATGACTATTTTTTTTCCTGACACAGTGTCCTTCTTACACATATTAAATGTTTAATAAAAGTGGGATTTTAATAGCCTCTATTCAACCAAGCTGCTGGGACATTGTATATACATACATATATATATGTACTTCTTAAATGTGAGAAATTATTATTAACAAATATTTGTTGAATTGAACTTCAGGCAAGGGATGTGAGGTGGGGAGAGGACAAAGATAATCAATGGGTGAATAAATTAATCAAAGTATATATTAAGAACTCACTATGTACCACATCACATTCTGTGTTGATGATCCAAATTAAAAAGCAAAGACAATTCCTGTCCTCAAGGAGTTTGCATTCTAATAGTGGAAATAACATGAAAAGGAAAATGGGAGTCAGATAGGGAGAGGTACTTTGGTTCAGAACCTTTCATGGTTTGGTGAGTGGGCCTAAATAGAAACAAATTGAGAGACTCCATTCAGGACCAAGGACAGAACTTAAGGGATCCTGGTTTATGGCTCCAGAAGGGAGGGGAAGGAAACAAGAGAGGTGCTACTGGGGGTAAGGTACAGTTAGCTCTACTATGACTGGAGTTTCACAAATGTGAATTTTTCAATGAGATTGCTACATTAAGGAACATTTTTAGCCTAACTAGAATTTCAACTTGGCTTATATTCTATTTCTTATGCAGAAAACTGCTCCTCTTCACAATGATTCAGAAGCTGCAATCTTTCCCGCATTCACTTCTACAAGAAAATTTGTTTTTGTTTTTCCCAAGGTAAAGGGCCATATTTATTATATAAATTTCTGCTGTGAGTGGAGGACAGCTGAGCCTAACCACCGATTCCCACACTAATCTCCATCCTCTCCTCTACCCCCAGGTCCATTCCCTTTCCCCTTGGCCTCTGATCCAGAGGGCAGGAGTTATGGCCTGACCAACTTTTTCAACAGCCTGGGGCATAGTCCAACAAGCAGCCTGAGGCAGCAGATGTGGTTACTATTGGTTATAATATTTATCTGTTTCTTAGCCATTTAATATGTATAAAACTGTGCTACCATTTTATTAGATATCTATTTTTTTTTATCATATTGCTGATGAGATGTTTGAACACTGTGGCCTTAACCCTATTTTCCCCATAAGTTCTGGAATTTTTGTTACTTTATTTTACATATCTCAGAACTTTTGAGCAACCTATATGTTACTTTTTAATAGGACTGCCTTAGTTAGTGGGAAGATGGATAGAGAGGAGAAAGTAAGGTAAAGTATTTTGAGAACTTTCCTGACACAGCAATCCAGAAGCCTCTGTGGCCAGAGTGGCAGAGTGGAGCCTCAAGGCAGAAGTGTCTCCAAGGAATGATAGTCTGACACCTGAAGAAAGAGAGGGTGGAGTAAAAGAGAAGAGTTACTAGAACTCCGCCTATATTTCCTATGGAACATTATTATGCATGATCTTCAGAGAGACCTTTAGAGTGTCTTTGTATTTCTTCTTCTGACCTGCATGCGAGTGTTTCCTTTGTGTCAGCTCACCATAAAATAGTGTTTTAGGTAAATGTACATTTGGCATTCAAGTAATTAGACCAGCCTGTCAGTTCTGCTTTGGGCAGTAGAGGTTGAACACTTGGTAGTTCAGTTTGAGAAAGGACCTCCACGTCTGGTACCTTACACAAGGCAAGTGTTCACATGGTAGTCAGAAAAAAGTGATGCAAGAATACTCTCAAGGTCTTGCTGATGAATTTTGGAATCAATTGCAGAACATTGGAGAGACTGCAAAGGCCCATCCAGCAAGGCATGCCCACATCAAAAAAGGCACTGTACTCTGTGAGTGAAGCAGAATTGTAGTAGCTCAAGAGAAATGTGAGGTGCACAAATTTAGACACATCTCAACTCCAAATGTTCATGTGGACTATTGTGCCCAACCTGTGGTAGAGACTTCTGAGCTCCTGTTGGTCTGATCAGCCATAGTTGGACACACGACACCTTGAGTCCAACATAGGATGTCATTTTGGTTCTCTTTGAGAATAAAGGACAACAACCATTATGCATTATATGTGCTATAGTACTTCTTTTTATTATGATTTTTTTTATTATTTCAAACTTGACAAAAACAACAAACATGATTTCCTCCCCCATATACAAAGAAGAGAAAAAATGGTGATAGAGCTGAACAGACTGTGACAGCTGTACTGTGAGTTTGTTTTTGGGAAGACCCCACCAGGGGGTCAGAGAGGTTTTGGGATGGTGAGGCTCCGTGTTGTGACATTGTATATTGAATGTTTTACTGCTCTGATATATTGGGTACATGGCTTGTGGGATATGGTTTTCTGGTGTCTGAATAAGTGGTTTACTTCTACTTTTTATGTGGAGAGTCTTGTATACTTTGTGATACAGAACTACATAGGCATTTTGACAATTATCATCTATATTGTTATCATTGCCTTATTGATACAGTGGGTTATACTTGTTATATTGTAAGATGCAAATGTCTTCAAACTTTAAAATATAGTTTAATAAGAGAAAAACAGTATTTAGTGCACATTTGAAATCAGATCTTCCTAATTCTAAGTCCAAAACTCTATCTATCGCACCACCAAGGTGCGTCCAAGGCAAAGAGATTAAGTGACTTATCCAGGGTCACACACCTAGTAAGCCTCTGAAACAATATTTGAACTCAGGTCTTCCTCACTCCAGGCCTAGCACTCTATCCATTGAGCCACATAGCTGCCTCTACTATATTCTCATAGCCTAGCATCAAGCTACACAAAGAATACATTTAGTAAATACTTGTTGAATTGAATTGAATGCAGACACTGCTACAGGCTACTCAAAATCATAGAATTATAGAGTTTTAGAGTGGGAGGGGACCACAGAAGTCTTCCAGTAAACCCTTAACTGATTTCTGTGTCTCCATAATCACACCGTTAGTCTTTAATCTTTTAGCGTCTGCTGTACAAAGAATACTGAAGTACAATGGGGAATTACTCGGATAGTATAATACAGAGGCTACAGAAGCAATATATTGAAAGTCAGATATGTGGTCTAAGACAAGCCATAAGGAATGCACCTGATTTTCAAAAACCAGTAACAAGTAAGTAAGCAAACACCAAGTAAACTAATTTCTTGTGGAATTCCAGAGGACCTAGGTTCCAGAGGAATGAATGGAAAGTATCTAAAAGTTCATCAGGTGCTATATTTTTGAGACTGGGTCTCCCTGGCTGGAAGTGTAGTGGTAATGACATAGAAGCTTTGACTTGTACCATTTCAAACCTGGGGTAGTTTGCCCTTCCTTAGTCATCCTAGTGACTCTCTGTAATGGCAACCACACTGGCTTACTCAAGATGGCTGCTAACACAGATTCTTAGATCTGCTTTATTAGGAAAGACAGTTGTTTCAACAATCCTCTCTAATTAAACAGAGAAAATACAGAAAATAGAAATAAAGACCAACAGACAGGGTTCTACTGCCTGAATCAAAGAATCGAGAAAGCCTTTACTTCTGAGGAGTTGAGGAGCTCTGAACACACGGCCGCTCAGAGTCTTGACCAGGGAATCACAGCATCATTCTTATAAGCAAGCCCCCAAAGCAAAAGCTCACCTATCAGAATATAAAGTCTTTCAGCTAATAGGCTCGTAGCCAGAACCCTCCTGACTCAGTGTTTAATTAGAAATTAACAAAAAGTGTGTAAGCCTTCTTATGAGCAAGCTTCCCTTAATGGGCTCCACATGAGGCCTATTGATGGGCAGGGAAGATCTTATTCCCTATTAACCTTATACTCCCAGCCCCCACCATTCCTAGGTGCTCACCATAATGTTGTCAAATTTAGTATGGACACTCAACTCGCTTCAGCCCTATAGCAGCTCTGAACTCCTGAGCTCAAGAGATCCATCAGTCTCCATTGTAGCAGGGACTATAGGCACATTCCACCACATCTGGTTTCGGGTGCTGTTTTAGGATCTATTAAAATCCCACATGAGGCTTGTCCAGCATGGGCATATACCAGGATGAAACAGAGCCCTGCAGACACATTAGACTATAAAGGCAATTCGGGTCCATAATCTGTTGCTAGGACTGCATTTGGTCACCAACCATAAGTTTAACTGGTACAAAAGACTGACAACAGAGCTCTTAAAGGGCCAAAGTTAGAGAACACAAGACACAGGAAGTGTTTCATGCCAGGGATACAGAATCTGTAATGGCATTGACTTAAGTCCGTGTAGCCTATAAGATGTTCACATATCTAGTGAGAACTAAATATTTTGTCAGCACTGAATTTGGGGCCAGGAGAGATTTGGTTCATAGACTGCCTCTGACATTTAATACCCTTTGATGACAGACAAGTCATTAAACACAATTCAACAAACATTTAAGAGCCTACTGTGTGTCAAGTGAGACATGGATAGAAAGCTGGCCTTAGTGTCAATGAGATCTGGATTCAAGTCCTGCCTCTGACAAAGTACTGTGTGTCTACTGGCAAGTTACCTAACATCTCAGTGTCGAGTTTAAGATTTCATTTTAGTGTTGCCTGTCTGCATTGGTAGAAAGAGTTCCCACACCTAAAGTTCCACATGCAAATGAGATCATAGATCTAGATAGCCAACTCCTTCTTCCTCTGTCCCTCCTCCCCCAAAGAGAGTATGAGGTAATATACTAGGAAAAAAAGCTATATTTTTCTCTTCTGAATCTCAGTTTCCCCACTTTAGAAGACAGATAATATCTGCAACACCTACTTCATACTGTTGTTGTGAGGATAAAAATGTGATAATGCATAAATGATAACAACTAGTTATTATTAGCATCTTTGTTATGCTAGAGAGTCTCTCCCACGCATTCTTCCTAGGAATCAGCTGACACACTGAGGCAGGCAGGCAGGCAGGGAAATTCCAGAAAATCTTTGTCTCCAGTGAAATTTGCATTAGTTTTGCTGACATTTATCAAAGTCTTTTAATAACATCTATCATCTTCCACTGATTCTTATAACACTAGGCTAAGCATCTGCCTGCAGCAAATACGTTCAGTTGGCACTCAAACATGAATTCCAATGAAAGCCTTAAAAACCAGAAGTAATTCAATCAGGCATAACTTTTTTTTTCAATTTCTAGGTTGATTCTCTGCATTCTGGTAGATATAGGAAAAATATAGGAATTCTGAGTAAATCAGTTAATAAACTGTGAAGAAGAATTAGCATTCTATAGCAACTATAATGTGCCTGGCATTGTGCTAAGCACTGGGAATACAAATACAAAAAAAAGACAGCCCCTATCCTCAAGATGTTTATAATCTAATGAAAGAAGAACAGAGGGATATAGCCAGTTTGGAAAAGAAGAGCTGGCTGCCCTGGCGATCCTTCTCAAATGGAGATTCTGGAAGGAGCTCTCCACCCTCCAATGGGAGGGAGAGGCCCTAGGAGCGAAGGATACTGATGAGCTGTGAGTTTCATGGCTGAAGGGATTTTGTAAGATGAAAGGTCTCTGGGGTATGATAGATGTGTCCAAAGGAGTGCATTTGGGTGGGAAGGAAGAGACCTGAACATATAAATCTTAGAGGCGGGATATTTCTTTCCTCCAATCTGACTCATCTTTGGATTCCCCTACACTATGGATTGTGACCAAAAAAAATCTAGTAGATTTATCTGCAGAGAATGAGGGGAATACTGGCACATAGATTTTTGTCACTTCTTAGGGAAGAATAGGGAGGCAATGATTAGAAAGTCACAGGACTGTATGTTACATATATATATACACGTGTGTGTTTGTGTGTGTGTGTGTGTGTGTGTGTGTGTGTGTGTAAATTTCAATGTACCTAGCACATGGTAGGAGCTTAATAAATGCTTATTGACTTACTCAGTCAATAGACAGTAGTCTGCCTAATTGATTTTGGGTAGATATCTTTTCCAGTGAGGAAGTGTCTGCATTGATTAGTCACTTAACCCCGGCAACTTTTCAGTGATATAGGGAATTGTTTGGGATACTGAGAAATTAAGTGATTTACCCATGGTTGCACATGCAGTATTTTAGCAATGTGGCTTGAACCTCTATTTTTTGGACTGCCTTATGTGGATTCCCAATTTTGAATGGTACAAAAATCTGGAAAACATGTCTAAATTTCATTCAGACATCTTTCCCCTCTCATTCCCTTTTTGCACTTCTACTTCAGGCAAGCCTTTAATGCACATGGTACTAGGAAAGCCCAGTGAGGGCCATGTCATTATTTAAAATGTTGAATAGGATCTGGGGCTGAGCACTAGGAGTCACAGGTTGAGTGAGGTTTGAGATTTGAAAGATGTTGTTCCCTCCTGGCTCTGGTGAATGTTGATCAGAGATCTCATGGATTTGATTCACAGTAATCCAGTTTTCTAGTATTTAGGTTAAATGGGCAAGAATGCTAATTTTTTAAAGGGTGCTACATTCATAGAACAAAAGAGATCCCATGCTGAAATAGTCAAATAAGGTGATTTTTAATGAGGATATAGTAGAATGGAAAGAACCCAGGAAATCAGGAGGCAGTAGTCCAATTAGCATTTATTAAGCTCCTACTACACTAAGGCACTACACTAAGGACTGGAAATACAGAAAGAAGCAAAAGACAATTCCTACCCTCAAGGAGCTCCCAGTCTAGTGGGGGACGCAACAAGCAAAAGATTCAATAGGCCTAAACTGTTTAGATCCCTACATGGGAAGATGATATTTATAGTTCTTAAAAATTGTATCACTAATAGTGAAGAGGTTTGGGGTTGAGAGGTGCTCGACACCCCAAAGTACAGACACTCTGGGTCCTGCCAAAAGAATTCGACTCAAGCCTTCTCAGCCAGGGGAAAAGACAAAATTTATTAAGGGTTTGCCATAATGGTTTCTCTTAAGAAATCCCAAACTTTGTGACATCTGTTTTCACAAGCCGGCCTCCTTCATGGAGGCAAGATGAGACTTATATATACAAAGACTGTGGGAGGGATTGAGGGGTGGTCTGGGGTGACTAGAGGAGGGGTTTAGGGAGGGACTTGAGGAAGAGTCTAAGGAGGATCTTGATGGGACTGGGGTGACTAGAGGTCAAGACTCTAGGGTGGGAAATAGCTGAAGGCTACGTGGAGATGATAGGCAATAGAGAGCTAGGGTAACAGAGCTAGGGTATAGATATTTTGATCATGATTAAGGCTGGGAAACAGCTGGACAATAGAGGGCTAGGCTAGGCAGAGTTGGGCCCAATGATAATGCAAGGCCCGTGGCCTTAGAGGAAGGCCAGATCCAGTTGGAAGACTCAAAGAGAGTTCAAGGGGAGCTCCCAGAAACTGTACTCCAGATTCAAGAGGGTTCCCAGAGACTGTGTCCTCATCATTCCCCCTTCAAACAAATAAGACCCAAAACCTTTTGGGGTCCAAGGGGGTTCCCACAGTCTAAACCCCATCAACAGTATAGATAGAAAGAATATACATAGTAAAAGGACATGAGTATAAGGTAATTTGAGGGAGTGATATAAAAATAATTGAGAGATGAGGAAGAGGAGGACTCTGGACACAGAAGCAAGAGAGAGGAAGAATGGGTAAATTATTTCACATGGTGAGGCACAAAATTCCTATCACAGTGGAAGGGAAGATGGGAGGGTAGGCAATGGTCATTGCTTGAACCTTACTTTCATAAGTATTGGTTCAAAGAGGGGATGATATACACAGTCCATTGAATATAGAAATCTATCTTACCTGACAGGAAACTAGGGAGAGGGAAGATTAAGCAAAAGGGTGGGAGGGGAGGACTGACAGAAGGGACAGTAGACCAGGGGAGGTGGTAGACAGAAGCAAAACCCTGGTGAGTAAGGGAAGGGTGAAAGGAGAGAGAGGACAAAGAGGAAGAAAAATAGGATGGAGGGAAATACACAGGTAGTAATGATAATTGTGAATGTGAATGAGATGAACTCTCCCATAAAATGAAAGCAGACAGCAGAGTGGATCAAAAGCCAGAATCCTACACTATGTCTTTTACAAGAAACATACTTGAAGCAGAGACATATACAGAAAGTAAAGGAAAGCAGAAATCTATTATGCTTCAGTTGAAGTAAAAAAAAAGCAACAGTAGAAATCTTGATCTCAAAGTAAAAGCAAAAATAGATCTAATTAAAAGAGATAAGGAAGGAAACTACATCTTGCTAAAAGGTATTATAGACAACAAAGCAATATCAATACTAACCATATATGAACCAAGTGTTACAGCATCCGGATTCTTAAAGGAGAAGTTAAATGAGTTACAGGAAGATTTGAAATGAATGTGTTGAATTGATCTTATATTTAAAAAAAAAATTCTTTATAATAGAATGTCATGGTTTTTTATGTGACATTTTTCTTTGTGTTTGGAAATGTTTGTTAGTCAAGTTCAGAATAACAATAAAAAATTAAGATCTATTAAAATTATTCTGATAAAAAGCCCTTCCATTGCCTTTTCATATTGTCAATAAGAATGCCCATTATACAATACATAGACCCCTCTCAACGATATTTTGCAGAGGTAAAATTGAGGCATGTGGGATGGTAGTTATTGATGGCTCCTCAATCCCCTTGCCCGAACTTTTTGCTCAAACAAAAAAAGGCTGAGACCATTGCTGAAGAGCAACAGTACTGGAGTACAACTCCAGGGGAAGAGGAGATTTCAGGCAGCCAGACCCCCTCTCTCACACCTCAGGAAACTGAAGGCTATAACTCACAAAGCCAACAATGAGACTCACAATCCCCAGAATAAGAAAGCTGGGACAGTGAGCCCTGAGCCCCAAAAGCAGAAATTTATTGTAAAGCCAGGAAAAGGCTAACCAACGTGAAGAACACAAAAAAAACAAGGACCATTGATTCTTTTTATGGAGACAGGCAGGAACAAAATACCAATTTGGAAGAGGATAACAATTACACTATATCCACATCTGATACCTCAAACAGTGAACTGGTCTCTAGCTCAAAAAGCATTACTGGAAGAGCTAAAGGAGGATTTTAAAAATCAAATTAGGGAGGTAAAAGAAAAAGTGGAAAAAATGGGAAAAAAATGGAAAAAAATGGAAAAAAAATCCACTGACAAAATCAAGTCCCTAAAGAATAAGATTGGAGGGGGGCGGAGCCAAGATGGCGACCAGAAAGCAGTAACTGGCGTGAGCTCCCCACCAAATCCCTCCAAAAACCTATAAAAAAATGGCTCTGAACCAATTCTAGAGCTGCAGAACCCACAAAGTGGCAGAGGGAAGCAGGGCCCCACCCCAGGACAGCCTGGACGGTCTCTGGGTAAGGTAGGTCCCACACCGACCTCCCAGCCCCCAGCCGAGGTGAGCGGAGCTGAGCCCAGCCCGCACGGCGCGAACAGACCAGACGCGGACCTACCAGACTAAGAGACAAGCGGAAAGTGCCCTGGCAT